>CM053517.1:10780681-10857599 GCA_028627145.1 Eidolon dupreanum
TAATGCATTTTAAACTCTGTTCTATGTCAAAAGGCATAATTGTACTTTTGCCAATCTTTTCGGAGCTATATTTAAATTAACTAAATGACTCTTAGTTGTATGTCTTAGAAATCTTTTCTAACCAATTGTACATCTCACAAACGACAATTAAAATAAAGTGCATATAGCTATGTTAATATTATACCAATAAAATTTTAAGCAAAAACATTACTAGAGATTAAAGAAATCCATTTTATAATGATTACAATGAATTTCTTGGTTTAATTCAGCAGAAAAACTTAACAAATTTTAATATGCATACCAATAAAATTATAACCTCAAAACAAATAAAGCAAACATGGTCATTACGACAAGGAGAAATAGAAAAATCTACAAATACTGCTTCAGAATTTAATGCACTTCTCTCAGTAATTTATAGAGCAAACAGGCACACATAAAATCAGTAAAGATATAGAAGATTTAAGATTAATTTAACATTCCAATAATTTAACATTATTGAAATAATAATGTTAAAAATGACTCATGAACAAATATGAAACACTGCACACAACAATTGCAGAATAACACATGCTTTTTTAGTGCACATAAAACATTAACAGAAAATATACTATATTCTAGGCCATCAAAAAATTCAAATACTAAAATAAATCCTCTGACCTCATATTAAGATATTAATATAGCTAATGATAACTCTATATTTAGAAATTAACTTCTAAATAAATCATGAGTTAAAGAAGAAAGGATAATGGAAATTAGAGAAATATTAAACTGAATTATAATAAATATATTATAAATCAAAACTGTAGAATATAGCTAAAACAATACTTTGAGGGAGATTTACATCCTTAAATGCAAATAGGAAAAAAGACAATTATCAATATCTTTTGTACTCATCTCAATAAGCTAAAAAAAGCAAAATAAAATAAAGGAATTAACAAAATAAATAAATAAATATAAATAAAAAGGATGAAGGTAGCCAAAATTTGTTTGATGAAAGTATTAGTGAATCTGACAAAATTTCTGGACAATTGATCAAGAAAAAAGAGTTAAATAACAAATATAAAAATGAAAAGATGCTGCAGGTATTTTTAACAAATAAGATATTGTGAACAACTTAAAAGATTTAGATGCAATGGATACATTCCTAAAATACTGTATTTAATCCACACTGACTCATGAAAAAATAGAAACCCAATGCAAAAACAGAATTAGTAGTCAAAACCTTTTAAAAAGAAAAATTTTAGGTTCAGTTTTCTTTGCTGGAGATTTATATGAAACAGTCAGATTTTCACAGAAACATAAGTTTGCAGCTCATTTTGGTAAATGCCAAGGACTGTGACTGCAGAATCACACTTTTTTTTTTTTTTTTAAAGAAACTGCCAAACTATCTTCCAAAGTGACTGTACTGTTTTGCATTCCCACCAGCCACGAATGAGAATTCCTGTTGCTCTACATCCTTGTCAGCATTTGTAATTGTCAGTGTTTTGGATTTTGGCCATTCCAATGGCTGTATGGCATTGTGTTAATTTGCAATTACCTAATGATAGTTGGTGTTAAGCATTTTTTCATATGCTTATTTTCCATCTGTCTATCTTCTTTGGTGAGGTGTCTGTTCAGGTGTTTTACCCATTTTTTAATCATGTTGTTCATTTTCTTATTGTCTGTATATTTTAAATACAAATCCTTTATCAGATATGTCTTTTACAAATATTTGATCCCAGTTTGTAGCTTGGTTTCTTATTCTTTTGTAGGATGACCACTTTTACAGTTTCTACTCAAAACTGTACCAAAAGTCTTAGATAATACGTATAGCAAGAAAAAAAATTGAGAGACACAGATAAACTTGTAGAAATTTCTAGATAATCTATATAAAGTCTGTTAGAACTTATGAGTGAATTTAGCAATGTTTTAGTATTGAAGCCTATATACGAAAATAAATTATATTTTTCTATTTCTGAAATGTGAAAATAAGATTAAAAATAGCATTTACAATACCCCAAAACATAAAATACTTAGGAATAAAGTTAACAGGATTTGTATAAAAACTCTATATTAAAAATTATTAAATATTGATGAGAGAAATTAAAGAATACCTTAAATATGTTGAGAGATGTAACATGTTCATGAATTGTAAGACTCAACATTGTTAAATGTTCATTTATCCCCAAATTGGTTTATTGATTTTTGGCAATCACAATCTTTGAGATGAATCATAGGCCTAAATGTAAAAGCCAAAACTATGAAGCACCTAGAAGAGAATTTAGGAGAATGTATCTGTAAGTTTGTTCAGGGAAAATATTTCTTAGAAATGACACAGAAGTAAAGCAAAACTTAAAAGAAAAAAACAATAGATTGAATGTTAAGATGTAAAACTTCTGCTCATCAAGAGACATTCCTAAGAAATTGAATACCCAGTCCATAAACAGGAAGAAAAATATTTGAAACACATATTTGAAGAAAGGGCTGGTATTCAGAATTTACAAAGTTTCCCATTTCGATAATAAAAAGATAACTAATCTAATATAAAAATAGATAAAAGATTTGAAGCAATGTTCACACTTCACAAAGAAGAATATATGAATGGCTAATAGACACATGAAAACGTGTTCAATATCCTTAATTATTAGAAAGTATAAATTAAAATACCATGTGAAATACTGCACAGCTACAAGAAAGGCTAAAATTAAAAGACATAATTAAATTTTTATGAAAGTGTTACACAGATAGAACTCTCATACATTGTTGGTAAGAGCATAAAATGGTAGAACTATTTTGGAACACTGGTAGTTTTTGAAATATTTAAATACGCTTTTACCTTATGACCTAGCAAGTCCATTTTGAGTTTATTATTCAAGAGAAATAACAATATATGTCTAAAAAACACTTGTGTAAGAACATTCATAGCAGCTTTATTCATAATCAACCAAACCTGCAAACAGTCTAGGTTACCAATAATGGAAGAATGAATAAACAAATGTATGATGAAATAACAGCTATAAAAAGGCATAAATTATAGATGCATACAGTAGCATTTTATAGATTGAACAAACCTTGACACAAAGAAATACATATGTATATGAAATAAAATAAGAAAAACTACTTTATGATGGTAATGGAAATCAGAGCAAAGCTATTTCTGGGCAGGAAGAGATTGACTACAAAGAGGCATAAAGTAATTTTCTGGGTCTGAAATGTTCTATATTTTGATAGAATGTAGGTTATATGAGTTTATCCATTTGTCAATACTGATTATACTGCACGCTTAAGATCTATCTAATTCACTGCAGCGGTCCCCAACATTTTTGGAACCAGGGACTGGTGCTCCTATGAGAATTTAATGTCTGATGCTCTGAGGTGGAGCTGAGGCGGTGATACTAGTGCTGGGGAGTGGCTGCAAATACAGATGAAGCTTCACTCTTTTGCCTGCCTCTCACTTCTTGCTGTGTGGCCGGCTTCTAACAGGCCACAGATCAGTACCGGTCCATGGGGGTTGAGGATCCCTGTTATAGACCTCAGTAAAAAAGTTTTAAATGGCACACCTAGTAAATAGTAAGGGAAATTAGCATTCACAATATAAGATACTTAATTTTTCTTTAGCTATTCTACCAGGCAGGCAGACCGTTGCAAGGGCCCTCCTCTTGCCCCTTCACCACCCCAAATCCTTCAAAATTCTAAGCTTTTCCCTCTTCTTATTCAGTAGATCAATGCAGAGCAGAAAATAACAGACACCCATGTGGGAGGTCAAGATATAGTTTACCCCGGTGAGTCAATGGAAACGTGGAATCGCCTGCTTTGTGCACATTGCTTTCTATTATTATTAGGCTAACCTCAACTATGACTCAGTACACTTCTATTATATTACGAATGATTTCCCAATGTTGTCCAGGGATTGACCACTGAGTCTAAGAGACATTTCTTCCTGGTTCATAAATTACTGTTCTTTTGTGGTCACAGTGGTCTTGGACGTGATAATTCTGCTGACAGAAATGTTAAGGTCATAAGATTTACATGTAATTTGTGATTCAAGTTTTTGTTACAATTCATTCTCGTCACTCTCTCTTTGATCTAGTGGTTCACAAGGAGAAATGATTGGTAGCTTTCGGTTTCCTAGGTTACAGTAGAATTTCTACATTAGTATCTTGTTGTGTCTTGCATTATGGTTTCCATGTTATTATTTACTCATTGTACGAGATTGACAACATAGTACTAATAAGTAACTGGAAATATCATAAAACCTGTGCTGTAGGTTAATGGTGTATATGAACTCTGAGACATACATTTTAAAACATATTATTTTACACAGATAGAGGCTATAGAGAGAAGATAAAGAAACTTGAAAAAATTTTTTGCTATAATTGTTGAGTATAAGAGATACTTTTCTTCCTAGGGAAGTTTGACTATGGTACCAAAGTGCTAAGTATTACAACAGTTTCCAGAAGATACTTCCTGTCTCTAGTGTGCTGCTTAATATTGTTTAGGTTTTTGGTATGTGAGCAAATATTTGGAGATCCGAATTGTTTTGGTTACACAGTGAATAAACAGATAAGCGAAGTGGGTTCTAATATCTACTGATTCAACATCCTGTGAGAATAAAACATTTGAGGGGTTCTTGTCTCTGGTAATTCTTGTGAGTCTTTGAACAGAAAGAAAATACGTCAGTGTATAAACTCAGGTGTATGTGAACTGCAGTAATGACCTCTATTAGCTGTGGAGATTGGATTTGCCTGGAGCTTAATTTCTGGGATTACATGCTTGAGAGTTCTGGAACATGTTTTCCATTCAGAACTAAATACAATTGTTATTCTTTAATATTTATGTATCTGGGCAGCCAAAGCCTGATGGAACTGACTCCCACTGTGTTGGCAGGTAAGGTTGGGTGAAAGACAAGTAATTCACAGATTTAACGTCATCTCTTCCACAAAGTCTTCTGTGTTCCACAATTTTCTCCACCCCTATATTTTGTACATATTATTTGACTTGCACTTATTAATATGTTGTACTTATTTTTGTAAGAGTTTTTTGTGATAAAGTCAAATACAATAAAATTCATTCCTTTAAAGTATACACATTAGTATACACTTTGGAACATTTTAAGCACTCCCAAATGAAACTTCATACCCATTAATAGTAATTCTTCATTTTCTTCCTCCCCCAGCCCCTGGAACCACTAACCTAATTTTTGCCTCTATGGATTTGCCTATTTTGGACATTTTGTATAAATAGAATCATACCATATGTGGTCTTTTGTGACCAGCTTCTTCCTTTAACATAAGATTTTCAAGGTTCATCTATATTATAGCATGTAAAACTTCATTCCTCTTCATTGCTAAATAATATGTTGTAGTCATATGCCACACTCTGTTTATTCATTTATCAGTTGATGAGTATTTGGGTCATTTCCACTTTTTGGCTATAATGAATAAAACTGTATAAATATGTGCATTCAGGCCTTCTTGCAAATATGTGTTTTCCAAAGTGATCGCATCACTTCACATTTCCACCAGGAGTGTATGAGAGTACCAGTTTCTCCACATCCATGCAACTTGTTATTGTCTATCACTTTAATTAGCACCATTCTACTGTGTGTGAAGTGGTATCTCATTGTCACTGTGTCTTGTGTTTCCCCGATGACAAATGATTTTGAGCTTCTTTTCATGACTTATTGGTCACTTATATATCTCCTCTGGAGAAATGTCTGTTCAGATTTTTTTTTGCCCATTTTTAAATTGGGTTATTTGACTTTTTATTATTGAATTGTAGGAGTTTTTAAATTAGACTTTGGATAAAAGTTCCTTATCATATTTTTGATTTACAAACACACTGCATTGAGAATATTATCTCCACTCAAAATTATGGCCTCCTGGAAGATCAGAGTGACTTCTTTTCCATAAATTCTCCACATTTATGCACTAAACAACTGTTATGAAATATGTAGAATTCATTTAAAAAGGGAGTTGCTGTAGACACAATTGAAAAGTTGAAGTAAATCGTGTATGTTGTCTCCTTAGTCTCTCTTCCACTGGAGCTTATATCTTTCTGCTTTTCAAAATATTACTACTTCTGGAATAACAACTTTAATGCCTTTCAGACAATGGTTATATAGTTCCTTCTCTATCACTCTTTTACTCAGATGTTCTTATTTGTCTAAATGTCAGATATCTTCAGGTATTTTTCTTGCTTTACAAACTGTCTATCAAAAGTAGGAATCATGTTTTGTTCATCTTCATATCATCAACAACCAATGTTTGTTGGATGCCTTCTCATTCTTTCCAAGACTTCGAGAACATCCTGGTGCATTGCCCCTTCCTGTCAGCATCAGAGTTTTTGGTTGCAATAAACAGAAACAGATTCCAATTCAATTAGGCAAGGGGATAGATGCCACTCGCAGAATCAATCGGAGATGGACAATCAGCCTCCTAGATATACATTCCCACAAAACGACACACAGTGGATGAAGATAAATTCCTCAAATAAGAGGATGCTCTTAGGAAAGGTGAACAAATTCTGAATAGCAAAAAGGAACTGTAAATATTCTGTACATTATTCACTTTCTATTCTCTATACCATTGTACCAAATGCCATTCTCTCAGGATCTCTCTTTCTTCCCTAGAACAGATAAAACTGCACAACAGATTGGTTTAATGACTTTAGGAATTTGACATCTGAAGACAGTGATCTTTCAGTCATCCATCCATCCATCCATCCATCCCATAATACATATGAGAAGCCGATACTTGTTAATCACTGGGCAAGGTGCTCAGAAAAAGACCAGCAAAACAGACATACATGGTCCCTGTCCTCATGAAGCTTATTGTATGGGAGGTAGACAATGAACATGTAAGTATACAAATTTAAAAAAGTGATAAGTGCCATGAAAGATGTAAGGATCCGATCTAGTTTGTCAAGTCAAAGTAGAAATTCCTGAGGAAAAGCTATTCAGATAATTTGAAGGAAAAGCAAAAGTTACTAGGTAAAAGAGAAATTTGGGGTATTTTAGGCAGAGGGAACTATGTGGAATGGTCATATAATGGTAAAGATTATGACATATTCAGAATCAGAAAGAAGCCAATAAGCCTGAATAAAGACTGAGGAAGAAAGTACCAGGCAAGGAAGCTGGGGCCAAGGTGATCTGGGGTTAGGTTAGTCAGAGCTTTATAGAACATGTTAAGGAGTCTCTTCTTTATCTTAAAGAAATGTCGAAATGCTTTAAGAAGAGAGATACACGATGAGATTTGTATTTTAGTCAGCTCACACAGATTTCTGTGTGGAAGAATCTATTATAAGGATCAGGGATTATTCAGGGAAACTAGATTAGGAGGCTACTGTAGGAGACCTTGTCATTTGAATTAGGGGTGGTGACAATGTGGAGAAAGAGGGAGAGATGTACATAGATTTTAAAGGATATTTTAAAGGCATTAGCACTGTGCCAAAGGATAAGATGCCAAGGATGACAATTGAATGGATGTCTCATTTACTGAGAGAGAAGACATCAGGAGAGGCTCAGGTTTGAGATAAAAGTTATGGTTTTCCATGTTGGTCACATTGAATTTGAGGTACCACTAAGGATTTTAAGTGGAAACATCAAGTAAAGAGTTAGATACATAGGTCTGGAGCTTGGAATTTTTAGATAGCTTAAAAAGTTAATGAGTGGAAAGAATTTTAGCCTACTAAATCTTATAAACAGAAAAAAAAAGCCCTGCTTATTACAATGAGTGTTTTATCAAAATTAAATACTAACCAATACTCATTTACAAAGTTATAATAAATTGCCTGGACTTCCCTGTGAGGATGTAAGAATGAAATAAGAATATCTCAAATTCATATCCAACTCCTTCATAAAGCCTGGTCAAACTTGTCCTTCTTTACTCAGTCACTATGACAGACAATTCCTTCAGCTTCTGCTCCTAGCTTACTAATTCTTTTCATTTCTGATCATCAAGCACTTTTATGATGCACTCCAGAACTTTAGTCATTTATGAGTTTTTGCTTGGATCAGGTGTGTTTCCATGTATCTGTGTTTTTATATACTACTTCTTTACATTATAAATTTTTTTATAGAGTAGCAGATGTTGTTGTTATTTACTAAAGAAATTATATAATTATAAAGAGGCAGCAGACCTCTAAGTGAAAAATTGGAATTCCTCAAATAAAGTAAAACAAGCCAACAGAAAGTTCAATAGGTTATGTATCTCAAAAACCTTAATAGTCAGTCATGTTTCTGTCATGCTTATGCTGAGTCTGCCTACTCACTAAGGTTGGTTTGCTTTCTGGTTTCCAAAATGTTAAGTACATATGTACTTACCTTATTAATCTTTGTTAGGTCCAAAGTCACTTGGAAAGAGGAACGGTTCCTTTAAAACAATTCTTTATCAGCCCTCTGTGGGAGACTCTGTGGGAGTTTGAATAGAAAATCATAACTCATTTTAAATGACAACATTTGGATTTAAAAATGGAAATCTTGACAGTGTTTGACAGTAGGAAGTTTTACACGATCAGTCTCAGAAGCCAAACTTTTAATTCAGGCAAGAGGTGCTGGTATCGTGGTCTGTTCTGCTTTGAAGGGGGTTCAGAACAGGTACCACTTTGGCATCTGAATTATTTTGAGCTGGAGGCAGTCAAGACCTGGTGACCTTAGGAGAAAGCTTTTACCGCTTTTTAAAAAAGTTCAAATTAGGGGCCTTATCCATTATATATGTTATCTCCAGAAATAAGATTTTAAGACTTATCTTTAGGGCAGAGAAAACATCTGATTACTGAATATGTGCTCTTTTTATTGTCCTGCAAGAGACCTTCCTCTCCTCTGAAGCCCCATAGTGCCTTACCTTATGAATGTTCTGTACACCTCATTTTTCTTTCTGTCTCTGAACCTCTCGTGTATGTAGGGGTCCCCTATGTATGTGTATAATTAAACTTGGCTATTTTCTCTTGTTAATCTAATCTGCCTCATGGAGATTTGAGTATTGGACCAGTTGGAAGAACCTAGAGGGGTAAAGTTTTCTCCTCCCCCACAACCTTAATATTTGCAATTTTGAAATGATTCTCTTATTGTATAAACTACTTCAATTTTTAGATTTCTTTTAAACAGCTGAAAGAACTCAAAAGTGTTATGGAAATGAAGTCGTGAATAGTTTGGCCCGGATCGTATACAGAGGGTGAGACAGAAAGGGAAATGTGTGTCAGGTTTCTTCACTCTTAATCCGAAGCTCTTTCATAGCACTGTGCACCTGGTTTTGGTAATTAGGAAGACCGTGATATAAAGAATAGGGGTTATGTGTTAGTCATCTCCGTGCAATTCATCAGGAGTTACCACTTAATAATTTTTCCACTCTGCCACTGCCTCTACCAGTTCCCCAAACCTTTCAACTAAACAATGCTCTAAATGTCACCATTAGTATTTATTTTATATTCAAGTTTGTATTTCTTCATGCAAATACTTCTAGGCATGGTAATTAATGAAACCTAGTCTTTCAAATACACGTTAGTGTGGCTGTCTGAGTCAGATAATTTCATAATAGGGATATTTGACCACTATATGGTAAAAAAAATGATTTACTGGGGCGCTGAGGAAGCCAGATCGGAGACGAAGACACCATGAGTGAGGAAAAGTAAGGAAAGGCTCAGGTGACTGAATACAAGCTTCACAGGTAATCTTGCCTAAAGCCAGGAATTTACCTATCTTATACAGAACACTCCTTTCAAGTCTTTTAATCTTCTTTATTCATTTATAGATTTTAATATTCTAGGAGCTCCAGTTTAAGATCAATCTTGCTGATAACTCAATTGAGAAAACAAATGAAGTTACATTCTGTACAAATGTCTCTCAAATACGATCTTGTATATAATCTGGGGTGAAACATGTGTCCCATTAAAAAAAATACAGGATATTTTAAACAGATTGTTTATTATGAGGGGAATCACAGTTAGAACCAAAATTCTTCTTCTTTGATTCTGTTCCCATAACTGATTTGATAATGATGGAGCTCTTTTAAATTGGGATTTTGTACATTTAGGCTGTGATTTATCTCTGCATCAGTGACATGAAAAACATTTTCAGCTGTTAGAAGGATGCAATACAAAAGAAAGTGGAGTAAATTAAAAATATTAATTTGGTGTCATTGATTGTATTTTAGTTAAATAATTAAAATAGTACCAACTGATACCAGTAATTACTGAGTCTGAAGATTCAGAATTTTCCTAATCTTTTTTCAACTCTCCAAGTTTACTTTAGCCATTTAGTAAATAATACATTTTCATTTAATTATAGTATTAAAAGATTAATAATACTATATCATATTATAAAGTTAGTGCTCTGTTTTCAAAGAGATGCTTGTTGGTTATTTCTGGATTACCCTATTCTTCTTTTCCTTACTCCTCTTCACTTTCCTCCCTCTCCCTTTCCATTTCCTTCTGCTCTCTCCATCCTTCCCTCTCTTCCTGAACTGATTTATTCTTGTAATCACAGTGTGACTAAAGTTATTTGTCTATCCATAGACTCTCATTCAGTCTTTCTGCCCACATTTCCCCTTCTTATTCTTATAAACTATCCTATGTTAAAGATAGTAGAATAAAGATAACACTTTGTATTTCAGCTTTTCTTTTTGTAAAACCCATGCATATTCTTATTTAATGTATCTTCATGTTACAGAGCAAGTGAGGATGTTATCACCTGATGAGTTTCTAACACTTTAGAATAATCCTTCATAGATATTCTATAAATAATACGTGATGAATATATTTTAAAATACAGTACAATTGTGATTGCAATATTAGATAATATTGCATGATACTCAAAGCATAGCAATGCACATCATCATGCTAGATTTTGATCAACATACCTACAAATCTTTCTCATGTATCAAGGCATGATGAAGCCTGATTCATGCAGTGGCTGCCATTGTTACCAAGCAATTGCTTTGAGGACAATTAGACTGAAGGAAATGGGTAGAGACTTACTGTGCACGTAAGATGCCTCATTGTGTTCCCCTAATTCTCATTCATATTCTCCAGCTCTCTTCCACATTGGTTTTAGGATTGCAGATGTCCATGTTACTGGGTTTACATCATTGGTTTCAAGCTGACAAGTCAGAAAATGTTATCGCACTTACTGTGTTCGATTAGAAAAATACTTTTAAAACAATATCTCTCAAGTTTTTCTTCTTCCTGCCAGAGAAGATTTTATCTATTCAATGACTTTTAACTTGTATTTGTTTAACTGATGGTATTTTGATGGGAAAGATCTAGGTGCACAGCTTTAATGTGGTGACAGTTCCATAAGATGTTATATCTTATCTTCCTGTAATTTACAAACCCCTTTCATCCTTACCTCTGGCCTAAAGCAGGCATTATCTGTTTCCAGGTAAGATTAGAAACGGATAGCAAAGACTGAACTCCTAAGAGTACTATTGCATTGAGTTTGGTATTTTAGAGAGTTGGAAACGTATTTGATTCTTGAAGTAGTTTCCTGATTATTACAGACCTTGAAGATTACCAAATTAATTTTTTAATTAGTATTTTAAAATGTATAATATTTATAAGATGTAAGGTAATTTTATTAAAGTTACAAAAATCACAAATATTTAAATGTCATAATGTATAAAGACATAAAAATGTATATGTAATCAATATATATTAGATAATTGCATTTGAGATAACCAAAGCAAATTTCAGGGTAAAAAAATACCAACTGTTATATATTGATATACAAAGTATTAAACTATAAAACATTACAATTATTTATTAAACTTGTTCTTTGGTTGCCTTTCTGGAGTCTGGTGAGCACACTGTTGAACAATAGTATAAAATCAAAAGTAATACAAGTAAATGAGAAAAAAATTATGAAACATGGCTGGTGCAATGGAAGAAAAAACTTTTAATTTCCAAAGTTAAAGCTAATTAAAAACACATTAGTGTTTAGTGACCAATGAGTTCGGGTCCACATAATCAATTCATTTTCTTCCTTTTATTGTGCTACTAATATAATAAAAACTGGGATAGAGAGGCAGTTATAACAGGCAAAAATAGGAATCGCACACAAAAAATGCCTAAATAAAGTACATACATGACCTTGATTGCAAAATGACAAAAGATTCTAATGATGTATTTTCTTTTGATTCTTTACCCGGTCTACTAGACCAAAAGAATACTTATGATATCTTCTAAATCTTCTTTTTAATGGACTATTTGGCAAATAGTCTTTGACTTTTTTCATCCTAGTTCCTTTGCATTCTGCTTTTTATTGCCTACAATTACTTTTAGAATGAGGGGATGTCTGTATATTAAATTGATTATTCATCACTCCTCTGCCTTTGGCTAAGATCAAGTGTAATATCTGCTCTTATCAGTTTAATATTTAATTATTCATAGAAGTTAAGAGGTTGATGTAAATAAACGTGTAGGGGATCCTAACGAGTCACTGGAAGTTTCTGTGGTATTTGGAGTATTTTGGTGCCTCTGTGGTATTTGTATTATTTTGAGTTAAAAGCAATCGAGACCCAGCAAGATCAAGAGAAACTTCTGCCCACCCCCTGCCCCCTTTATAGAGGAATTTGAATTAGGGGCCTTGCCCATAATAAGAGATTATCAGAGATGAACTTTTCTTGACCTGTATATATTGGCAGGGCAAACTGCTAATTACCAAATATCTGCTCTTCTTATTGCGCTGCCAGTGGCCTTTCTCCCCTCTGAAGCCCCAAGTCATCTTACCTCATCCTTAGCTCAGAATGTCATGTGTACCTCATTTTCCCTTTCTGTCTCTGAACCTCTCACGTATGTGAAGTTCCCGTGTGCACAAAACTAAATTTGGTTTTCTCTTGTCAATCTGTCTCATGTCGATTTGATTATTCAACCAGCCAAAGAACCAGAGGAGGGAAGGGGGAATTTTTCTCTTTCCCTGCAAGAGCCCATCCTTCTTTAGTTATTTTCAGACCTATTCTCTTGCTTTATTAAGGGATAGGGGTTAGAAAGTGTGGTCCCAGAGGACATTGGAAGGAAGATTAGATGCTGCTGAAGGAGAGGTTGGAGACACTGTAATATATCTGAGCTTCAAATTCAACAGTTTTCTTGTTAGTGTTTGTCATTATTTCCTGGAGGAAAAAATCAGTTTGTGTCTTGGTTCTTCTGAGACAATAGTGCTTAAGCCATGATATGAACTCACTGATATCTTGGTGCTTTACAGAATATACTAGAAACTAATGAGGGAGAGGAGAAACATTCCTCTGCCCTCAGGTTCTTCTGATTGGCCTAATAATCAACCAGACAAGAGATAGATTAGCAAGAGAAAATAACCAAATTTAATACATGTGTACATATGGAACCCCACATACCTGAGAGAGTCAGAGACCCCATATGCATGAGAGGTGTCAGAGATGGAAAGGGAACTCAGGTGTATAGGAATGAGGTAAGGTGTCTTGGGGGCTTCAAAAGGTTATTGTGAGATGATAGGAAGAGAGGATGCTTAGTAAATATAAATTTGTCTTGCCTTATAGACAGGTCACAAGAAGTTATCTCTGATAATCTCCCATTATGGGCAAGGCTCCTGTCTAAGTTCATACAGGTAGTCAAGGGAGGAGTAGTCAACTTTAGCCACAGGCTTAGATCAAACAACCCGCATACCACAGAAGCACATCTTGGGGTGACTAGCTCTGAACCCCACACTAACAAGCCACATTTTTTCAAAACAATCTATAAATCGAAGCACTTCTGAAAGCACACCGGAGACTCCATATGGAACAATGGAGCTGCATGCACCACAATTACGTATTTTGAGTGAGCAAGGTTTTATTATTTAGTATGTGTGTCAGAGGCCTGGATCCCCATAACAGGATATTGCAAATTGGTAATTCCCTTGGGGAAACGGAAATAATCATGGTGTTACTCTTTAACCATGGACAAGCTTTGAAATGGCTGAATAGGGTACTCAGAAATCTAATGAACTATGCCATTTCTAGGCAAGACACCGTTATTACGCAGTCATTTTCTGAAGGGTACACAAGGTTATTCACACTCCTGCCTTTTTATTACCTACTCTCCTTAACACCCAGTTGTGTGTGTATGTGTGTGTTTTAACCAGTATCCATACTGAAGACACACAACAGTGGAGATTTTTAGTACAATATAAATGCTTTAAAATAACTGTTCCAGCAATGTCAACACAAATTGCTCACTATGTGAGCCTTGGACAACATATAATAAATCAATTCATCATTGAAACATTAACAAGCACCTAATATTTATACTTCCAGTCTTTCAGGTCTTGTTATCTATACTGAATAGATAGAAAATATATATTACTTAAGTTGGCTTTGGGTGTCTAGGTGAATGACTGAATTCAAAGTTATGTTTAAAAGAAAAACAAAACTTGATTCCATATTTATAGATTCCTTTCTTTTGGGAACATTAACCTTTATTCAGAAGCTCATGAATTGTCCTCATCTGCTTCTTGTGAGGTGGAGGAAGAAACTTTCCTCTACCCTCCCAAATTCTTTCAGCTGGTCTAAGAATTAAAAGGATATGAGACAGATTAACAATAGAACATAACCAAATTCAATTACAACATACGTATGAGAAATCCATTGCCACGACGGAATCAGAGACCCTACATACATGAGAGGTTTGGAGACAGAAAGAGAAAATGAGGTAGATATGACATTCTGAGCTAAGGATGAAGTAGTCACCTTGAGGCTGCAGAGAGAGGGTCATTGCAGGATGATGGGAAGAGTAGCTGATCAGTAATGAGTATACTGTCCTGCTATACCTAGGTTAAAAAAAAAGATTATTTCTGATAATCTCTTATTACAGGCAAAACTTCTAATTCGAATTCCTCTAGGTAGTTAAGAAGGGTAGGCAGAAATTTCTCTGGAGCCCACAGGATCTTGATTGCCTTTAGGTCAGAATAATCCACATACCACAGAGGCATATCTTGGGATGTCGCATTCTGAGCCCCAACCTCTGGATCTAGATTGCCAGGCCTATTTGAGGAGTATAATAACCAAGCTGATGAAAATTCTTTCCATAGTCAAAGGAAGTCATGACTCAGTGAGTCAGAGCTGTGTTTGCCTATTAATGCTTGCTTTCCACGTTCTCTTAAACACACGAGTTGTAGCAGTATGGAGGTTCCCCAAAAAACTAAGAATTGATCTACCATATGATCCAGCAATCCCTCTACTAGGTATTTACTCCAAAGACTTGAAAACTCATATTCGAAAAGGTATTTGCACACTGATGTTCATAGCAGCATTATTCACAATGGCCAGGACATGAAAGCAACCCAAGTATTCTACGATAGATGATTGGCAAAAGAAGCTGTGGTACATATATACAATGGAATATTACTCAGCCATAAGAAGAGATGAAATACTGCCATTTGCAACAACATGGATGGACCTTGAAATAATCATACCGAGTGAAATAAGCCAGACAGAAAAGGTTGAAAATTACATGATATCACTTATATGTGAGATATAAACCTAAAAGCAACAAGTGAGCAGGACAAACAAATAGAGACTCATGGACATGGACAATGGACTAGTGGTTACCAGAAGGGAGGGGGATTGGAGGAGGGAGAAAATAAAAAAATGAAATGTTAAAATAATTATGTATATATAGTATGAAAAGAAAAATAAACTCGTATTTTTAAAAAAAAGCACATGAGTGCTAAATTTGATTGAGTTACAGTCACCTGGAGTTGTTAGTAGTAGGTGAAAACATGTGTCCAGACTAGGCATGATGACCTTGAATGCATAAGCCCAGCTTTCTAGTTTCCACTGGTATCCAAAAGGAAAGAAGAGTACAGCTTCCCCCCACTATTCTCCCTCAAATCATGTTCTTTTCTTTGCTAATTATTTTAGGTTTGAAAAAAAAATTGCAAGTTTTCTCTTACAGTTGTCTTCAGCTAAGCATTTTAAATGTTCTTAATGTATCTTCTTTTATTAAAAAAATAAAACGAAAAAATTTCCTACAGCCTTGTTCTTCACTCCTTACTTACCTCACCATCACATCTGTTGTTTCAGTGTACCCGGAGAATTTTGGCATCCTTGCCCTGTTTGTGTGAGCCTTTACCAGCTCTCCACGTGTCATGCCAAAATGCAACTGTATTATATAAACAGTATCTCTTCATAATTGGTTTGAATTTTATAGAGGAAAACCTTGCCTGTTTGTTGGTAACATACCCACTTTTTATAAAATTCCTTTATCACTACACTCTGCAATGCTCTTGATTACATGAGAAATTCTAGTTTTTCCTGAGGTAATTTTTTTTTGTTTCTTTTGAAAAGCATGAGAAATGCTATTCAATCATATTTTAAAATGAGTTGATTTTAGTGACACTGAGAAACAAATAAGGGCATGTTTGTAAAATATACGCTAAGAACTTTAAATATTATTTATTGCAACATTGTAGTTTATATAGTTCCGGGCTTGGAGCTTCCAAATCCTTGGCATTTACAGAGCAATAAAAGCAATGGGAGCATCTTTTGTTGTGATATGTGGTCTCTTTTTGGGAAAACTTTCAAAGCCATAAAGGTGAAATGTGTGGCTTGTTATTTAACAAGCCACAAACCCTTTGCTACAACTGGGTTTATGTTAATGAGGTTAATTTCTGCAAAGCACCTAAGGATGGGGGCTGGTTGCCAGGGGAACCAACCATGAATAGAGGATTGGAAATTTCAGTCTTACCTACTGATTTGCTGGGAGGGGAGAGGGGCTAGAGGTTGACTCAATCGCCAATGACCAATCAGTTAATCAATCATGGCTGTGTCATGAAGCCTCCATTAAAACCTGAAAGGGGAGGGGAGGGGCTTCTAGGTTGGAGGACCAAAACGTTTCCATGTGCCACTGTGCCAGGCCCCAAACTCCATGAGAACAGAGGCTCCTTTGTTTGGGACCTCGCCCTAAGTACTTCTTCATCTGGCTGTTGATTGGTACCTTTTAATACCTGGTAAGTGAATGGGTTTCCCAAGGAGGAGGTCAAGGGAACTTCTAGTCTGTAGCCATTTGGTTAGAAACACAGGCATCTGGAGTGGAGGGCAGTCTTATAGGACCAAGCTCTTTTTCAGTGGAATCTAATCCTGTCTCCAGGTAGATAGTGTCAGAATTGAGTTGAATTCACACCCTGCTTGTTCCAAGACTTGCTTGTTGGTGTAGGGAAGTACACACACACACACACACACACACACACACACACACACACTGTGGTAGAGCAGAAGAATTGAGGACTTTTTGGACTTTATAATGGATCCCACGGGAGCCAGGACAGTAATGTCAACTGGCATATAATGGGAATGCCCCAAATCACAGAAACATCTACCACAACTGCCGTGAATAAGCCCTCATTTGCAGGAGTTGATAAGCATAAAGATCTCACCTTGTGAGTTCCATATAAGCTGAGTTCCTTAGACAGACGATGCTTAATCCTAACCCGAAAGCATTACAGGCAGAACACTGAGCTGAAAATTGACCTTCTGCCCATCGTAGCTGCTAGCTTGGGACGAACATGCAGCTATCCGTGCCACCGTCAACGGAGCTCGCTTTGGAGATGCTAAGGGCTTTTGTCCCTTCACTCTGTCTCGTAAGACTCTGTGCTTCTCTCTGTGTGTCATGTGTTAACCTGTGTGGGTACCTGATGGGTTTATCCGAGAAGGCTCCAGTCAGTAAACATGGCATTGCGGGAAGACACAGATGTGTTCAAGGGCGTTACTTCAGTAGCCACTTTCCATGCTCAGGAGACAATGCACACACATGCACATACACACATACACACACACACACACACACACAGAGTGGATTTGGGTCCAGGAACCTAATTTATTTATGTGGCAACATATTAATTTTCTATAGATGTCTAGGAAAGTAGTTCTGAAAATTGAAACAAAACATTATTGAATGAATGGAAGGAGACGAAGGAGAGTCACAGCTGTCATGGATAAATTTCATTAAAATGCTTTGTTCATTGAAGATCTCTTTTGCAACTATAGGAGCTTATTGAATGACAACAAGACTGGTGATGTGACACCCTCTGCTGACCTGTGAGAGAATGCTATGTCATTACCCTACGGTATTTACTCTCATGGGCCTTTTTTCCATCAGCCATTGTGATGATGATGACATATTATATTTCTTATTCCCAGATTAAAATGAAAATTGATAATTGCAGGAAAGCTTAGAAGTTGAATTGAGACTCTTGCACATCAGTCTTACCCTTTACTCTTACTTAGATTCTATGACATCAGAATGACTTGTAATTCAACCAGTTCCAGCCATGAACATGCTGTCTTAGAATTACACTATGTTGCCAACTCTGGATAATCATAAATTATTTAGGCTAGTTTTATTAGAACAATTTTACAGATATAGAAACTAGTAGTAGAATATAGTAAATAAGATGGACATAATATAGTGCTAGTCTAGAGAAACTAGTTTTTCATTTGTTGGTTTTTCATTTATTGGTTAGACTTAGTTTAGTATGGTTGGTACACACTCATGTCTCCATAGGATCTAAAAGGCTTTCCTATTTTCACTGCCCAAAAGTACCAAAGGCTCACTTACTAAAAATTTTTATAGGGGAAATTCTGACCCAACAGCCCTTCTGAATAACCCTTGGCTTAGAATTTGAGTCAGCTCTGGGTTTCCTTTTAATAGACACAGGCCTGAGGACATTTACGCACTTTAAAATTCTTCCTCTAATTCTCTCCCTAAAGCCCCCAAAAGTTAATGATTTTCATTATACAACACTTAAATAGTGAAGCTGGAACTGGAATTTGATTCTAAGCTTATGTAAACATCTCAAAGATTGGAAATGAATCTTCCTAAAATTGCTATGCCACCAAGGAGGAATAATTTTCTCTAAACCCTTTGGTTAATTCCTTTGCCAAGGGCAGGAATTAATGTGATGAACTAGGGAAATTTCATTCTGTTCACAGGCCCACAAAAATGTTAATATTTTTACAGTTTACCAGTGCATATTATTTAAAAGTATGTACTGTAGATCTCAAGTTACTGAGAGCCTTTACTCAAAGTATTCTGTTGAAAAGAATTTCACGTTATAGTCTGTCTTCTTCCCCTTTGGCACATTTATATTTGTCATTGAAATAAAAAAGGTGTTAAATTCAGAATTAAAGTAATTCAGTGCTTAGAATATGACCTGGCCCATAGGAAGAGCCCATAAACATTAGCTATTATCAGAATGCTCTGGAGCAACAGTACTTAGAATGTGATACATGGGTACCAGGGTGTCCCCCAAATCCTATCAGGAGGTCACCAACACAAAATGTTTTCATAATAACACTAAGGTATTGTTTGTCTATTATTTGTTTAACAATTACTAGAAGTCATTGTATTCTTTACTATTAGTATCGATACTGATATTATAGTTATTGAATCTTTTACTACCATGCAATCTCGATTAAAAAAAAAAGTCAATGTCACTTAGAATGATCTTTATGAGGTCATAAAAATTAATAATTTAATGAAATCTCAACTCTAATATATGTCTTTTTAATATTCTGTGTGATGCAAATAGAAGAATACATTAAACACTTCTGATAATCCCTGCAGTATGATGGTGTCTTGAGAAAAATCACATGTATAATTGGGTTGTGAACTAAACTATACACATTTTTCATGAAATATCATTTTTCATTGAAAGAACAACTGACAAATTATGGTTATTTAGACTTTAATATTTGGCATTGATTTTCTCAAAAAAATGAATAGAGCAGACCTGTCACTTCAAACAAAATAACTGACAGTGTTTGTTGTCAATAATATTTGAAGTTTCAAGTAAAAATTAGAATTTTAGAAAACATATATACCACTGTAAGTTCGACAACTTCCAAATACTTAAAGGCTTTTTGATGAGATTAATAGTAATATTAACAAATGTGATATATCATTTCTATAATTAAATGTGTGAACATTTTAAAGAGCTGTATAGCTCAATGAAGAAATATTTTCCAAATGGGAAACATATTATGCTACAAAATCATGCATGGGTAAAAGATCTACTTGCATGTAAGACAGACCAATGGATTCAAATATAAAAAAGCACAAAAAGTTTATTGATATTTGGTTTTGTGTTCCACATTTCAACTTACCTTTAAGAAACTACCACTTGTTAAGGTTTGGTTTGGTATCAAATGTAATTTTTTAAAAGGTTATTAAAATATTCCTCTTTTTCCAATGGCATATCTTTGTGAGGATGGATTTTCTTCATATGCTTTAACTGAAACAATCTATTTAAATAGACTGACTAAAGAAACAGTGCAATCCAACTATCTTCTCTTCAGCCAGACACTGAAGAAATTTGCAAATATGTCCAATAATACCACTCTTTTTGTTTGGAATTGTGATATTCATCATAATGTATAGTTATATTAACATATAATGGATTTACTATTCTTATTTTAAAATGAATATAGAGAGAATTATTTTAAATATTCTGTTTTGATATCAAATCAATAGATATCAATAGCTATAAGCCATATAATCAAAAGCTCTCTTGGGTTCTCAATAATTTTTAAGACCATAAAGAGTTTCTGAGACCAAAATATTTAAAACCACTGGTACAGAATAAATGTATATTGTAGTTCCTTCATACCATATAATTTCTTCAACCTAGGAGTCTGGAAGATAAGATGAAGACTATAATTCTGTGCATAAAATAAACTGGAATACAGTAACAATACAATAATCAAACATGATTCTAGAAATTGACTGCTTTGAAAGAAAGAGAAAGGGACAATTTATTGTGACTAAAGGTATTTACTGATTACTGAGTAAAATGTGTTTGAGAGGGTATTTATGATTTGGTTTCATCTAGAAAGTTGTCAAGCTGCTGTTTATTCTTCTTATCAGCCAAGGGAAGGTTTTAACCTTCAAAAGTACCCAAGGTGATATTCTTACCTTTTACATTGGAGATAGCAATAGAAAGATAATAGATCTCAGTTCGAAAAAATTTTTTTTATGTGTTTGAGACCATGCCCATTCCTGCTGGCTTCACAATGGTCATTTCTTAGATTTCCTTCTCTACAGACCAGAATAGTTTCACTGAAGTCTTTCTTTGTTGCAATTAGTGCCGTTATCCAATGTGGTCTTTGACTCTTTTTTTCTACTTTATTTCTAATCCACTGCCAAATTGTCCTGTCTCTCCTTTCTAAAGTTGTTTCTTATTGGTTCTTTTCTTCATCATCCCCATTGTCCTCCTCTAATTCAGGTGGTCATCACCTAATAATGCTTGGATTTCTATAGCAGCTTCTTAGCTGTTCTCTCTGCTTCCAGACCCATGAAAAGTCTGACTAAAACAATGATTTGATCTTCCACGTCTGAGCATAAAACCCTCCAGAGGCTCACCATTACCTATAAAATAAAGTTCCTCAGCCCAGCATTCAAGAACATTAAACGCTATTATTTGTCCCCAGACTATGTATTAAGAACATCTTTCTCTACAGCTCGTCATGAGCCCTTTACTTCAGGAAAGGAAGCTTTCCCACTGTCCTGCATAAGACATGCCTTTTATTGAAACTGGCGCTTTACTTTTGTTAGCCTACACACAGGAATGTTCCCTCCCTCTTCTAGTTTCAGGTCCCATTCTCGCTTCTTGTCAAAAATTCAAGTCCCAACTTTTCTTTGAAATATACTTTTCCCTTTCATATAGCATTGAGTAATAAAAATATCAATAAATTATAATTAGAGTGCTTTTCTTTTGCCTCAGATCCTAACACTAGGTAATGTGGGTGATTTGGACAAAGAATAATGTACTTTTTTATTTTTATTTTTAAGAGGTAATGTGAAAAGCAGTAGGCTTTGGAGTTAGAAGACTGATTTCAAACTCTGGTTATGGTTAAAGGAATTTGGACAAGTCATTTCAACTTCTTGTATTTGGTTTTCTCATGGGTAAAATGGAAATGATCATAACATCCATCTCACAGGATCATTGTAGGACGAATAAGAAAATATCTCTTGAAATAATACAATTCCATAAGAATGTTTATTATTATTGTTGTTTTTATTGCTTTTGTTTCATGTGTGTATATATTTTCATACTCCCAATTAGGGGATAAGCTATTGGAAGGAAGGCTTTGAGTCGTTCTTAACTTTTGAATTTCCCCTTGGTAACCAGTATTAATAAAGAATTAAATAAGGTTTATGAAGTGTATAAATAAATTTTTATGAAAAGAGAAAGTAGGAGGGCTGTGGTAACCCACAAGCAAATTTTTATCTTGTTAAGAAAAAAACATACAGGGTAGGAGGTTAGCAATGTGAAGATTAATGCCGCTTTTATTGAGAGATCATCTATAGAAATGAAAATAGTCTTACTACTCAAATCTTTTGAACCACAGAAATTTAAACTTCCAAGATAAATAATTTATGGCTCATCATGGGAGAATGAGGTCAAAATTCTGCAGGGAAATAATGAACCAAAAAAGAGGAGGCTTAAGTATGAATCAACATGAAAAATTGAACTATAATAAAAAGTAGATTTAGCTAAATTCTGGGAAAGTAGCTTACCTCTTACACAAAATAACTTACTACAGAGATTAAGCTGAAGTCATCTGTATACTTAAGCTTATAATGTTCAATCAACTGAAAGATTGGCAGCTTATGTGGATTATAGTTCTATAAGGAAACCAGTATAAGATTAATAAAATTTAGTGCTTTCAGAATTAAATTTCTAATAACAAAGTACTGTCTTGAGTTATTACATACTATAACTAAAGTTAAATTCTGATCCAATGAGAATGTTCAAGGTTCTGAATAGCCTGGTAAGAAAAGAGTCCAGCACCATATATGTATATATATGTATGTGGGAAGAGAAAGATAGAGCAAGCAAGCCTCATAAACAGAGGGATCAAACGAATGTGAGGAAACCAGAGGGTGCATGAAAAGACCGATGTCCTACATGTCTCCTATTTTACTGCCTTTCTCCAACCTTTATACCTGGATCTACTTGGTCCCTATGTGTAGTGCTCGTCTCTGCTTTAGACTCTGCAAACAAATCAGGAAAAACATAATGAGCTCTATGTCAATAATTTGCTGTCTCAGACTCAAGTATAACAAATCAGGAAAAACATCATGAGCTCTATGTCAATAATTTGCTGTCTCAGACTCAAGTAAAACATGTTAATCATGTCTCTCTGAGTCTTACCTAGTTCTCATCTTCTGCCTCATATGACCATGTCTTTGTGCTTTGTTCCTAAGCCCTCCTCTATGTCTTTGTGCTTTGTTCCTAAGCCCTGGCTGATCCAGCATCCTGCTCAGTAACATATTACTTTTCACTGCTTCTTTTAGTCACAAACATGCAACTGATTCTTCTAAGTCTGTGGTCCTTTTTTGCCTTGCAACACAATATAGGAAAATAAGTTATAAGATTAAAAACCACATACATTAAAAAGGCACATAAAATGTTACAAATTTATTTATTTTTTCCCATTGAGGAAAGAATGGACTTTCTGTAATAACAAGAGAAAGGAAGTTAAGAATGGTGGACCCTTTTCATTTCATATTTTGGCACTGAAGCACAGAGCCCACAGCACAGCCATCTGCACTCAACCCATGGAGCAAGCACAGTCAAACTTTGTGACACCTCCATGAAAGCCACTGCTCTCAGGATCAAGTTCAAAGCTATTTGTATGGAGGAAGATGTGAGCCGTGCTCCACAATGCCTTTGGATAGTCAATTAATTTATTTTGGTCTTTGATTAAGTTTTCTTAAGCACTCTCTATGTGCCAAGCAATGTGCTAACAGTTGGGGATTCATAGATGAATGAGACTGGGTTTTTGCCCCCAAGAACTCACTGTCTTAGTGGCTGAGGAGAAAAGAAGGAATTGTGGTATTACATTTAAAAAACGAGGTGAAGAGATTTGGCATTTGGTGAAATTCAGCCGCTCTGAACAGTCACAACAACAAAATTGGGCAATGTCAGTAACAACTGGAATATATTTTTATTTGAGAATCTACTTCTTATCTCCTGAAAAGAAACCATAAAGCTGTAATAAAAGATAAATATAAGGAAAGAATGAGATATATAATAATTAGTTTAAAACAGTTGTAGTGTAGTAAAGGGAAATAAATACACATATTCAGTGCTATAAAAAATTAAAATCAGCACTATAAATTGCAATGTCATCTAGTTTGATTAAACTAATGGAAGACATGATTGCAGGGGACTCTTATTGGAAAGGGATTGAAAAAGACTTTGAGAGTCGTTTAACGAGAACCTGAAGGTGATAAATTCTTATCCAATAGCTAAATTTAGGTAATGATTTATGTTAAGGCACAAGGACAGACATTAGTAAGTGTCATTGAAAGATGACAATTAAATGCAGTTAGCTAGAGCAGAGGGGTCCAATTGCTAATTAATAAAATATGAGTTAAGGGTTGAACTAGGGAATATAATGGGTGACCTTGAATAACAGGCTCATGTGGAGCTAGGGATTTGTGTGTAAACAGTGGAGCAGATGATAAGAGTCTCGAACTCAGTCATGGATAAACTGGGCAAATTTACAATTCAGTACCTTTTGCTATAAGTAAGGAACTAGAATTTGACATGGAACTGAGGCAGTGTTTTATGCTATAGGTCTTTATAATAATAATCACAATAATTGTTATGGTAATTTACTCATGCACCTGTGGCAGCCTAATGTTGCCTTCATAACTTTTACCTATCTTTGCCTATTGGTTGAAACCAGGTGTCCCATTTTCCTTGACCCAACTCCCTGATCTTGGTAGAGTTTAGGCATCCTTACTAAAGGATCTCCTAATATAATGTACTAATATCTTCACATAGTCAATTTGATTATATTTGTATTTTTATATTTTGCTACTATGTGAGGTTTTTCAGGGTAAGGAACTCTGTCTTATTCTTCTTTATATCCCAAGTAACTAATATCGTGTCTGGCACAAGGAAGTACTCAGTACATGATTTTCGATTGAGTAAATGAATGAAAGAATGAGTAGATGATAGCTTACTCAAATCCTTTGTGGAATCGGGCAGGACAAATACATAAGATAATAGTAGAGTATGTCTAAAATATGCCAGGTGCTTTACTTGCATTATGTCTGTTAATTCTCACAGCAAGTCAATGTGGTAGAGAGTGAAACCATCTGTTCTTCAGAGATGAATGAACTGCAGTTCAGCATCAATAAAGAGCAGTGAGGTCACTCACCCAGTGATGGGCAAGGCTGGGAAACAATGCTGGATTCTTCTCACTATAGCACATATCTTATCCAGGTTGCCCAGGATCACAGCATAGATGGTGTTGAATTCACAGGTATGTGTGCAAGAAGGAAAATTTCCTGCCAGGGAGCAGACAGATCCTGATTGCTTCGAGCTTTTTTTGGTTTATTAAGCAATGCGGAAACTTTGAAAATTTTGAGCGATAAGTTAAATATAATATGCTATGATGGAAATGAACTTTGACATAATCTCACTGGCTTCTCTGTACAGGCTGAATTACAAAGAGAACAGTTAGGAGTTTATCATAATCTTTTCATTGCGGAGTTATGAAAAATTAGATGGGTGGTCTTAGAACTAGAAAAGAAAAAAATGAGTTATGAGACAATGAGTAGGAAAAATATGACATAACAAAATCTCATTAGATGTGAGATGACAAGAAGAGAGTTTGTTCAAATATAACTCTAGGATTTTGAGAGAATTAGAGCATTGAGGTGGTGCCTAATTTGAGGAATGTTCTAAACACTGCTTAAAATTCATTACATTTTTTTAGATATCCTAATGGTCACTAAAACATCATGAAAAGGATGAATGTAAATCAGTGCACAATTCACATTTCAGTTTCTCATCTTAGGTGATTTTGAGGGTCATCGTCCTGTCTAAATTTATACGATTCTTATAAACTAGTTCAGTTTCCTTCCTTTACATGCTCCTGCCTTTCCTTCCTTCTTTCTATTGCAAAAGAATGGTCTTGAAAGTCATCATTATCTGATTGAACAAACATGTTTAGAAACAAGTATATAATTAGAAATCTTTCCCAAGCTGTATACACACAAAATGCATTTTTTTGGTTTGCAAGACTTGGAAATGTTTGTGATGTGGCTTTAGCATGCACTGTTCCTCACAACCACCTGCTTTTCTTCCTTTCTTTTTTAAAAATTGCTTAATATGAGGCTGTTTCTACTGCAGTGTCCTCCACAGTAATAATTTGATAAAACTCTTCTGTTTACCTTACTGTGGATCAATTCAGTGTAGCACACCCCCAGAAATTGCTAAGAAACCCTGCCGTCACCCATCATCTAGTTGAGATATGTTGCAATTTTTAAAGTTCATTCGAGGATATAAATATGGGAAATAGCAGCACACTAGTTTGTGTTCATTATGCCCTAGAATTTATTATGCCTTATCTTAAAGAGAAATTCAACCAGAATTTGGGAAGTATAATTTTGTAACATGCAGAAGCGACATCGCAGGAAAACACATTATCCTATTTTAAATACAAAGTAGTAAAGCCTTGGAATTTGGAATACCGATTTGTCACATTGTATCTTGATTTAATGAAGAGGAGTTGCTGAAACCAACAGCAAAAATTAAAAAAAAAAAAAGTAACAAGAGAAAAGGGCTTAAAAGGCTAAGCAGAGGGAATTCATTCCTTTGAAAATATTTATTGACTACTAATTATTAACATATGCAGGCATCGTGTTAGATATTACTTGTACAGCAGAACACAAAATAGTCCATTTCCTCTTAGAGCTTATGGTCTGGAGCTAAAGGAAATGTGGGCATTGCATAAATGATTAGAAATTTTAAAAATAGAGAATTGCAGATGAAATTGCAAAGAAAAGGAGAAAAGCCTGACTTTGGGCAAAGGAAGTGGGGTGTTAGTCTGGTAAAATCTTTTAGCAAAAAGTAATCTTTAAGTTGAAATTGAAGGTTAAGTAGATGTTAAAGTGTTGGGAAGGAAATGAGACATGTGTGAAAGTAATTGGAATCGAAAGTCCATTAGCTTTGGGATAAGAGAAACAAATGAGATTTAACTTGAATTGAGATGTTTTGAGACCATGTCAAAGAGAATGGGTAGCATCCAAAGGAAGAGGGAAGTGACAAAAGAAGACGTGTACTGAAGGGATCCTGGTCATGTTGGCGGATGTTGGAAGGGAAAGGAGTGAAAGTGGAGAACGTGTATGTGTATATTTATATGCATCTCATGGAAATTATGTCTACTTACTCTGAACCTGGGTGGTGAGGAAACACTATTTGACAGATTCTGTTAACTGAAGAAAGAGTAAGGGGAAGTTTAGGATAATGATTTATTACGTTATTATGCAGCCTGCTGAAGATTTCCTTCTTGATGACAATACTCTCTGTGAGACTGCAGACATTCATACTGTTTAGAAGAGTTTAAGCGAGCAAGCCTTCCTAGCCTTTCTGAAAAGGGTTCTAACTCACAGTTCCTAGACTTTTGGATATCAGTGATCAGGAAATCGCGCCCCTTAAAAAACAGTACCCTAAATAAAAATTTTAAATGCCATTTTAACACCATAACTTAAGAAAGATATAATCTCACAATAAATTGTAACCCTTCTAATTTCTTTGAAAGGACAGTTAACATTTTTGTGCATATGACTTTCTTCATTTTTCTAGTTTGTCCACAAAGCTATAACATCTTGTAACATTTACAATGGCCCATGGACTAAATTTTATAAACCTCAGCTCTACCTCTCACAGAGACAGGATGAAAACTGCTACTGCCTTTACCTGTGAACCAAATACATCCAAGGTCATTTAAGAGTTGAAATACAACATAATTCCACAGGTGTGCCTTGTAGGGTAGACTGGAAAGAGGCTTAACCTCTCTTGCTGAGAAAGCAGCATAAGTTGCTTATTCATTGGATGACAGCAAATGTTTCTCAAACTATTCTTTTGCTTGATGGCTACTAAATTTGTAAATATACCCCTAGAAGAAATAACACAGTTATCATGAGTCATCATACTTTCATATAAGGATGTTCCTCAGAATAGGAACAGAAACTGAAAACCTCCTATTTTAAAACTTCCCTGATTTGTGGCATTTTTCTATAAAAAAATAAAATAGCTGTATATATATTAATTCAGATAGAAAATATTTAGAAAAGATCTAGTGAGCATCTTTGAAAATGTTTGTTTCATATAGTAGAAATTACGTGTTTGCTTTTAAAAATAAGAGGGTAAAGAGAAGTAATAAATGATGAGACAATTTTGATGAGTAATGACTTTTTTTTTCACTTTATTCTTAATTATAATATGTCATCTGATAGAAGAGAGCATTGGTAACAGGAAAATGTAATTTCTATCTCTATGTAAAGTAGGCTTGGGAATTAGTCTTAACTTGCAGAGGAATTAACATTAGCATGCCTCCCATTAGCATAGCAAGAAGAGATTTTCCAAAATAAACAAATGGGACTACATCTGACTAAAAAACATGCACAGAAAAAGAAATAATCAACAAAATGAAAAGACAACGTATGGAATGAGAAAAATATTTGCAAATCATATACGGGATAAAGGGTTAATATTCAAAACTTATAAAGAACTCAGGAGCAAAATAATAATAATAACAATACTAACAACAATAATAATCCAATTAAAAATAGGCCCAGGACCTGAGTAGACATTTTTCCAAACGAGATATACAAATGGCCAACAGGTACATGAAAAGCTCCTCGACATCACCAGTTATTAGGGCGATGCAAATCAAGACCACAATGAGATGTCATCTCATACCTGTTAGAATGGCTGTAATCAAAAAGACAAGAGATAACAAATGCTGGCGAGAATATGGAGAAAAGGGAACCCTGGCACACTGTTGGTGGGGTTGTAAGTTGGTACAGCCACTAGGGAAAACAATGTGGAGGTTTCTGAAAGAATTAAAAATAGAACCACCATATAATCTAGCAATTTCACTTTTGGGAATTTATCTGAAGAAAATAAAAACTCTGTGTTGAAGAGATAGCTACACCCCCATGTTTATTACTTACAATAGTCAAAACATGGAAACAACCTAAGTGTTCATCAAAAAAACAAACAAACAAACAAACAAAAAAAAAACAAAAACAAAAAAAACACATGAGCTTTGAAATAAAGAGTACTTGTGTTTGAATCTCTACTCTAATACTTGGTAATTTACTTTGGGCAATTGAATCACTAAGTACCTTAGTGCCATACTGCTGTTGAAAATTAAATGAAAATATGTTTTCTGGACCCTCAATAAGTGGTTGCTATTCTCTCATGTTCTGTCTTTTGTTCTGGTGTCCAATCCTCCCTTTCAACCTACATCCAATTGGATGTCTAGGATGTTCTCCATTCACCTGCCTGATCCAGACTGTTTTCCACAAGGAAGCAGACAAACGTTAACTTTCTCATTAATTCTCACCTTAAAACTTGCTTCTTCAGTTAAGTGTGGATTTGAGCTAATATTTAATTACCAAAATGTTTATCAAAGTTTCATTTACATTGGTGAACAAATTGGAAACAGCATAATATCTCAAAATAAGTTATCCTTTAATAAATTATAGTACATTCACACATTGTACTATTATACAACTGTTAAAAATATCTTATTGGCATGGAAAAATATTTCCAACATGCTTTGAATAGGAAAAAATAGAGATTACAAAACAGTGTACACGTACAATGATATTAAAAATTACATGCACATGCATAGAATAAAAAACTTGACTGATAGAAAACAAATGCTCCCCATCATTATCTCTGGGTGGGATGTGTGATTTTTATTCTCTTTCGTCTGTATAACTAGGTACAGTGGCTATAACTTTTGTAACCCTGGATGTAAGAAAGGTCACATTTATTTTACTTTCCAAAGTCCCCAAATTCCAACTGGCTAGGAAATTTAATTTCAAGCATTATTTAAACTTCTTTCCACTTAATATTCTCCATTCTCCAAGTTTGTGCAGGTGTCCCATGGATTTTGTAAAGTTCTGAACATTTAGATAGAATCCTTTGGTTTTAGTATATTCTGGTTACTAGTGATAAACCCATGCCCGAGTCACTTCATGCCTTGAAATTGAGAGCTGTTCTCCTGCCTCTGTGCCAAGCTTGAGTTCAAGGAGCTTCAAAGACATAGTCCAATGTTATTTGAACACCCCACATTTTATAATGCCAAATCCCTTCAGTCTTCCTCAAATTGTTTTTCGCATTTTCATATAGCAAAACTGCTTCCCACTAAGAATAAACTGGCTTTCTTGTTCAGGCATTAATTAATTAAGTAAATGTGGCAATTGAAGGTTAAACCTTAATAAGTATTATTAAATACTTCATATGAATCACTATGTATTACTTATGTATTACTGTTTAATAACATGTATTGCTTACTATGTACAAGGTGTAAAGGTCCCTAATTTTCAGTGGAGTCTGAATGATCAGTCTCACACAAATTATCTTCTCCGACCAAGTGGCCAGTAGCCATTTCCCAGAAGTCTTGCTGCTGCTCTTATCTGAGGGATGGGGGTTACCGACACTCTGTAAATATGCAAATCACCTGTCCTTTCTACCTCTACTCCATGTTTGCTTCCTTCACATATTTTCCTATGAGAAGTTGGGCTTTGCAAACATAATTAGGAGTGGGGTTGAAGGGAAGTGGGGAGTCGAGGGAAGAAATCTTCTCCATCCTTTGTTCTGCTTTAGTAGTCAGACGACTTAAAAGATTCTTTATCAATGGAACATAAAGTCACGCCTTGGAATAGAGAAGGAGCCGTGAGATCTAAACTCAAAAGGATGGCACATATGTTTTCAAAATGTTTAACGATAAGCTCGTTACCTATTTAACATGAATTAAAAAAAAAAAGCTATCAGGGAACAAAGCAAAGCTTGTATATATAAAAACTCTAAATATCCCATTTCCTGTTCACTGGGTAACCTTTTCTTTAACCTCTATGGCTCAATTCATTTATCTGTGAATGGATGATGGGAAATGGTTGCAGGTCTCAGGGAATGGCAATCCATCTTTCCAGTTACTTAGGCCAAAAACCTGGGAATCATCTTTAATCTCTCTCTCTCTCATTACCCTACATAATTTGAGGTCAAAGGTTTGTTTTAAATCTGACTCTGATGTTTAAACTGGGTAAATCACTACTCTGCGAGAGTCAGTGGTTTCCTATCCTTCCTGTGGGATGATAACAAGGCAGGCTGGGGCGATGCTGTTGGGACCCCCAGTTCATCCCAGAGGTTACATGCAACTGCAGAGTATGACTCCCATATACTGGGAAGAACTTCTTTCCTAAACACTTACGTCTGCCTCTCGGAAGACACATTTTGTAATCCCAAATCTCCTCTCTTTTTCCTAAATTGTTTTTCACAACTTTCTGGTGGAAAAAGTGATTCCAACTAATAAACTGACTTCTTCAGATGTAAATTCATGAAGTAAGCAGCAATTTGAATATTAAATCTTGGCTGTTAATAAAACATTATTAAATATATACTATGTATAAGACATTAAGTTTCTCATTCTAAATGGAATCTCTGAATCATACAGATTATCTCCTCCTACTGTGTGGTCTGGTTTATTCCTGTATTGACTTTTGTCAAATTGTTTCAACACTCTATTTCCATCTTTTCCATCTTGATAGGCCTCTTCCTCTTCAGGAAGTATACCATATCTTCTCGACACAGTAATCACTTCGGTTTTTTCCCTCTACACATCGCTATCTCTGTTCTTCAGTATATTCTGCTGTCTTTCTGAATACCAGCTTAACAAGTTCATTCTCCTGCTGAGATCCAAAAAACCAACACCCATCTCCAACAATCAATTGTCAAAATCAAAACAAAACAGTACAACTAACCACCACCATCTTTGACACCTAGGGCATTTCTTATTTACTACAAGAAAATGTCTAAACTCCTGTCTATTATTCAAGAATTTTAAGTCTCACACGCAATGTACATTTCTAAACTTACCTTCTACTGTTCTCCCCATAAATTCTCCTTTTCTCCTGGAATTGCCTTTGCATGTCTTCCCAACCATTAATCCCTGCCTTTGCCTTTACTTCTTAAATTATGGTAACTACACACCAAATTTCAATCCTAGTTTCATGTCCCAATTTAGATTTCAGATTTAAATCAGTGCTTCTTTATCTTCTACCACTTCCTGTTCAAGATATTTATAATGGCTTTCAATCATATGCATCTTTTACAAGTTTCTGTGCTTGTTCTTGGCTGGTTCCTCTGTTTGGAACATTCCTCCCACACTCAGTTTCATTGCTGGTTGGCTTATTCTCACTTTTCAAATCTAACTCGAAATGTGTTCTCAAGAGGCCTTTCCTAGACATTTTTTTAAAAGTCATTATCTTGTTTATCTTGTTTGTTGACTCCCCAGTCCACCAGGATAGATGCTTCATGAAAACATGGACCTTGTCTATGTAGTTTGCTCTCTCTCCAGTGTCTAACAACATGCTAGGCACATGATAAGCGGGGAAGACTTCTGGGAAATGTCTACGTGGAGCCCTTGATGAAACTGGATTGTGTTTTCAGGCGTTTCCAAAAACCAATCTTTGCACAGATGCTGCAGAAAAGCTTCTTACTTTGAAGGGATGAAGTAACTTGAAAAATGGTCCTATTAGTAGTGACATGTGATTATTGAATTTAATACTTCCTTCCTCAAGTAAATTTTACAATTTTAAAAGGATCTCCTAGCAAAGACATTAAAAAATCATTGTGAATGAGTGATCAAATGAATGAATCATATGCATTAAGTGATTGGATGCTAATTATTATTTTTTATAATATATTAGTTTCAGGTTTACAACATGGTGATTAGAGATTTATATAACTTACAAAGTGATCACCCCAATAAATCTATTACACATCTGACACCTTACATAGTTATTACAATATTATTGACTCTATTCCTTATGCTATACTTCACATTCCCGTGACTATTTTGTAACTACCAATTTATACTTAATTTTTTCCCCTTATTTGTTGCATATTATATCCAAAGAGAATGATATGTGATGATTGGTGGAACATTCTAAAACAAATGACTATATGTAACTTAAACTGTGTATTTATTATAAATATCTGAAGGGGTGTTAAGGAAAATAGAAATATCTAGAGAATCAAATGAAAGGGAGATTGTTTTTGTAGAACTGTTACAGATAGTAAAAAGCTCATATCCTCTTTTTTCTTCCTATTTTAGTGATTAATCAAAATATTATCTGATATTGCAGTACTTTTTTTAACAGTAGCAAATCATGAGCAAGAGTAAACATAACTGTTTAGAATGTTAATCTTTTCTTTTTTAAAAAATTTAGTTCTTGTATAAGTCTGCTATTTTCAGGAAGGTAAAAATATCTCGGTAGGGTGTTAATTAAGATATATTTAAATATGTTGTGTCAGCAATGTTTTCCTTAATGGTCCTGTCTATATGAGTAAAACGGTTGGATCATTTTGCTAATTTGGAATGAATTTGATTAGGGTAAATGTTTTTGCTTTTTCATAGCAGTGTTTGGAATTTTGTTGTACTTGTGAATTATCTCAAATTTTATTTCACCCTAAAAAATAAATTTGGGACAAACTGAGATTCAAGGCTAGATAATAAATGTAACAAAATTAAATTCTTGTATGTGACTATGTTTGTTATTTGGGTGAAGATTAAGAGTTAGTTGTTTTTGTTGTTGTTGTGCATCCAATCAGAGAAAGATTACATATATATAGGGAAAGAAGGAAGACCAATTTTCCAAAAGGAAATTGTTGGGCTTGACAATATATTGAAAAATCAAATAGCAAAAGTACTTTCAAAGATGGTTAGTCATTGGTTTTATAACCGTAAGTCTGCCAATGCTATTATTATCTCAGTCCTCTAATGAAACCCTTACTGACATTTCTCAGAGCTCATTTACTTGAGGACCTCTGGGCAGTCACTTAGCAGTAATTCTTCCTGCTCAGAATCACCTTCAAAACAGAATTTGGGCTCAGCCTCTCTCGTGGTCATCAGTATGTTTAAATTCCAAGAGCACAAGCATTTTTAAAAGCCCATAAAGTGCCTGCAAGTTAGTTTCTGAGCTGTGTAATTGGGCTTGTGCCCATTCTGACAGAATTGCTGAAATTAGACAGGCACTTGCATTACCAAATTTAGTGGGATCTTGAAGAGCAGAAAACAACTTGCTAAATTATTGCTATGTGTAGGTGAAATGAATTAGGACAACTTGGCTTTGTCAAAAATTCCTGAACATGGTTTGTCTGTAGACAGAATTTTCTACTGTATACTCTCATATTAATTGTTGACTGACTCTTTTCATTCGTACAGTATAAATTTGTAATTTGTGATAAAATCTAAAGGGACCTTGATTTAATTTTCGCTTCTACTTTATCTGCAAAAGAAAAATACTTTTTAAGGAATAGTAATAGCAGTAAATAGGCAGGGGAGAAGACTTCATGGGATGAGCATGACAGTGGGATGACATGGCCTGGAGGACAGTTTATTTGGGGTTGGAGCCTAGGATGATTTTAAGAGGGGGAAAGAGATACTAAAGTGAAGGCCATAGGGCAGTATATGTAATAGTAGTAGTAATAGTAATAGTAATAGTAATAGTAATAGTAATAGTAATAGTAATAGTAATAGTAATAGTAATAGTAATAGTAATAGTAATGCAAGGATATAACTTAATATATCACAGTAAAATGAAAAGGGAAATGTAGATTAAAAAAATTTGAATTTAGAAACCCAAAGATAAATGATGGAATTAAGATGGGTAGGAGGGTCAAGACAGTGACTATTGCTGGTGAGGAAGAAAATAGTGGAAGGTGCCCAGCCTGGATGCTTGTGGGGTTTTATTTTCTATCGGTGGCTCCACTGGTAAATGTATAACAGTCAGGGTATTGGCTGACTTGGGACAAAGCTGAAAAGATTATCAAACAAAACTTGCTACAAGAGATAGTATGATATACTGGAAAAATTGTGGGCTTTGGAGTCAGACAGACTTCGACTGAAATCCTGGTTTTACTACCATTTTGTGTGCTTATGTAATATTAGAATTCTAAATAAAGATGATAATGCTTGCTTTCATGAACATAGTTGTTAATGATACTGAAAATGTAGTGACAATAAAGTACTTGGTTCTATAGAGAGTAACAATGATCTTACTAGTACTTTATTATAATGTTCTCTTAATATATTTTAAAAAACACAGAGGAGGAAAAATTTAATAAAGTAGTAATAATCTGCCTCACATGTTCAGTTTAAAAAGAAAAATTAAGAGAAAATTATTGCTTCTGCTTTTCGGGTCAAAATATTAATGCAATTGTATGAATACAGTAAATGTACATTGCAAGTATAAGTGATTACTATTTGTAGATATTTAGGTATTAAAATATAGTTCTTATTGTTTGTAGATACTACCTCTCTTGATCTGTGTTTTCATCACGACATCTAATGTTTAAATTCATTATAAATATATTTTAATTAGAGTCCATTTCACCCTTCTTCCTGAATAGCTTCATATTTCCAGAAATTTTACTAGTGTGTGTAGGGGTGTAAAAAAATATATACTTTCTTCTCTTTAGTAATGATGTAAATGGCAGTGGCAAGCAGAATGCTATCTGGGTGTCAGGATTAAGATGTCGTTGAACCCAGTATCATGGATAACAAACTCAACCAACATCCCTTGAGCTCTTAATGTGTGATGGACTTGGAGTAGGGTGCGGGGAGGGTTGGCTAAAATGAAGAAGGCTTGTGTCCTGCCACCATGGAGCATAAAATATTTTTTCTTGTACGGCAAGTATGATACAAATTGGTCAGTGCTCTAATGAATGTGCTGGAAAGGGATTGGTAGAGAAATTCCCCACACAAAATATTAATTGCGTTAAGTCTTGCAGGATGAGTAGGATTATTTCAGTGGAATTTAAGAGAAAGGTGTGCCAGGAGATAGTCTCTATGTTGAAAGAAAGATGAGGGTCAATTAGTTGGATGCCAAAAAAGTTCATAGGCAAGAATTACTTCAATTTTCTTTGATTCAGGTGTCTTAACTAACTTGATTTTGTTAATATATAAAGAGAGGAAAACTCATATTATTCGCAGACAAATAGTAATAACTTATTATTTTACTATAAATATAGTTGCATTATGGACCAGAATACTCAAGCATAGCAGCGGACAAGAAGAACTTCTTATTATAAGCGAATTGGTTAATTGGTGGCTATTTCTGTCTGCAATCTAGTAGATTTCCCTATTCAATTCTCTTAGCACCCTAAGAGAATGCTGATTAGCATGCTGGCTAGTCATTCTCATTAGATATATGGATTTAATTATCAAATAGTACCTCATTCCTCATGTCCAAGTTCATGGGAGACAAATCACTTTTGTGTAGTTAAATTACAGGATAGTTGAAGTGAAAGTCATTAAAAAGAAAACAGAAAGCAACTGCATATAAAAGAATAAAAACCATTCATAGAAACATCAGGTTTTTCTTTATTGCTTTTGAGCCATGTGTACATCCTTGCTAGTTAATTCAGCCAGTTTTAAGACTCTTCCTTTTGTTTACTTGTCCAATGCTAAAATTAGCTTATTATTCTCAGTCTAAAATTCTAAGATATTGATAGTTAATAGCAAATGATATGAAACTCATTGACTGGCAATAATGCAAAGGATCGAATTGCATTTAAAGAGGCAACTACAATATTGCTCGGTTTCAGCTGGGTTCCACGTGTATTCCTTACTCTAACTCGTCTTCACTGATGGATAAGCCCAGGAAGATGGATCTTCAGACCTAATTGGTCCTACCACCTGAGGCAGGCTGTGAGGGAAGGGTCCCTCTTATCTAAGGTGTAGGCAGAAATTCTTGGAACCAGTAGGCTAATGCTGGAAATATTTTTTGGGGGAAATGAACAAAGCGAAGATAGTAAATCTGAAGTCATGCCGTCCATCTAGGGGTCTGTGTGGACAATGAGATCATAGGCAGGGAATCAAAATGATTGTGGGCATGGAGGCCACAGAAGCACCGAATGGAGAAATGGGAGCTGGTCTACATCAGTTACAGAGAGGGAGAGGGATGCTTGCAGAAGCTTTTATTCAGTTCACTCTAAGCGTGGAGGTAAGTCCGCCTGATTTAGTAAGGTTGGAAAGAAACAAAGATCTCCCCATAGGTTTTGACCCTAGCCATGACATACTCTAAAATGTTCTTTAAGAGCATTTAATCAAAATTTTTTCTTATCTTTAACACATGACACAAGATTGGATATCTTCTTCAAATACAGAGAGTACAACCTTTTGTTGTCAGACTGATGATAGCACAGAAAGCTGCTTTTCAAGGGAGCCTGAAAAACATTTCCTTTCTTTCACTAACTGTACCTGGAGAAAAAGGTAAAAAGTAGCCGTGTTCTCTCTGCTTCTCTTTTTCGTACACACCACCTTTTAAAAAATTCAAGGTCTTCTTTGGAAAGAGAAAGACCGTTATATACATGAGACTTCCAACTTTTCTTAAAAAGGAGAGACTTAAATATATCAGGTTGAATGTATGGGAGAAAATAAAAATAAAAATGATTTGAGTCTTAGGCTACAGAAAGCAGATAATCCAGAAGGTTTAATGATGGGGTCTGCAGAAATTATATTCTCTAAATGTGTTGTAAGAAAGCTAGAAAGTTTAATAAGTATTTGATTAAAAGGAAAAATAGAAGATGCTGTGTTTGAAAACAAGATATACTAAACGAATCAATCTTTAAAGACACTAATCCATTCTTGGGATATTTAGATAAATTTAAACAATACACCTTCTTTATTACAGTGCTTTCAGGTAATTGAATTTACATTGCAAATCTGTAGTTAAACCTACTTTGATTTACCCCTTAAATTTCAACATATGTAGTACAGTCTTTAGTATGCCTTTAATTTTAACTTTACAAACAAACAGTTATCAATTCAGGTGTTCTAAGTTTGGACAAGTACTATTCGAACAGATTTGATTTTTAAAGTGGTCTGTCGTTCACTTCAAAAATGTACTTATTGTATATTTTAGTTTTGTTATAAACTTTGCCTTTCAAAAGAATGCAAAAATTCTCTGGTTTAATCATCTTTTCTATTTAGTTCTTATTTGGGGAAAAAAAGAGGAAGCAGTAATTACTTAAGGACAAGAAGTACTTCTAGGCACCACACACACACACACACACACACACACACACACACACACACCAGCATCCTTGTAATTCAGAACTGGTTAACTCACATATTATTTAAACATGTTTTCTGACTCCAAATTCTTGGTTCTGGTAAGTAAACATTTACATTTAGGATATTAGCTTCTGCAAGAACAATGCTTTCCCTCTCTTCCTCTTTAATTCCACCTTAAAACATCTGTTAAGACGAAAGGAAACCAGCCCACATTTTAGCCCCTCCTACCAAGGATAAGACTTAAACTTCTCTGTGGTCCCTGGCTGGAAAGGGAGCCTGACTGAAAGCATAAAGGAACCCGAAGAAGCTCATGTAACTCTGGGAACTGTAAGCAATATATTTACTTTCCCTCCTACCCCCCGCCCCCGCCCCCTCCCCCCTCATCCACTTCTATCTTCAGCCTTCCTTAGCTTTTAGTTCGAATCTTACTTGGGAGGAGGAAAGGACCGAGAGAAACCTCATGTTCACTGCTTTAACAAAGCTGAACGTCCTCTGCTTTTTGAGATGAGACACGGATTAGGGAACTTAATATTCTTCTAACAAATGCCAGTTTTGATTTCCGGGATCTAAATGCACTGCGGAGTCGAACGATAAGGAGTTTCCTTCACTTAGAGACGCAAAAGAAAACCAAAATTCAAAAAGGCAGTGAAGTGGCGCTTATTAGAGCTCCATGTGATGCCACCCCGTGGTTGCAGATCCCCTTACTCCAGCAGCGTGCTTTGACAGCCCTAATGATCTTTAAAGACGTATTTATGGTATTTGTGGACTCGTTTAAGATTTAATTGAAAAATAGTCATTCCGGTTCCTTATGCAAAGCATTCCTGGGTATTTAATGTGTTGCAGTGTTATGTGGAAAGGAAGATAATAGTAAAAAATTGATTGTAAAACGACTGGTATTCTGATGCGCTCCTCCCCTAAGTTATTGGACGGGCCAGAAGAACAGAGATCAGAGAGAGATACTGGAAGAAGATTTGATCAAAGAATGAAGTTAAGTTTTGAGTGTGAAAACTATTTTAGCAATTTTGTTTTTCGAAGCAGCAGTAAAAAAGCCATGAAATTTGAAATAATAGAAGCTTAAAAGATCTAAGTCTGCCACAGCTTATAATCATGTGAGTCTTAAATATAATGATTTTCACCTCAAAAACTAGAACAAGAAATGCTCTTCACACCGGTTGATGACGTAAGCATTCATTCAGCTAAGGCAGATGGAGAGTACGTCTGGATGGGTGTCAATTCTAAGTTATGATATATGCATATTTAACCCTTTCAAGGAGAATTTGTGTTTGTTTTGTTTCTGTTGTTGCATAAATGTGAAATTTTAGCCCAAAAGATATTTGCAGGGAGTAGCAGTGAAACAAATCCTGTTAAGAGTTTGTAAGTTACATTCCAGAGATCCTTAGACCTTGCCAGTCTAGTTTGATGTTGAGATAAGAAACAGTCATTTGCTTCTTTCATTGAGGGGTGGAAGAGTTAAATTTTAAATGAAGCAATAATTGTGAAATGCATAGAGAAGTGTTTAATCTGCATATACTCACAGCAACTTTACAAACTTCCTGTAAGGGAAGCACATTTTATGGGACAAGAAACTTAGAACCTAATGAAGTTCATAACATAGAGATAATTTGGCTGTTTTTAACTCATCAGTATCATTTCTAGTGTCACTGCTTAGAAAGCAAAGTCATAAAACCAGCTTATTTATGTATTTGAAATATGTTCCAAGAATAAAAAAAGAGGAAGACAGAATTAGCTATGGTTCCTTTTCCTCTCGTATGTTCTTTATTTACCATCGGTTTCTCCTCCTCTTGCTTGCAGACTTTAACTTCAGTTATTCTCAACCTTTAAAAAAACCAAAAACACAGACCCTTTTATAAGTCTTATGAAAGCTATGGACCCTTCCCCAGAATAATGCACAGATGCCCCTTAACATACACAAATTTAGAAACAGCTTTAGGAAGTTCATAACCCTCCTCCCCCTCCCCTCCAAAAAAGAATTCATGTCACATGAAAACAGTATTTCTTAAAACTTTGGAGTTTCCTGGTAATATCAAATTAGCAAATTATTTTACTTATTAGTAAGGAACTGCCCAGCAGTGACTATTGTAGCGCCCATATTGTCACTTATTCATTACTGTTCTGGAACTCTAAGTAATTCGATGTAGTGGAAAAAACTACTTTCCTAGAAATCAGGTGACCTAGATTCCAGACTCAACCCCAATAATAAGATTTATAATATTAAGCTTACCATTTTTTCTGTAACATCTGATACATATTTTTTTATTACTGAATGCAATAAGTGAAACAATAGGAAAATAAGATGCAAGTTATTTTCAACTGGATTGGGAGCTGTCTATATTCTCTGCTTTTATTTGAAAATTCTTAATGCTCTTTCCCAACATGATTATGTTTTATAATGTTCTCATTTATTACAAAGATAACTTATACTCATTGTTTAAATTTAGTTAAATATAGAGCATTGCAAAGAAGAGAAGGCAAAAATTACCTATAGTCCCCCCAAGGAGTAACTACTTATAAAATGTCATTCATTTCTTCAGTCAACGAATATTTATTGAGTAACTAGCACACATCAGCGCAGAGACAGAGACAGGAATTCGTGTATAGACATTTGTTAATAACTCTAGACGTTCTTCTGTACATGCACTCACATGTAGGTATTATGAAATCACGATCATGCTTATTAAAAGATAAACTGAGGCATATTAAAAATTTCAAGAATTTATTTGAGCAAAACTCCATTGGAAGGAGACAGTGTCAAACCAGAAGTGGTTAGGAGTGCTTCACAGACAGGATCTCAGAGGAGAGACTTTTATAGAGAAGTGGAGGCAAAGTAAGGAAATTATTGATTTACTATAGCTTAAAGCTTAGTTGGCGGTTTGTGATTAGTTGTCCTTAGGTTTCAGTTTTGTAACTGAGTCATTTACAGGCTTAGATTTTGTTTGCTTACGTAGGCCGCCATGGTGTTAGACTCAGCTCAGTCTTATGGCCTTTTTGTTTAATATACTGTTCATGCTGTTTTAAACATGCTTCCTCCTCAATCATGAAATTTCCTGTTAAAACATGGTATTTTTGTACTGGTGCATTATTTTATATTCATTTATACCTTAAATATTAGTGAGTTTCTTATATGTGTTGGGCACTGTGCCCATAATGACAATCTATCCATGAGCAAGATAGTATGGTTACATGATGATTCCTTATAAAGATTTTGTAAGAAAATTAATGTCCGTGTTTGTCAAGAACCAACTTATAAATAATAAATTTAAACTTTAGTCAGTTTGGCATCTCCTCCTTGATAATTTGGGCAATGACAGTTGGGAGAACCAAAAAGTTGGTTCTTGAATTCTTTTCAGAGGAGGTAGTAAATGGAGCAGATAGGATCTTGGTCTTTTGATTACATCACCTGCCTGAGAAAAAAAGAGATGTGCCAAATTTGGCTATTCTTGCTATGTGATTATATTTTTTACTTCTCTCTGATTCTCACTCCACCTTGACAACATTCTTTGAAAACACAGTTTCTCTCTCCTGTATACAGATAGAAAATAAGCTTAAATAATTTGTGCTCACCGTAAGCAGATTTGTAATGCCACATTACCAGCCAAATCATTTATTTAATGAATTCAAATGACTTTAGAGAAACTCAGCAAACACCTGTAAAGTGATCCTTATTAGAGTTTAACAACCTTTGGATTAAAGATGATAGACTGATAGGCCCTTTTTAGCACACTCAGTTGTAAATCCAGAGGTCCCCTTTCCTTAATCTTTCTCCTCATTTGTTTGACTTCTGGAGTCTGCAGGGAAATTTAGGTATATTAAGTAATGGGATGTTTTGAATTAGAAACAAATGTCCGTAATATATGTAATTTCAGTATTCTATACTACAGAAAGCTCATGTATTTATAACAGTCAACTTATACTTGCTTAGTTTTTCATTTTGTAATTACTTAATTTACAACCGGATTTCTGAATATCTAGTTTGAAAAAATATCAGAGGGCCAGTGATATCTTACATTTGCATAGCATTTTGTGGATTATTGCTTAAGAACTTCATTTCCACAATAACCTTATAAGTTAGGAGAGCAGTTCGTCACATTTTACAGATGCGAAGAGAAATGTTGAACCGTCAAATGGCTTGTTTAATTTTGAAGTCTTATGATTTCCATTTTGATGCATTTTGTGAGTTTTAATTGATTGATTTGATTGATTTATATTTTCAGTTTTGTTGAGTGCTGTTACTTAAAGCTGTGAACCACTTCCTATTTGTGTTAATATCAGAAAACTTATGAGGGACGATCCAGAAAGTCTCAATGCATGTTTCCATGTTAACTCAATTGTTCTGCTATTTTAATAGATTACTGATTGACCTAATAGAGGAAGCTGCAGAAACATTTAAGGATGATTGAAAAAGTAGTGCATGATTTAGAATTTCCTATTTTGGACTTACTTAGCCTTTATACAGAGATATGCCACTTTAAGAATATAAAGTATATGACGTTTTATCTAAATATACAAAACACACATTATGAGTTGTATTAAAAGTACTAATTTTACCAAAGATTTTACTTCCATTCAGTAATAGAGCATTATGTTAGAATATTCTAAGACTAACCCGCAGAGCTTATGGCTCTTTTGGGCTCTTCTTGACCCTGGCAGTTGGCATAAAGCATTTGTATCAAAATGATTACTCTGCCTTTGCATCAGTCATTTCTAGAAAAAAAAAATCATTATTGTTTTAACATTCCCAACAAACCAGTAGCTCATGGTAAACCAGACACTCCTCCTTTTCAGGGCTAAACACTTCTATTGGTTGTAAAATGGTTTATTATACATATATTAACTTCATAATAAATGATACACAGCAGATCAAGTTTGATTGCTGGATGCAACTCTGCCACAAGAAACATTTGGTCAGCAAATGGCTTCTGAATTTCACTCGGTAAATTGACACACTTCCTATTTGCCCCATACTTTAATGCCTACAGCTTTAACAAGATAAACGAGTTCAGTGTGGTACATAGGCAACAAGTTGGGTTATTAAGGAGGTATTCTTGCTGAATTCTTGGATCTGTAATTGTGGAAGAGACAAGTTCTGCCTACGACAGATAAATGGTGTCTAAGTTTTCTTCAGGGTCTCATTTTTTTAAAATAAAAGCGTCATCTCTTTTGTGGAGCTTTTTATATGTAGTATTTGACATAATATTATGAAAGTATTGAGAAAGTAATCTAGAGCAATTATGTAAGAATTTATAGAAAACATGGAGAAAAGTGAGACTCATTCAGTATCTGTAGAAATTCTTACTATCTGTTGAAATTATGTTTTAGATTGGCAAATTGGCTTGGGAGGTTAATACCTTATGAGCGAGCTATTTTCACAGTGAAAAAAAAAAAACACTCTTGTATAAATTACAGCTTTCCATGGGGAAAATAATATCTAGATACTATTTTATGAGTATATATAGTATACCTAGAAAAATAGTAAGAAAGATGTATCTTTTTAATACTTAGAAAAAGAACAGGTATCAGAGGAAGAAATTTAGATAGTTCTTTTCACTTAAGAGTTTTACCTATTGGGTCAAAAAGTGCAGTTGCTAATGTCAACCAGAAATTGCTGATCACTGGGCTGTGTGCATTTATTCCTTCACCAATATGTCAGGTTTTAACTAATACTGACTACATGCTAGGCACTTTGCTACATGTAGAGCATACTTGGGTGAATAAAGCAGGTACGGTGAATTTCCTGTTGGAGGCAAGAGGCAATCATTAAACAAACAATAAACAGATATTAAATGAAGCAGATAGACTTCAATATAGAGAATAACCTGGGGACGTGAAGGATGGAAAGGTTTTGCTGAGAGGTAAAATTTAAGCCAAGATGTGAGGGATGAGAAGCCATGCGTGGGAGGCACGTGGAGTGAGAATGGTGTGGCTCCATAGGGGCTCTGGGCAGAGGACAGCATTTGTAAATAAGCCTGCAAACAAGCCACCAAGAAAGTAGACGGAAAACTAGAGATTAGGGCGACGTGATAGGAGCAAAGGAGGGAAAGCGGTTCCAGAGAAACAGAGGATAGAAAAGTGGTTAGAAAACAGAGGATAGAAAAAGAGGATAGAAAAGTGACAACTACGTTTGGAAATTGAAATTTGGAAGTCAGCGATCTTAAGAGTAGTTTCGGTGACAGGACAGAGGAAGGAGGAAGTGGAAGTGAGATGGCAGGTGGACGGAAGTGAGAACTCTGAGAATGCACACAGAATGAGCAATGTGCCTTTTAGAGAAACCTGTCAGGGAAACACAACATAAAAATGGAGACGCAGAGGGAAAAGGAATCTGGCATCGAGGGAGACTAACGGGTTTGCCAATCGGATCATGCAGTAGCAAGTAAAGTTGGATGATTCAGAAAAGAGAGGCATGGCCGTCACAGAGTGAAGCACTTGAGGAGAGTGGGAGTTCGTATCCAGAGAGACACATGTGGGGCCAGGTCTTGTAACGTGAGGAGGAACTGGGCCTCCTTTGTGTACAGGCAGAGAAGTTTGCAGATTTGGTGGTGGGATGATGAGAAACTTCCTACTGGTGCCTTCTGTTTTTTTAGTGAAAGGAGATGAGGTCATAAACTACCAGGGGGGTGGGGTGAGAGACATGAGGGAAGGAAGCAAGTCATTTCCTAGAGTGGGAATGCCAGTTCACTAGAGAAAGACATGTAGTGTCGAAAGCCTCTTTGAGTTTTGAGAATGTGCACCTAAAAGGAATCAGTGTGCCAGGTTATGTGGTTTTTCTCCAGCTATGTTAATGCTAGAAGCTCGCGCGGAGAAGCTAGAATAGCTGAGTTCTTTAAGAGTGGGAGTTTATAAAGAAAGAAGGAAAATCTAGAAATCCGAAAAAGGAACGACCGATACCCTAAGCAAAAACACAAAACAACAAAACAAAACAAAACATAAATGCATAAAACAAAAATGCATAGACATTCATGAGCTTGTGGAATACAGATCCTACTATCTAAGATAATCATTAACTAGTAGGAAACAGCACCAGATTGGCTTGAGTTCCAGCAGCTAGTAGGCAGGAACTCAGTCCTCATTCCTTCCCAACTCTGGCTGGAGTCCTTACCTGGCCAGTTACAGCTAGGCCCAGTTCGGTTCTATACTTTGGTGAATCTCAATGCCTTCACCTGTTCCATCATGTTGGGTTCCTTTTTCTTCAAGTCCTAGTTGCTAGATTTATTGTTGTTGTCGTTTTAAAGTCTGATGGTTTAACAGTGCCACACCCACCTTCACTGGATGCCTGGCTAAGTTCTTGTGTCTGGTTCATATCATACCTCTTGGCTTTGCTTAGCTTTTGCATATTACCCGGATTCCTGAGGGCATATTGGCGATCCCTCAAGATAATGCTCTATACAATTTGAACAATTACAGCTTTGCAACGTAAAGATGGCAAAAACATTTAGTAATAATCGATCATCAAAAAAGAGGGAGTTTCTCGTTTAGCTCTGCTATCAGGACGTTCTTTCTTCAACCTGACATAAATCCTTCATTTTGCAACTAAAAGTCTTTTCCTTCTCTTTCTCAATCCTTAACACTTTAGAAAAAAGCTGGTGTTAATAAACAAAATTCAGCTGAGTACATGTGAATATCTAATTGGCTTTATTTGATGATTCATGAATTGGGCAAGATCCCATCTAATGAGTAGAAAGGAGCTTCAAAGCACTGTAAAAAATGGAAGGCTTTTATAGGCAGAAGGGGTGGAAAAATGCAGTTTCTAACAGAGTGGATTATTTCAGGCAAAGTCATCTTTCTTTAGGAGAAAGGGTAACGGTCTGTCATGCAGATTACCTCACTTATGTTGATCAAGTAACTCTACATTGGCTAGTTAAAGGTTACATTCCTGGGAGAGGTTGAAATTGCAATTAAGTCTTGATCAGCTGACATGGGGCTTAGTACCAGCAACTCCGTTTTGGACCTGTTGTCTCTTTTTTAACATTGGCTGACATAATTAAAACGATGTGTTTTTTAAGAATTAAAATAATATTGTTGAAATATTGACTCATGTTTCCTCAAAGTTTAAAAAAATCCATGTTTTTAAAAAATGTGTTAGCTATTTATTGTAAATGTTCTTAACATTAACCTGCTTTAGTTTTATACTGATGATGGGCAGATGCTTCCATGAATGGACGTAGTAAGTCTGTGTGGGTCGAGCTGGGCAGTGTGGTGAGAAGGGGAAGCTCTTTGTGGGGAAATGCACTGGAGGTTGCTACTGGCTCGCTTGTTTCCCAGATGCACTGCCTGGCTCCCAGAAGGTTCTTCTCTGCCCCTCCTTTCCTCCTCTCTTAATGAGACTTGTCATGAATTGGAAAGTCATTCTGCTCTTTATTCCTGGCTCTTCCCATATTTGTTAGGCTATGAGTTCGACATAGTTATCTAATGTCTTCCTGTTTTATTACTTTTGTCTTTTCGTAAAACACGCTGAGGCATTATATCTCACCAGCAGAAGCTCCACTGAAACATTCTTAAGCTTTTATTAACGTCCTTAGCACTGTTCTCCGGCTTGCTGATCCAAGGTAGAGGAAATGTAAATTTCATATTTCAGAGCAAGTGATAGTGTTTCCAGTTCATTTCAACCTGTTTATTATATGTAATACCTAAATATTTGTACTTATATGTTCAACATGGTGCTAGCAGAGATTGATATAGAAAAAAAAAAAACCTAGTTTCCTACCATTTTATCTTTTTTTGTGCTGTAAGTTTTTCTGTCCTCAAAAATTTTACGGTGAACTTGAGAATTATATGGATGCAGTCTACAGAAGCAGAAGGAAAAACCATGTTGCAAGGCTCCAAAGCACAAATAAGTATCATTTAAGGAATCTCTTAGACTGCAGGGTCCTCATGTGTTTCGATATAATTAGTTTCCTTTGTAATCCAGTGTTTTATTTCATGAATTTTATAATGTCATACTGTATCTAGGGGTCCCTGGGCTTCAACCAGATGGCCAAAGTGGTCCATGGTACAAAAAAGATTAAAAACTCCTGAGATACATCCTTGAAATACATACTTTCTATTTACAGAGCTCTTATCCTGCAAAAGGCTGGGTTTCCTGTTCATTTGGGGAGTGAATAGTCACTCACGCTATGGGAAACACATTTCAAAACTTCATACAGCCTGACAACTGGACTATTTTATGCTTCCCAGTCTAGGACTTTTAGAATGCATGGCTAGTGTTCAGTGGTTTGACTTCACGGTGACACCTGAGATGGGTGGGTATACAGCTCTGCTGGTCTTCCACTACTCCGGCTATATTGTCTGTCCATTTTTTTCCCTTTCAAGATCATAGTCAACACTCATACTTTAACTGCAAGATCCACCTCGCACTCATGAAACATGAAAACCAGCATGACTGTTTTCCCGGGGGTTTTCCCTGGCCTGTTTACGCTAGAAAAAAACAAATGGCTTTCCCTGCTGTGGCAATCTTGAGTACGTCATGAAAAAAAGGCAGCAATTAAGAAGGGAGTGGAACCCTCATTGAAACACAAATGCTCCCCAGGGGAGCATATTTGCAAACTGTGGTGTAGAGAGAGAAAACTGTAGACTGAATGCATGTCTCAGAGCATTTGTGCCACATCGTTAGGTCTATTTAAAAAGTGTTAACGCGGAGTGTTTCATGATTATCAGTTTCTTTTAAGTGGAAAGTAGATTATTCTGTGTTTATTGAAAATGAACATAATATAGTTAACACTTGTCAATGGGATAATGTTCCATAATGGTCTGTGTGGGAAGAGGAATTTCTTAAACAATCCATCTAGTATTGGTAAGTAAACACCTTATAACTATTATTTGAACCTAGAAAAGTATAAAAGACGAAAATGACTCTTTTTAAGCTTCATTTGACCAATCATGGAGACAAATTCCATTCATTATTTTCCTCAAATTCGTATCTTGAGCCTACCAACACGATAATTTGGCAACTTGAAAGTTTGGTCAAACTAGAATGTATTCATAGGTTCTTTATGAATTTTGTCTATATTTCCTTTTTGGCCTGAGTATGTGGGAAGGGGTTGGGTTGTAGAGGAGAGGAGAGGATGCTGGTGGGGTGTAAGGAAAGAGTACCTGGTTGAAGGTGATGAGATGTGTTCAGCTGTTTCCCTAACTGGGTGAATTTGGATAAATTTGTTTATATCTTGAGGCCTCAGCTTACACATTTGCACATTGAAGTTCTGTCTAGGTGGCAGATTTTCTCCTAATTCCAAAATTTTGTGCCCTAAAATATAGCCAGAATGGCTGCTTCTTTTTGGCCACCAAGAGGTGCAACAATAGAAAATAACAGCAAACCGGATGGTCAAAGATAGAAAACTGGAAAACTGGCTTGGGGGTGAGGAGACATTCTTGTTTCGCTTATAATGAAACTGGGAGATGGGTTTCCTAGCCCTTAAAATAGGTTCACTCGAATTAGTACTTGGCATTTTGAAAGTAGTAAAAGAAACTATATTATGTATTGTTTCACTTCTACAGAATGTGTGAGTGTATTTTGCGTGCTAGGTAGGCACTTTTTAAATAACCAGATGAGGGAGGCTGGCCCATTTAAGGATGTCATTTTCTCTCTCTCTTTCTCTCTCTTTTTCCAATCACCTCCGCAATCCTAGTTTAGGTGCACATCAGATCACATTTGGGCCTCTCTGTCCCTCTCTTCTCAATCGCTACTTTCTCTTTTCAACAATCCAGGCTTCTTTGTTTAACTGCTATGTTTATAGTATTGATGTGTTAGAGACTGAATGTGCCCCACCCCCCAATTCACATGTCAAAGCCCTAACCCCATTCCCCGACTCCAGTGACTGCATTTGGAGAAAGAGCCTTAAAAGAGGTGGTAGAGTTACATGAAGCCCTTAGGATGGGCCCTCATCCAACCATCCTGGTGTCCTTATAAGAAGAGAAAATCTGGATATACAAAGGGAGCAGTGTTGTGTTGGCGCAGAGGAAAGCCTTTGTGTGGGGACATGGGGAGAAGGTGGCCATTCGTGAACCAATGAAAGAGGCCTCAGAAGAAACCAAACCTGCCGACACTTTGATATTAGACTTCCAGTCCCTAGAACTGTGAGAAAATAAATTTCTGTGGTTTAAGGCACCTAGTCTGGTATTTTATTACGATAGCCCTCGCAGACTAATACAAAGCGTCACTTCCGTGATGCCAGCTGTCTGCTAAGACTCTCTCGTGATGCTATTGCTTATTCTATAATGTCCTATCCTTTAGGGCCTTTTGTAGAGTGGCAGAATGATATAGAAAGAAAGAATTTGGTATGAGTCTGAGCGTCAGCATTCTAGGGCCAGCTCGGATCCTGTTGATGCAGCGGAATGACCAGGGGAAAGTTTCTTGGTCTTTCTGGGGGACAGTATCCCCTTGTAGAGTGTGAGTAAAGGAGAGACTGCCTGGGCTGTCAACTGGATAATCACTTGACCTTTCTACAGAGTAGGCTTTTTATCTCTAAAATATCTATACTAATTTCACTTTTGTTATGAAGATGAAGTGAGATATATATAAATCACTTAGGGCACCTGGGAAATGTTCAGTAAATGTGAACTTCTAAAATTAAGTAAGAAAATTAGCAACTGCTGAGATATCTTCCAGTTTGTCATTCTAGGTTCTATAAATAGGCTCTACTTCCCCTCCATTCTTTCTCAACACAAGACCTCATCTACGGTCTGGCTGGTTTTCCCCATTATGCCCTACAAATTCTTGTTTGTTTATTCACCCTTCAGTTAACAGTAAGTGAGTGATCACTTCAGGGCCACACAGGAGTACAAGAAGAAAGAGGCAGAACTTCCCCCATGTTTCTTACAGCTGGAGGAGACATATACTCCATATGATGGTAGTATATAGTATATAACATTGTGGTAAGAGATATCACGGAGAAATACAAGGGTGTTAACCTAGGAGAAAGATTAAGAGGTGGTTTACTTCAGAGAGTGAGTTTACGGGGAACCCTGAAGGACCAGTAGAGAGGATCCTGTGGAGAAGGTATGGGGGAGGGGCCAGCACAGGTGGAGCCCGCGGTGGGGGGGATGGAGCCTGAGGTAGGGTGGAGCCTGAGGTGGGATGGAGCCTCTCCAAGGTGGCTGCGGCTTCCTGTTCATTACCTTTCCTGGAGGAAATGTTTCCATTTCCCCTTTCTATAGACTTAAGCCCATTCACGTTTTCAAATATTATCTTAGTTATTGACCTTTTTTATCAAACCTTTTTTTATTTTAAACCACCTGAATCTTTCCCTTCTCTAAAACTCTGGTAGATATTCCTTATGCACTTGTCTGTTTAAATAATGAATGTTCAGGAATACAAATTAGAGAGATAAAGAAGCACTGTCAGAAACCGGGGAGTAAAAATGAAGCAGGAAAAGTCAGTTCTCCAGGAGCAGCATGGACACCAGGCGTGTGTGGGACACAGGAGGCAAGCAAGTTTCGTGCTGTTAAGGTCCTCAGCTTAAGAAACAGACCTGGTTAATTAATTGGGACCTTTGTGTCTGGTAGTATGCTTTTAGATTTCCCTGGGAACAGGAAAATTCTCTTAACAGGTTTTCTGTATGAAATTCAGAATAGGGCTTGAGAGATTTTTTTTAATATAAAGCAGCTCGTTTACATATCTTAACTCCTGTTGTTTCTTCATTTTTCTGTTCCTGTTGGTACTATCAGACTCTTGCTTAGTCTAGGTTTTAAAAATGCACTATCAAAATAATTTAAGAATTTATAACATTAGTAATGCCGTAGTAACTATCTATCTGTGTGAAGATGGTGGAAACAGCACTGTAGTCTCTTTGCTTTTAGAATGCCTCTCTGTATCCAGCGTGATGGACAAAGCTTTGAACTTGGAAGCAGACAAGTCAGTGTCCCGATACTTTTATTTAAAAAATGTTAACAGATCAGAAACAGTAGTATTTTCAAATCTCTATTAAAACTCAATTATTGCATATGAGAAAGTATACAGTCTTTATAAAAGGCACTTAACAAATTTGCTGCTTGAATTTCTTAGAAATCTCCAAAAAGCCAAAGAAGTCTCAGGGAGTTGTAGCAGTTTGGGGAAAAGCATCGGTTTCACAAACTGCAATAATAATAACAAATAATAATTTTATATGTTTGTGACCTGCTAGACACTGTGCTTGATGACTGGCATACATTTTTTCATTTTATCCTCCCGCTGCCTCTGTGAGGTGTGTGGGGGTTGTTTCCCCATTTTAATGATAAGGAAACTGAGGGTCAGGGTCACACAGTCAGAAAAAGGAGGAGTCAGGTTTCACCTTAGCTCAGTCTGGCTCCAGGAGAGAAGCCTGCCACTGCTTCAAGCCTGAGCCTCTTACTACCTCCTCTGCTCCGTTACATGATGAAATGGAGGAAAGAGAAATGGATCTTTGTGTTCCCATCCTTCTTTCTTCTGGATACCATGAACCTAATAATATCCCTTTATTTTCCTGTTGTTCTAGCACATGGTGTGGGGAAAGAGAATTGACTAAGCGCTTTAGTCTGTGTGTCTGGTTCTTGCTCACTTTTCCCAGAGAAATCCATCTTGCCCTGAAAATGTGACTAAAGGGTTTTGGGCAGACCACATACTATTATTAACCTTTCATTGAAAACCAACTGTTGCATTCGCATAGCCAAGTGTATGTTGAAAAGCGTATCCAAATTTATCTCTCATTAGTATCCATCCAGACGTTTCTAATTACAGGGCAGCCAAAAAGTAAAAATTAAAAAGGGAGAAAGAAAGAAAAAAAGGTAACCATACCTTCATAGCTCTTGTTTCAGACTTGAAAGACTGTGTACACCACCGAGACTAGTTATTAAAACTCATTATTGTAGCTTCATTATAAAAAACAAAACAAAACAAAACAACAACAACAACAACAAAAACCCCTGCTATTTTATGAGCATTCATAATAATGGTTGTGCAACTTGTTTGCAATAAGGTTTCCAGAACTGAGCTAATTGTGGGAGGAAATACATTTTCCTAGTCTAATGTAACTAGAGAATGTGACTAGCGTGACAGAAATGCCTTAATTCCACAGAAACCTAAAATCTCTACTGCTACCATTAATAGTTTAGGGGGAAAAATGATGAGTGGGTGCCTTTTCATAACTAGAATGGAAAATACCGTCACTGTCTGACAACAATGACCAATGGTTACCCTGAAGAAAGTGAACCTTATCCAATAATTTTCTTGTATAACTGCTTTGTTACTTCTTTCGAACATAACTTTGGAATGAAAGATGTATATATAAATGAGATCTATCTACATGTATTGGACTTTTTACATAACTTTTATTTTGAAATAATTTAAGATAAGAAATTGTAAAAATATTATAGTGTTCACATGCAGTCCTTACCCAGACTTCCCCAATGTATCATTTTACATGCCCATGGTACATTATCAAAAGCAGGAAACCGACATTGGTATATAATGCTATTAACTAAACTACAAACCTTACTTGGATTTCGACAACTTTTGCCTTTTGATTGGAGTGTTGAATCCACTGACAGTTAATCTTATTATAGTTATGGTTAGATTTCCATCTGCCATCTTGCTTTCTGTTTTCTGTTTTCTATATGCGTCAACTATGTTTTTGAGTGAATTTCTTAGTTCTAGGAATTATGTCTTGATGCATCTTAATTTATTACAATTTGCTTTAAATAAATAATAACTTAATTCTAGTACAGCATAGAAATGTTGATCTAATATGGTTCTACCCCATCCACACTCATTTGCTACTATTATCATATATGTTGTCTATATATGTTATAAACCCAATAATAATTATAATTTATTGATTTATACCTTCTATACCATATTCATAGAATACTTTATGTATTTACTGTTTTTGGTACTGTTTATTTCTTCCCGTGGATTCAGTTACCATCTGGTGTTATTTCCTTACTCCATTATAGCTCCACTCTCTCCTCACACTTTATCACGTCTTTAAATAAGCCCAACAATACAATTTTATAATTGTTATTTTGTGCAGTTGACTTTTAAATCAGTTAAGAGAAGAAAAGATAAAAAAATATATGTTTATACCATTTTTAAAAATTGTCTGTATACTTACTTTTCTCAGTGCTCTCTATTTCTTTGTGGATTTGAGTTACTCTCTGGTGTAACTTCCTTTCAGTCTGAATGTTTTTCACTATACCTTATAATGCATATCCCCAGCCAAAAATTTTTTTTAGTTTTTATTGTCGTAGAAATGTCTTTATTTTTCTTTCTTATTTGAATGGTAGTTTTTTTGGATATAGTATTCTTGGTTGGTAGTTCTATTCTTTCAGCACCTTGAATATGCCATCCCATGGCCTTCAGGTCTCCATTGTTCTGATGAAAAGTCACCTATTAATTTTATTTCAATTACCTTTTATGTGATAAACATTTTTTTCTTGCAAAGTCCAAGATTTTCTTTTCACCTTGGATTCTTAAGAGATTGACTATGATGTGTCTAGGTTTGAATTTCTTTGTATTTATGCCACTTGGAATTGATTGAGCTTTTTGCCAGGTTTTAAATCAAATTTGGGGAAATTTTAGCTGCTCTTTCTTCAAATATTTTTCTTTCCTTTTTTTCTCTCTCCTCTTTTCTGAAATTCCCATTACAGGTACATCAATATACTCAATGTCGTCTCCCAGTTTTTGAGGCTGTTCATTTTTCTTCATTATTTCTGTTCTTATTTTTTATTTTTATTTTTGTTCTTATTTCTGTTCTTCAAATAACTTCTATTGATGTATCTTTAAATTCACTGATGCTTCTTCCATCTCAAATTTGCTGTTGATCCTCTCTCCTAAGTGAATTTTTCATTTCAATTGTGTTTTAACTCCAGAATTCCCATGTGCTTATTTTTTCTAATGTCTATAATCTCTTTATTGCTATTCTCTATTTGATATGTTATTGTGTCATGCTTTCCTTTGATTCTTTAAGCATTGTTTTCTCTATTTCTGCAAACATATGTGTAACAGATGCTTTGAAATATTTGCTAGGTTTATAATCTGGAGTCCCTCTGAGGATAGTTATTATTGACTGCTTTTTTTTTCCTGTGTATGGTTCACATTTTCCTTTTTTTTTAAAAAAAAAAATTTGTTTGTTGTTATGTATTTGTTTATTTATTTATTTTTTTGCTGCTGAAAATTGAAAATAATAGCTTATATATTGTAGCAACTCTGGATTCTGACTCTCTCTCTGGAGAGGTTACTGTTGCTGTTTGTTTTAATGACTTTCCTCACCTCATTCTATGGAGTTTTCCCCTATAATATTCAGTCTCTGAAGAGCCACCTCAGTTTTACTTTTCATCTGTTTTTTGTTTTTAAGCCTGGTTAGAGAGTGGCCCCTCGGTCAGGATAGCTTAATTGTCATCCCGTGAATGGTCAAATGATTGCTTTAACACTTGAGCAAGTAAATCTTCAACCTTTGCTGATTAATCTGCATGTGGCCTGGGGAATGCTTTCAAAGTACAGGGAATGTATAAGTCCTCTCTGGTTTTTACTTTCTGCATTCACAAAACCACATTTAGTGAGTAGCCTACTAGAGTCCTCTGAGCTTTCTTCTCATCAGGTACAGTCATGCATATACACACAGTCTTCCAGACCACCAGGAATAAGTGGGCCTCAGCAAAGCTCTCTCTGCTTGTCTCCTTCTCCAGAGCTCCCAATGAGATTTCTGGCTGGTCTGATGTTTTGTAGCTTGCTACAACCAGTATGGATCCCATACATTAAACTTTCCTAATAGTTTACTATTGCATCTCTATTGTTTTTGAAAACACATAGTAGCATTTTTTATGCTTTCCTGAAAATATGGTTCCCCCCCATCCTTCCCCCTACAAATCCTCAGGGCTACTCTGCCCCCCCTAGATAGAACTTCCATTTTGCAGAACACCAGTGGTGGTGGGGGTAGGAGCAGCCCCTTGCTAAAATATCCCACACTCCCATTGTTCTTATTGAGATTTAGTAGATTTAAAAAAAAAAAAAAACAAATGCTTTTCATGTGTTGCATGTCTTTTGTTGTTTGTGATAATTCTAACCACTTCGTTCAGTGGTTTTTGCAGAGAAAATTACCCAAGTTTCTCACTCTGCCATTTTGGAAGTTGCCCTACATATTTATTGAATTTTAAAGTATAAGTGTTGGCTGAGATCTTGAGATAAAAGACCTAAGATATCTCTAAAATGAGTTGTGGTGCAACCTACTCCTTTACATTTTGAAAAAAGCAGAAAGCAGGTGGATGTGAACATTATTTTACTGTAAAACCTCATAGATACCTTACAATAGTAGAAATGTGGGGAGAACTTTCAAAGAGTTTTTGTTGTTGTTGTTGTTGTTTATTTGTTTGTTTTGGAGACCACTTCTTGGGAGTAGAGCCCTTCTTCCCTTGGTAAACAGATCTGGAAGGAATACACCTCCTAACAACCAATCACAAGAGAGGCCTTTAATGAGACTACTCAGAAAGTTTATCAGGGGGTTTAATATGAGTCTCCTGCAGTGGGCTGGTGTCTATTAATGCTTGAGAAATATAAAGGGACACAGGTAGCGGAATAGAGTGTTTCATTTGGGAAGTAATTGCATTCTCAGAGTTTGTTGGAAGAAAGGATACACTTATGAGTATTCTCTATGGACTAAAAAGAACCCTTAATCTTAAATCCTATACCAGGAGTTTGTTTGGTAGAGTGAAAGAACCTCAGAATAAGGTGTGTGGAAGTGGACTGCAGGATGCATTGAGGAGCTATAGAAGAAAGCACAAGACCTCAGCCAGAATAGAGGTGCATTGGTACAGGCCAGAGACTACAGGGAAGTGATCTCAGAAGAACTCACAAAATCATCCATGTATGAAAGAATTAGCTTTAACATGTACCAGGCCCAGAGATCACAAAAGTAGCTTACAATGGTATCATGAAATAATGACTTTTGTCTCAACCCCTTCAACCTTCTCCAACCACATGAGGTTAAAAATCAGGACTATAAAGCTTGGAAGGTAGATGGGGAAGAGAAAAAGTCAGTGACCTCACCCATTCCAATAGGCTAAAACTTAGGGGGGTGGGGGAGAAAAACTTCAACTCCAAATCAAGTTTAATTTTAGATGGCTACTTGGGCCCAGCATTTTAACTTCTGAATTCATTAAAAATTATATATATACATACACATATTATTGATATGTGGCTGTATATATGTGTGTATATATATGGGTATATATGAGATATATACACATATAATATATCTCACATATATCCAGTTGTTACCGGAAAAGTTCTGAGGCTGTTTCCATCAAGATAGAAAAAGAACTAACCTGGGATGGATTTAAAGAGCAAAAGGAAGTTAGTTGCTCTAGGATTCAATGCCATGAGTCATGTTTGTTGATATCTACCAACCATGTAGTTTCTAACCTAATAGACCTGACAGTTTGATATCTTAAGCATATTTTCTGCTTTTGGCTTTAATATTGGGGGAGTATCTATCCAGGTCTTGCTGCAAGATACAATAGTTACAATGTGGTTAATAGGTTGTGAAGACATTGGTTATGAATGGAGTTGCTGGAAATGAGAAGAGGAAATTAAGTTGCTGACAGCAGATTTGGGCTCTAGCAACATATTTCCTCTAAACATTTTGAATAGTAGTCTCACTCCTTCTGAAATTTCACTCGTTCTACTTTTTTTAATATTTTTAATTAGAGATTGATACTTAACATTCTTTGATGTTAAGAATAGTTAGGAAAGAAGGAGTACTATTCTGTGAATTTCCTTTGTAAACCTGGCATTGAGCAATATTTATCCATCTATCTATCCATCCAGCTATATTTTAGGCACTGCACTGGCCACTAGGGATAATTCTACAAACAAGATAAATATGGTCACTGACTTTATACATCTTTAGTTCTCTCAGGAAAGGTAGACAGTGTGTAAGTGGAATGAAAGGCTTGAAGGACAATTACAAGGTGCAAATGGAACCAGTAACAGGCAGACTGCACATATTCTGAAGGTCATGGAAGACTTCTCTATCGAAGCGATGTTTAAGCTGAGTCCTGAAGTGTGGATGGGCTTGATCTAGGTAAACAGTAGTTGCCTACAAGGCCCTATGTGATCTGCCCCATCTATATTTCCAATGTCATCATAAGTAAGCCTCTTTTGCTTTTGCTAACCACTTGCTAGCCATTCTTCTTTCAATTTCTCAAAAGTCCTGACCAGAAGACTATATTCCAAACCAACTCCCTCCCGACCCTCTATGGCTAGCTCCTTTCTAGAGCTCAGGCCTCAGGTTATTCTCTAGTTCTGATTTTTGCCTGTTTCCTTCGTTTTATAGACCTTTATTTCTAATAGTTTCATTCATTGATGGTTTCTTATAAAACTAAACATAGTCTTACCATACAATCCAGCAATCATGCTCCTTGATATTTACCCAAAGGAGTTAAAAACTATCTCCACTCAAAACCTTTCACACAGATGTTTATAGCAGCTTTATTCACGATTGCCACAATTTTATAGCAACTAAGATTCCTTCAGCAGGTGAATGGATAAACTGAGGTACATCAAGACAATGGAATATTGCTCCCTGCTGAAAAGAAATGAGTTATCAAACCATGAAAAGACACAGAGAAGACTTAAATGCATATTGCTAGTGAAAAGAGACAATCTGAAAAGGCTACATATACACTGTATGATTTCAACTCCATGACATTTTGGAAAAGGCGAAACTCTGGACACAGTAGAAAAATAATAGATGACTGCCATATTTGGGGGACAAAGAAGGATGAATAAGCAGAACACAGAAAATTTTTAGTACAGTGTAAATACTTTTAAGATACTATAATAATGGATGAATATATGCTATTATAAATTTGTCAAAACCCATAGAATGTACAGCACCAAGAGTGAACTTAAGGTAAACTATGGACTTTGGATGGTTAAGATGTGTAAATATAGGATTATCAATTGTAACAAATGTACCACTTTGGTGGTGGATGTTGACAATGGGGAAGGCTGTGCACGTGGTGAGTGGGCCAGGCATATATGACAAATCTCTCTACCTTCCTTTCAATTTTGCTGTAAATCTAAAACTGCTCTAAAAAATAAGGTCTTTAAAAAGTATAAATACATATTATTCTTTTTGCTTGAAAAATAAGATGGAGTTTAACAAACCAAAGGCATGAGATCACATTTATATTAAAAAAATTGAAATTCCCTCTTTTTCTTTTTACTCTAAATTTATAGATATGCACTGAAGTAGTCTGGAAGGATATTCATCAAAATGAAAATAGTGATTATACTTTATTTTTTACTCACTTCAATAGTTCATGTTTGTGACGATGAGCATGGATCATCTTTTATGATTTAAAAAATGTGATATTTAAAAAGAAAAGACAATTTAAAAATTTGAAACAAATTCTATTTTGAAAATAAAACATATTTTAGAACTTACATATGAAACACAAATAGTAAAGGCATATGAAAAGACATTTCTAATTAGTCGTGATATATAGAATGTTAAAATATAAGTATGTGTTGTTTTATAAAGTCTCAAGAAAAAAGTCTGTGATGGAAGAATAAGGGTGTTCATTGAATATGTAATAATGTAAAGTAATCATAGAGCAAAACAAAACATGGAGAGTATTTTTCCATTAAAATATTTCTTATTTAACTACTTCCAAATTAAACTGGTACCTTAGAACGAACAAACATTTCTTTAAAATATCAGCACTAAAGTTGAAATTCAACATAAATATATTTCTTAAATTCTTGACATATAATTACAGTGAAAAATATTCCTTTCTTATTGTGAATTTATATAATGATGGCCCAATTGCGAAAACAATGGCATGTGGTTTTTTAATTATAACCAGTATAAAAATAATTTTAATTTTCTGTAATTATGATGAATTTCTCATAAAACACTTGGCAAATACAAAAAAAAGCCCCTAGAGTTTCTTAATAATTACTCACAGAATAAAGTTGAACAAATAAATATGGAAATTGAACTGTACTATTAAAATATGTTTATCCTTTCCCTAAGTTCTGTGTGTAAACCCAGTCATATAAACAATTAGGGAACTCAATCTATCTGGTCCCCTTGGGCAGATTTTTATTTCCTAAGATTCATATGCCCATCATCCTTTAAACCTTGGAACTACATCAAGAGGAAGCTGAACAATAATGATTGTTTATTTTTGTAGGTTTTAAAGAAGTTAGAGTACCAGAGAAGACCTTTGAAGTGTGAAGAGATTTCCTGTAATTGAAACCAAAATGTCATTTATAGATCCTTATCAGCACATTATAGTAAGTCATTTACTGTTTATGTATTCTTTCTGGGAGGGAGGCAGGTATATTTCTGTGCATGAGTATTGCTGGTGTTGCTCATGAAGCAAAACTCTATGATTAATCCTGGATTTTTTTTTTCTAGAACTCATATGAACTTAATGTGGTACAAATAGTCTACTATAATAAAGTTAACCCATTTCTTCTTTATATCACTGCAAGTTTCCAGAAAAAGATGTACTTAGAGGAAAAAAAAATATTGAAACATTTATAACAGCACTGAACTTTCAAGTAACAATAAAAAATGTAGTTATCACTTGGCAATTATCAGCCTACATAAGATTACACTTCACATGGATTGATAGAGAGAAGATAAAAGAGCTATTGAGTTGAAGGTTATATTTTAGTGTGTATTTCCAGGGTATTTAATTCTGTAAACTTTCCCTTAGTTATGTTTAAAAAGACTTTTCTGTGGGTGGTTAATTTTTATTAAAGAGTTGAGTAATTCAAATTGGAAGTATACATTCTGTCTTCTGATCAAAAAGACAAAAAAACAACAGAGGAGAAATTTCTTTGCTGATTTTAACATTTGAGATCCAGTTAGGTTTATATGGACTAGAAGTAATTTCCATGTGTATTAAGGAATAATACACAGTCTCATTTTCACTTAAATTGAAACACTGTTCTTTCACCCCACATGCCTCCCTGGCTACCATCCTCTTTCTTTCCTTGTTTGGGGAGCAAGAGGTAATGTGCTACAGTTCTTTGTAGTGCCTTCTCCTTCAGTCACAAAACTGGACTCAGCTCTTCCATTCTTCCATTTAATGAAAAGGTCTTATTAAGACCTCTGTGGTGTTGAACCCAGTGGCCTCTAGTTCCCCCACCCCACCCCCACCTCCGCTGGTCATTCCCCTCTTTCTGGAAGTCTTTTCAATTTTCTCTGTTTCTGTTTCACAATTCTCTCGTTTAGTTTCTTGTTTCCTTGCTGTCGATTCCTTTCTTTGAAAGCTTCTCATTCTGTTTCACTTTTTAAAATTGAGTTGTAACATATATAAAGTGAATAAATCTTAATTGTTCAGCTTGATGGATTTGAACATATGTATTCCACACATGAAACTATCATCCAGATAAAAATACACAACATTACGACTACTCTGGAAGAGTTTCTTATGTCCTTTCCAGTCAATAAACTTCACAAAGGTAACCAATTTTTGACTTCTATGACTATAGATAAGTTTTGCTTGTTCTTGATCCTCATGTAGATGTTTGCATTTAACATTATATCTGTGAGATTCAATCATGTTGTGAGTAGCAGAGTGGCAATGGTGCCTTGCTGTAAATCAGGCAACCATATAGAAGTGTGGCTTGATTTCTGTCCTGTTCTGTTAGTCTATTAGTCTTTTTCCCAGTATCAACCTGTTTAATTTCTGTAGTTCTGAAATGTTTCTAGATATGTAATGAATCCTCCAACATTTTGTACGTTATATGTAATGTAAATCCTCCAACTTTTTCTTCTTCAAAATTAGCTATTTTCATTCTTCTACATTTTTACATAAAATTTGGAATCAGTTTGTCAATTTACACACACACACAACTGCTGGGATTTTTATTGTACTGTAGATCAGTTCGAAGAGATATGACATGATAGCAATATTGGATGTTCCAATTCATTAGCAACCCACGAATCTAACCCAGAGCTAATGTTATTTAGATTACCTTTAATTCTCTCAATAGTGTAGTGTAGTTTTCAGTAAGAAATCTTTTTTTTCAGATGTATTTCTTGAGAGTTCATGTTTTAGTGCCATTGTAAAGGTAATTATAAATTTCATTTTGCAATTAGTTGTTGCATTATATGAAAATGCAATTGATTTTTTTTTGTAGATCCAGTGAACTTATTGAATTTCTTTATAATTCTAGTTGTGGAATTTTTTGGATTTTCAACTTACAGATTCCAGTTATCTATGAATAATGCTAGTTTTACTTTTTCCTTTTTAATCTTTAAATCTTTATTTTTCTAAGCTTTACTGATTATTGACCACTTACTTTAGGTATAGTTCATAAGTTTGGAAATGTCATATTTTCATAATTACTGAATTAAAGATATTTTCTAATTTTTATTATGATTTATTCTTTTACATATAGGTTACTTAGACTTGTGTTTATTAATTTTCAAACACTTGATAATTTTTTAAATTGCTTTTGTCATCGATTCTTAATCTAATTCCACTGTATTCAGAAAACATGCTTTGCAAAATTTCATGTTGTTCATAATATGTTTATATATGATTATGGCCTAGCATATTGTCTATTTTAGTAAATGTTTCATGCACAACAATATATTCCATATTCAACTTTTGTTTTATGAATTTTGAAGATGTTATTAGTGTATATAACTTTTGAATTATATAATTATAGTTTTCTGTTTAATTGATATTTTATTATTACAATAGATTGTTTTCTTTAACAATGACTTTGTTTTACATTGTCTTATTAATGTAACTCCTAATTTCTTTGATTGCTATATGCATCCTTTTACTTTCAATTTATATTTTCCTTATATTTAGGGTGTCGTTCTTATAAAAAGCATATAATCAGGGTTTAAAATGAGATATTTTTTCTTGAACAATATCCTTTCTTTCACAATTATGATTTTCTTTAAATAAATTTAAACAATGAAGGTAGGATCTTTTTAATCGATTTTCCATATTAAATTTCTATCTTATGTGCAGATTTATTTTTCTCACCTTACCATCTTGAGAGATGTATGCAGAAACCACATATTTGTATCACATTTTTCTTTACCTTTTCATCATCAGAATTGGACACTCAACTAGTATTTCAACTAATAGCTCTTTTAAATAAAGATACCCTGAGAGTTTTATAGGTTTGTTTATTCTTCTCGTTCTTGCTGTGCATGTATGAAAAAAAAAAAAACAACTGTGTGCACGTGTGTGTGTAAATCATTGTAGTGACAAAATTCCCTGCTCTAGTTTTCACAAGAAGGTACTTTAAAAAATATATTAAGTGAGCACAGTCAACACAGAATAATGTTAGAAAAAGGAGAGATGGGGAAAACCAAGCCAGCTAATTAGTAATGAACACTGCCAGACAGGCCAATGCAGTTTGGGCTGCCTCAAGGCACAGAAAATTGGACCCATTTTCACACCCGTGATACAGTGACATGTTGGAGAATCCTGTGGGCTAATGCAGCAGCTTATAGCCAGCAAGTTCTCTTGCTTCCAGTGGTGCCGGCTTTTAAGAATGTGGTAGATAATGGAGTGATAGATGTATGGCAGAATTCGGTTTCTGGATGCCTAGAGTTGTTGTGAGGCGCTTTCCAGAATTTATTGTGTCCCCAGAGTTTATTGAAGTGCTTTTGGGCCAGGAAGACATGAATTTTACAAGGCTAGATCAAGTGTAAAATATTTATAAAAGTTTCCATTTTTTTACTCTGAAAATATGAGTCACTTCTCTGGAGTGAAAAAAATCTATTTCTACCACTCATTAGCAACAGAGAGTCACTACCCCATGTCCACAGAAGCTACGGTTGTCTTCACATTAGAGTCAGTTAGCCACATGCCTGTGTAAATACAGGGACCTCTGAAAAATGTCATTGTTCGATGACTGGAAATTTTGCCAAAACAGTAAAAAGATTTTATTCTAGATGTTTACGGTAACATAGCAGTAGGGAAAACCAAATACTGAGTAAGTAATCAAAGAACTAGTGTTCCAGTGGCAGCTCCAATCATCAGTTACGTGCTCAGGAGCACCTAAACTCTGTTTTAACTGCTTTGTATGGAAAACAGGGTCTGAACCATACCTGTGGTGTCTGTTACATAGGGCTTGTATGAATAATACATTATTATGAGTACAAAAGTATTCTTTAGAAACTTAATAAGATAAGGTATTTCCGGGGGACTTTAGAAGACGAGATACCGTACTGGGAAATTGAAAATATAAAGGTAACAAAACCAATGTTACAAAAGCACAGCACTCTGCACAAACTTAGAAGTTTTATGGCAAATAGCATATCTTTTTGTGAGCACTGATTCTGGAAAAGTAAAGAGGAGAGAATGGTTAAGTGATAAACTTTTAACCTTTCCCCAATTCCAGCCGTTTCCTGCCACAAGCCTCTGACCTGAGGCAAAAGCACACACATTTAATGAGCAAGTGGAAAGTTCCTTGGTTCAGGAGAGAGAAGAAACTCAAGTCGTATTTTTGATTCTGATTCTTTTTTAATGATATCGACTAGAGCTAACAAATTCTGTTGCCAAATTAGGTGTTTTGGACATTAGAATTACTTGTGCGTATAGCCCATCTATGACTGGATTCTTAAAGCAATTTAGATAGCATTGTAGATTGTAAATATATAAACTGATAGCTCTTTAAAAAATGTGGGGGAATAGTAACACAATGCCTGTGACTCTTAAATGTATTAGAGTGAAACTCTACACCATGCGCTGAAAATGAAAACAACTATCTTATTTTAAAAAGTGTCATGACTCTTGGATGTTATCAGGGCACCAATTTTTTTAAAAACGTTTCTGAGATCTGTTTGAAGTTACCTGTTGCCGATTGTGGTGATCACTGAGATTGTGGTTGTGGTGTAAGATTGTGGTTCAGTACTGAGATTAGGTAGTCTTAATCATACTAACAGCCTTTAGTTTTTATTTGAGTTAAAATTAGGTAAGAGAAAAAATATTTGTGTACAGAATCTACCTTCTCCATCAGATTTGTTTTGTGACTTGTTTCTTTGGTTCCTTTGTAACAGTAGGATTTCTAATAGATTAAGGCAATCGTCAAATTGATTTTGTATAAATTGACTGATTCTTTTTTCCACATCCAATCATTTTAGTTACAGATGTCAATATAATTCTCCAGAATGAACTTAACCACTTTCTTAGCTTTCATAATAACTGAGTTACCATAATTGTGAAAAGAAAAAGGGTTGTGATTTTCACTGTAGAAAAGATTATAGATGAAAAAAGATGCAAAGTAAAGTAATCCAAGACCTGAAGGCAAGGCTTAATCTTGGTGACTAAGTCACTATATTGAGTTTATATTTTGACATCTCAATTGAAATATGGCATCTCTTTTGCCAACTACCAACTAACATTGTGCTAAGTCATCGTTTCCCCGGGGAACACTGGTTGTGGATTCAATAATATTTCCTCTGGCATCATTCCTGAGACATATACGAAAGTCTCCTATTCAAGTCAGAAGCTAGTCTTGTCCATACTAGTTTGAAATTTTATGTGATATTGGCCCCAGGAATATGGCAAGGGATTATCAAAAAACTATTTGAATAATTACTGACTGAAACTGAGCACTTTTCTCCAATAATTTGTACTTTATAGATACTCTCTTATTAACTTTTACAGCTCTTAGAGAAAGATTGTCATGATTTTGAAACATCTGCTTTGGAAATAATTTGCAGGTTATCTGAAGATTTGTGGTTTCCAAAATTAACTGGTAAAAAACAAGAAAATAGTTGATTTGCTCCTTATTTTCTGTAAACAGTATGCAAGTATTTCACTCATTATAGTTAAGACAGAATTGAGGCTGATGGAAATAAAAGCAGATTAAAATAGCTAGATGATGGAGGAAATAACCCAATTAATAGATGGAGTATAGATCAACTACAGATATAATAGAGAGACTAGATTGTAACTTTCTATACCATTTTAATAAATGGAAATAGCCTTTTTTACTATTAAAGACATTGTTCATCTCTGTTCAAGTAAAGGAATGGAGATAGCAAGACTGGATTCTAATGAAAGTTTTTAACTTTTACTACTTATGAGATACTGGGAAATTAACCTCTCAAAATCTCACTTTAATTATGCATAAATATAAATAATAACACATTTTATAGGATTTTGGGGGAAATTAAATGAGAATTTGCATCTAGTAGAATGTCTAACATATGGTTTATACTCAGTGAATTCTTATAATAATCTCCATGTGTGTTATATTTGACATGAAATAAATATTTGACATGAATACATTTACAGCGATTTCAAAAATTATATTAATAGATAAAAATATTGCTAATAATTCTTATGTTACAAGGGAGTTTTTTGGCATTTGAAAACCCACGTGGTATTAGATGTCTTAGGATATGGAAAAAAACATAAATGATTTGGGATGGTGTCCTATTATATGTAATAATTATTACTGAGTTCTTTTTAATGGAGAAAGCTAGTCCCTAAGTTGGGTTTCAAGAGCATTTACTTATTCTCTTTCAGGCCCAGGTATCATTTTTCTAGAATCTCTCTCTCTTTTTTTTTTTTTTTTTTTGCATGTAAATGTCTAGTTATTTCAGTACTATTTGTTGAAAAGACTATCTTTTCTCCATTGTATTGCTTTTGCTCCTTTGTCAAAGATCAGTTGACCATATTTGTGCCAGTCTATGCCTGGGCTCTCTATTCCATTTCATTAATATATCTGTCTGTTCTTTGGCAGATACTATACTGTTTTGATTCCTGTAGCTTTATAATAAATATTAAAGTCAGATAGCATCAGCCCTCCAACTCTGGTCTTCTTATTATTGTGTTAGCTATTCTGTGTCTTTTGCCTTTCTATGTAAACTTTCGAATCAGTTTGTTAATATCCACAAAATAATGGGCTAGGATTTTGACTGGGATTGCATTAAATCTATAAAGTAGAGAAGGACTGATATCTTGACAATACTCAGTCTTCTATCCATGAACATAGAATTTATTTAGTTGTTTTATTGCCTTCATTCATCAGTTTTGTTGCTTTCCTCATACAGACCTTTTACTTTTTTGAAAAATGATTTATACCTAAGTATTTCATTGGGGGGGGGGCATATGCTAATGTAAATGATATTGTTTTAATTTCAAATTCCACTCGTTCATTTTTAGTGTATAGGAAATGGATCGACGTTTGCATATTAACCTTATATCCTATAACCTTGCTATAATCACTTATTAATTCCAGGAATTAAAAAAAATTAGTTATTTTGGGTTTTCTACATAGACAATCATATCATATGTGTAGAAAGAGTTTTATTTCCTTCTTCACAATCTGTATATCTTTATTTCCTTTTCTTATTGCATTAGCTAGGATAACCAGTACAATGCTAAAAAGGAGTGGTGAGAGGAGATATTCTTGTCTTATTCCTGATCTCTGTAAGAAAGCTTCCAGTTTTACACAATTGAATGTGATGTTGGCTGTGGGCTTTTTATAAATATTTTTTATCAAGTTGAGGAAGTTCTCATCTATTCCTAGATTGCTGAGAGTTTTTATCATGAATAGGTGTTGAATTTTGAATAGATGTCAAATGTTTTTTTCCACATCTATTGACATGATCATGTGATTTTTCTTTTTCAGCCCATGATAAATTACATTAATTGAGTTTTGAATGCTGAACCAGCCTTGTATACCTGGGATAAATCCCATTTGATTGTGGTTATAATTCCTTCTATACACTGTTAGATTTTATTTGCTAATAATTTGTTGAGAATTTTCACATCTATATTTATGAGAGAATGTAATTTCCTTTTCTTATAATGCCTCTATCTGATTTTATCAGGGTAAGTTAGGATCTATTCCCTCAGATTCTATCTTTTGAAAGAGATTGGAGAATATTGGTGTAATTTCTTCCTTAAGTGTTTTATAGAATTTATCAGTGAATCCATCTGGACCTGGTGCTTTCTGTTTTGGAAGGTTAGGTATTGATTTAATTTCTTTATAGATATAGCCCTATTCAGATTCTCTTGCTACTTGTGTGAGTTTTGGCAGACTGTGTCTTTCCAGAAATCAGTCCATTTAATCTAGTTTATCAAATTGTAAGCTTAGAGTTGTTCATAGTATTCTTTTATTATCCCTTTAATGTCCATAGGCTCTTGAGTGAACTTCTGTCATTCATTTATAGTATTTGTAATTTGTATTCTCTCTTTTTTTTTTTTTCTTATTTAGTCTGGTTAGAAGCTTATCAATTTTATTGATCTATTCAAAGAACCAACTTTTGGTTTCATTGATTTTATCTGTTGATTTCCATTTTCAATTTTATTTATTTCAGCTCTAATTTTTACTATCTTTCTTCTGCTTACTTTGGATTTAATTCATTCTTTTTCCAGTTCCCTAAAGTAAACACTTAGATGATTGATTTTAGATCATATATACATATATATATATAATAAATTTCCCGCTAAGCACTACATTTATTGCATCACCCAAATTTTGATAAGTTGTAGTTTCATTTTCATTTAGTTTCAAATATGTAAAAATTTCTCCTGAGACGACTTCTTTGATATATGTGTTATTTAGAAATGTATTTTTTAATCTCTAAGTCTTGTGATTTTCTAGCTATCATTCTGTTACTTATTTATAGTGTAATTCCATTGTGGTCTGAGAGTAGACATTGTATGATTGTTCTATGTGAGCTTGAGAAGAATGTGTATTCGGCCATTGCTGGATGAAGCAGTCTATAGATGGCAATTATATCTAGTTGATTAATGGTGTTGAGTTCAGCTATGTACTTACTGATTCTCTGCCTGCTGGATCTGTGCATTACTGATAGAGGGATATTGAAGTCTCCAGGTATGATAGTGGATTCTCTTCATTTTTTGGTGAGGGGAGTACATGTGATTTTCAGCTTTAGTGTAAGACCACACACTTTTATTTAAAAAGAAATAATTATCAATCATGATTGATAATTTCATTTCTGTAGAATAAAACATTGGCTACTCATAGCTCTTATAAATATAGAAGGTATTTCTCTTTGACAAAAAACTTGAATAAGATGTTATCTGAAAGATTTTACATGCTTCTCTGCCTTTTAAAATAATATATGCTCATCATTTATGACCTTACCTCATCTTAATCCTGAATTGTGAATCTGGATATCAATTACTCTATTGATAGAGTGATATCTTCAGAAAGAGTTGAATGCTATGTAACTTTCAACCCCACTAATGCTGGATTCTATGAATCTCTGTTTTTACATTTTTTTTTACCTCTTTGCTTTTAGATTATCATCACTCGTTTCTCAGTATTTTCAGTATCTTAGTTTCTATTTAATCAGTTATAGACTTTTTAAATTAAATTTATCAGGGTGACATTGGTTAATAAATTATAAAGGCTCCAAGTGTACAATTCTATAGTATATCATCTGTATATTGCATTGTGTGTTCACCACAAAAAGTCAGATCTCCTTCTATCACCATGTATTTGACCCCCTTTACTCTTATCTGCCTTCTCCCCTTTCCCTCTGGACATTTTAACCAGTTAAGTAAATATTAAAATTAAAAATTGTAGGAGTAGCTTATAAATGTGGGCCTCTTCTAAGATTAAACAAAAATGTCTGAGTTTTAGATAAATCCTTGTAATCTTTTCAGTTGCTCAGATATCTATATGAGTTCCTGTTTACCCATTCTGTTTTTTTGTTTGTTTGTTTTAGTTTTTATCTTTTTTAATTTTTCAATTATAGTCGATATTCAATATTACATTAATTTCAGGTATACAGCATAGTGGTTAAACATTTACATAATTTACAAAGTAATTCCCGCATATGTCATAACCTGGCACCATACATAGTTGTTACAATATTATTGACTATATTCCCTAAGGTGTACTTCACTTCCCTGTGACTATTTTGTAACTGCCAGTTTGTACTTCATCACTTTCTCTTTTTCACCCAGCCCTCCACCCAGTACCACTCCCATCTGGCAATGATAAGTTTGTTCTCTGTATCTATGAATTCCTTTCTGTTTTGTTTATTTTTTCAGTTTGGTTTTTAGATTCCACATGTAAGTAAAATCATATGGTATTTGTCTTTCTCTGTCTGACTTATTTCACTTAGCATAATACTCTCTAGGTCTACCTTTGCTGTCACAGATTGTAAGATTCTATTTTTTTATGGCCGAGTAATATTCCATTACAAATATGTATCACATCTTCTTTACCCATTTGCCTTTTGACTGGAGCATTTAATCTATTTAATTTAAAGTAATTATTGATAGGTATATAGTCATTGCCATTTTATTGTTTTCTAATTGTTTTTGTAGTTCACTGTTCTTTTCTTATTCTCTTGCTCTCTTATACGTTGATGACTTTCTGTAGGGTTGTATTTGAATTCCTTTCTTTTTATTTCTTGTAGATTTTTGGTTTTTGGTTACCATGTGCTTAATATATACCAAGATATGTTTATAGCAGTTTAAGTTGATGGTTGCCTAAGTTCAAACAGTCTAAAATCATTACCATTTTTACTCACTCTTTCATATTTATGTTTTTGTCATTATTTTTTTACTTCTTTTGTATGTGTTGTGTTTATCTCTTAATTTAATGTTGTAGTTACATGTGGTCTTCCTACTTTTTACATTAACCTTTTTACTAGCTTAAGTGTTTGTTGATCCACTGCTTTTATTATTATGTTTGGCTTTGTCAGCGTGAAATTTTTTCTTTACAGTCTTTTCGTATTCATACGTAGTTATTTTTTCTTCTTAAAGAAGTTCTTTAAACATTTACTGTAATACTGGCTTGATGGTGATGAACTCCTTTAACATTTTCTTGTCTGGGATTCCCCATTTTGTATTTTTGGGTAAAGTAATTTGGTAACTAACTTCCAGTTAGGTTAAGTGTTTAATAAAATCTTCTAGGTGTTAATATTTATTATGTGCATATAAACTATTAGGCAAATAGAAACTTTTAACATTGCTGCATATGGTTTATTAAATTAAAATTAATAAAATTAATATAAGTGGTTTATCTGTTATTGCCTTGGGTCCAAAGGTTTTGAAAGCTGTTCTGGAAATGTGATGCCAAAAAAGATATTCATTGAACAGTAACAATAAAAGCAAACAAACCTAAATAATGCAAACATCTTGCTCTGACCTTGCTTTTCTAAGGCAGGGCTTCTTAGTCATCCAGGACAAAGCCTGATTGTGCTTCTGGAAGTACTGCAGTCCTGATTTACATGATTTCCCAAGAGCTTGGTGAAACCTGACAGCAAAGAAGTCCTAATAGTTGAGCTGTAGTGACATTTTCTAGCATGATCTAGAAGTCTGAATAATTCTGTGATAAGGAGAGAGGAGAGAATCAAAAAAGGAACAGCCTTAGAATCAAAGAATGTTTCTAGTATGCATGTTGCTTCTTTTCGACTAGAACATTTTTATTAGTCTCAAGGAAACAATAAGAACATTTTACTTGGATTCTACGTTGGATGTTTATTTTTAATTTACTACCATTTTCTTTCCAGGTGGAGCACCAGTATTCCCACAAGTTCACAGTAGTGGTGTTACGTGCCACCAAAGTAACAAAGGGGGCCTTCGGTGACATGCGTAAGTCCTCTTATTTGCTTTTCTATTAAAAATGTGTAATTATGGTTCACCTTTCAGTTGCTTGAGTTCCTTTTTACGCCAGGGGCTGTCTTTTCTTCAAACGTGGTTATATTTGTTTATATCTCTAAATGGTAACATTTTGAACAGTTCTTGATGCTCTTTTATCTTTCGGAATAGCATTTCACCTTGACTTTACATTAAGTGAGAGTACTTGAAGTCAGACACAATGACTGCCTTATGACATACCAATCTTTGGAATTCAAAGAATATCTACTTAACTCTGTTTTAGAAAAAGTGCTGAGTTGACTTCAGACAAGCCACCTCTGTGACCTACTATGACTCCAGGATTTAAAAAATTCAGTTTCTCTAGTTCTTATGCCTTTGAGTGTGTTTACAATGTGTACAAATAGCTACAGAGATTGGTGTAGGACAGTCTGAAACAATGTAAACCAGAGCCTGAGGATAATGCTGGACTAACTTATTGACATGTTAAAGTTGAATTAACTTCTCCATACTATAAAAAGCAGTTTTTCCGGGTAATCTTACCACTTAGATAGCTGGAGTTCATGCAGGTGGGAATATAAAGAAAGATGGATAAGCATGACGATGATGAATTTGGTAAAGTTTTAGGTTATTGCTAAAAATGGAAATGACAATTTACTTCTCAGAACAGAAAGAATGGAGATTTGTTTATCAGTGTGGCAAATAGGGAAGGCTTCCCTGCTGAAGTGACATTTAAACTCATAACTTGAGAGAAGAGCATGTAGATGATGAGAGCAGGGAGAAGTCCCGTGCAGAGAAAACAGCATTTTCTAAGGCAGGAGATGAGCCGAGTGCTTCTAAGTAACGAGGACAGGTCCAGCGTCGTTAGAGAGTGGACAGTAAGGTGAAGAAGGACCAGACTAATATGATGAAGACTAAGAATGAAACTTTATCAGAGATGTAATAGGAAGAATCTGATGGCATTTGAGACACGAGTCACATGATTGGACCTTCATTTAAAAATCGTTTTTTTTCTGACCATAGTATGTTAAGTGTATCGAAGGCGAATGTGGAATATGCCCTTTTATTTTTAAGAATAAGAGAGACTTGAACTTGTTGAAATCACAATGAAAATGGGCCAACAGAAAGAAGTTAAATACTAAGAAATGAAGAATGTGAGGTCTGTGCTCAAAACTTCAGTGAATGAAGAAGGGTGTCCAGGAAGTTTGTAAAAGTCAAGGTGGTAAAGGAGGAACGGGAGGTAGAATCTGATGGCAAGAGTTTTGGATGAGCAGTGGTTTTCATGAGATGTGAGGGGGACAAGGACAATTCCTTCAAATCCAGTCTGGACTAGGGGTTTATATTCTAAATTTTATCTTCTACTTCTGTCTAACCCATTTCATCACTGCTTTGCCAATGTTTTTCTTAAGTTAATCTTATTTTGCTTTTTATAATTTTTTGCATTTTCATCATTAAAATGAGAGTTCACTGAAAGAAAGGTTCCTGTAAAAAAGAAGCCACATTAGAAGCCATATTTAAAAACTAGTATCTTTCATGACCTTGGGGAAGGCACAGGCCTTATGACTCAAGAGGTCATACTGTTAGTTAGAAAAGCCGTTCTTAATTCTGCTAAAGATTATGTCGGTAACTTGCCAGACATGTAAGTTACTGACCTAATTTGACTGAAAAAATAGCGTTCTTTCATAAAAAGCAGCAGCAACCCTTTTCTATCAGTGCAGAGGTCTGTCATGTAGAGACAATGGGTGTTAACATGCTTAAGATGAGTCCTATAGCAGTTCAAATTCTATACTCCATGAATCTTCTTCAACTGGTGTGGAGCTGATTTCCTAAGTACTTTCCCCATAGGCTCCAAGCACCTTGGTCCTCATTACTTGTGACTTATTATAATTAGGAGAGGGAAAAGGGTAATGCTTCAAGTGTCATTTTAAACCTGTTTGAGTTGACATTGAAAATAATACTTAAAAATGAGCATGAGGTATTAATTTATCTCATGAAACAGGGAGCAGTTACATTTTGGATGCCTGCAGAGTACACAACACAGGTTGGACCCTTGATCTCTAAAAGCTTCCCCTTTAAAGTGAAAGACCCAGGGGAGGAATAGTCACTGGAGATTAACCACTATAGGAGAAAGGACAGTGTTATGACATGCTGTTAAAATTTTTATTCAGCATTCGTAATTTTATTTTATTTGTTATCACTTTTTTTCTTCTTCTTTTTTTTTTTTTTTTTTTGAACAAGGGGAAGGAACTGTTGGTAACTATATTACTTTAATGAGTTTCTAGGAATTCAGAAGAGATAAGAACAAGGAAGAGTCTTAGAGAAATCAACTCAATGATAAGGTTATTATGAAAAAGTGAAGGGACAATATACAGTGCAAACACTTTATTTTTGAGACGTTCTAGGAGGTTATAGTGAGGGAAGATATAGGCGTTAGCTGTCACTCTTCTAGGAGAAATTTTGATGATATTGCTAAATTTGAGATGTTTGCATATAGAAGTTTTTTAAAGATAGACAAGGATAAAACTATAAAAAAAAGTCCTAAGATATGCAAGACCAGGATAACAGAAACCTATAATCTCTTCTGTTGTTGATATTTAAATAAATGTGTCTGCATTTATTTAAAGAGACAAATTTCCATAAAGTGTTGCATGTTGGTAAAGAAGAATGACAGATTGCTATTGAGTGTTTCAGTGGTTGCCTGTAGGGGCTTTCTCAGGGGTGCCACCCAAATCAAATAATTGCTTCTCAGTAAAATACTGATATTTGCTGTTTTTGAGGTAATACTAAGATTATATCTATTTTTTATTTTGTCCCTTGATAAATCATCCTATTTTAACTAGTGTCATTCAGAAATACCATATTACATTGCTAAAACATCATAATAAAATCGACATGATCCCATGAATTATCTTTTGAGGGGTCAGAGCTGACATTTTAATCATAACATCTTGCTCATTTCCTTGTTTTTCCTTGAGGGCGCTGGACCTGCCAAGAACAAGAAAGCATCTTCCCAGTTATAGCTGCTCCTCTCAGTATGCCCAAACGTATCACTTATACCCAGTGCCCCGTTGCCAACCCTTCCTTGCATTCTTATGCTCATGTCGTATGAAAAGGTAGTTTGAAATTTCAAATTCGTACTGACTTATTTAAAAAATAGTCTCATTTTTAAAATAAGTAGTTTGCATTAATTTGGTATATTAATATAAGTCTTGCTTTTAAAGCTAAGGAAGTAGCTATAACATGGAACCAAGAGCATGTCAACATCACGGCAGTTGCTAGGCATTGGGTGGAGGCATATTAAACTCTGTGTTCTATATTGTTCTCTTCCTCTTCTAGCAGAAGATATATGTTTGCAGAATGACCACATAGTGACAGTGAAATTTCAGTTGGTAATAAAGTTTTCTTTTTGCATTTATGAAATGAAACACACATCTCTAGCCACAAACCTCATTTTATAACCAAATGAAATAGCTGCCACAAATGTGGTGGCTTTCTTACTGAATTTCTGCTACTTTTAAAAAGTGTTGGGGAAAATAGAGATCAAGTATGATAATGGAAGCTAGTCTCAGAATTCAGAACTAGGTAGAGTCATGTTTCATTCCCTCAGATGAAATCAGATCATGAATGCCATGTTTTGAAACAATAAAATACTATAGCAATGTTAGATATGTTTAATATTCTAATTATGCCTACGTGCTCAGGATTCTTGTCTGGTCACATTGGACACCAACCTCCTTCTCTTTACAGAATTAACATCATAAATATTAGGGCTTCTAACGATGGCTGTAGGTTTGCAGGTGGATCTCCTTTCCTTAAGTATTCAGGAGACAACAGAGCTTAATGCCTGTGCTTAAACTTTTAAGAAAAAGTAAATACTCTTGGGAGAACTATGAACTCATTGCATTTAAACCAATTTTTATAAGATCGTATTACTTAATATCTTAAAGTACTGTTTTAAGGTTTTCTTGTGAACCTTAAGCTTCTATTTTTTACAATGTCTGGGTCTGTGGGTAAATGATGTTTTATTTCAGATAAACTCATAGCAAGATCTGAATCAAGTTCCTAATTTTTAAACGGCTGTACCATTGGCAGGTCTGATGTTGACCTAGTATCTCCAGACAGAGCTTCTCAAACGTCATTGTCTAAAAGAATCACGAGGGATCTTGTTCAAAATGCAGATTCTGACCTAGCAGGTCTGGGGAGTAGATTCTACATTTCTAGCCCACGAGTAATGCAGACACTGCTGACTCACGGGCTGCAGTTTGGGAGACAAGGTTCTAGGTGTTTTCTCTTATATTTGCTTAGCCTAAGTCTAAAGAGTTTCTTTGCAGAAAAGACTTTAAATATTCCAAAATGGAACAAAGATTCTAAGGTTCTCATTTTTTTAATTTTACCTTTTTAAAATGAAATAATCATAAACACCTTAATGCTCTTTATTTTTAAAAATTTCTATAGATGATTAGTTACGTGAGTAGATACATTATCATTGAGAGGAATGATCGAAATAAACACAAATGTTTTAAACCTGCACCACAATTACATTATGAAAACTTTAAATTCTTTTATATTGTAATCATGATTATATCAGGTTGCAAACAATGAAAAAAGCAGAGCATATGTTTTTGTTGTCTTGAAGGTCACAGTGCATACTTAAAGTTTAATGATCAAATGTGTGGAATGTACTATAAATGCACACTTTCATGAATATGTTCTTTCTCTCATATACATAAAGATGTCCTCCATAAATATTTTAATATGGCTTAATGCTCCCTCACCTTACTAATTTGTGATTGTGTGATATTTGGGACATAACTAAGAACCAGGGGGTAACTCCAGGTACTCTGCTTTTAATCTAACTACAACATTATGAAATATTATTTTCTTCTCTGCAAAGAGCTTTGGTTAAGATGTGGCACGCCAGTGTAATATATGTGTTATTAACTGCGTAACGCTTAGATACATGCTTATTATTATTGAAAACTGGTTGTTCTCCAAAAAAGAGACTATAAATACTAAAACAAGTTGATTAAAACAGAATGGAAGACCTTTTAAATGTTCCAGATTACCTGACTTCTTATGGATATTCATGAAGAACCTTGTGTTTGTGCCATATTGTGGTTTTGAGAAAAGAAGAAACACATTGTGACTTCACTTCTACTTCTGTAGAGATGTGTGTTCCAGGAGGAATCAGCAACAGTACTTCCTCGAGACTTGTGACCTGCGGGATGCATATGGAGCATCTCTTAGATCAGTTGAAATAAATATGAAAGTTCCTTTGCAAATTGATTTTTACTACAAATTCATATATAAACTCTCAAGTATGGAATATTTACAAGTATTCCACTTCTTTTGTCACACTGTGTTGCTTTTTATGTCTTTACAATCCTATGGAGCAATTACTCTAAGAGTTAACACATCACAGTGTGGTGAAATGGGTGTTCTCCACATTACTCAGGTCCACAAAATCTCACCTTACCTGATTTTTCTAAACCTCATTAATTTTGACTCTGAGCCCCACTCATCAGAATCGGTGGCAGAGTGTGGCTTATTTCTCCTTCTCCAAGGTTCTACAGGTATTCTAAGACCTTAGAGTTGCCTGTAAATTAAGAGCAGGACCTGTCGCAAGCCTTGGTGGTTAGCCATTATAGGCATCAAACCTTCTGCTAAGTGTCGTGTTCATAGATCCTGGCTTCTACTTTTGGCAGACACTGAAACTCCTCTCAGAGTAGCCTTCCCAATGATCACGTGCCACACCAGTGACCCTACCATTCTGCTCAGTGTGACAATGCTTAGAGCCCGGACCCCATGGCCATCCTGTAGTTACCATGCCATGCACAGGAACATAGCTTTCCAACACTTGTAGAAACTTAAGATCATCTAAACCTCTATAAGTTTTAGGGAAGGTGACGCTCTTTCCTCTAGTCTTGTCTCCAATGCAGCTCTCCCAATCCCCTCACCTTTAAGATCCCTCAGAGGATTAAACCTCTTCAAAGGACGTGACTTTCGACACAAAGTGTTAATAATTCCTTGGAAAGGAGCTTAGAACTCATACTTTCCATTTGCAAATATTGGATGAAAGGCTGAGCATTGGGTATGTACGCACAAAAACATCATCTGTTTAATCTTTTGAGACTCTTCATCAGCAGCAAGAATAATGTAGAAATTAGTATGAAAATGTGTTTTCTTCTCCAGTAGCCATTCTTCGGTTCCACAGTGATCAGAATCTCCTGTGAGAAGACAGAGTATATTTATATTTATGAAAAATC
>CM053517.1:10858099-10941855 GCA_028627145.1 Eidolon dupreanum
TGGAAACCAAGGATGGTGCCCCAGACCAAAGAATTATTCTGTCCAAAATATCAGTAATATCAAGGTTGAGAACTCCTGTTTTAATGAGAAAGAAGAATTATTCTTGCATAGAATGCAATCCACATATATAGTTAAATCGACATAGTTAATAATATAAAAATATGTTTTATAATATTATATAAGAACTCCTGGAGAATTACTCTTTCCCTCCAATCTAAACAGATTCCTCCCTCCCCATCCCCCGCCAAAATCCCTAAATTATAAACCTTTAAAACATTCCAAGCATAGATACTGATACCAAAGGTATTTTGATTTTCTTCCAAAAAGGTATAGAAATTTGAGTAAAAGGGCCATACAGGCATCAACTAAAATTTCAATCATATTTTAGATCTTTCTTTGTTTAACTTTCTTTGTGTTGTTTTGCATGTATATTTCTCTGTTTTCTCATGAATATCGACATTTTTTTTTACAAAAAGTCACTTTTATTGTATGCTGAATGGCAGCCTACTTCATTAATGTACTAAGTCGATTGTTAGCACAAAATGTACCAAAGGAATTGATAGTGGATGATATTGGGCTTTCTTCCTGATGTCCATTTGGCTGATAATACATTCTGATAGTTTCACGTCCCTTTACAAAAGGAAACATGTGACCCGAGAACACTAATATTAGGTCTGTGAGAGTCTGTGAGAAAAAGGGAAACAAAAAATAGAGTTCAAATTGGAGACATTGCCTGATAAAGGGATTTCAAAATAGTGTAAATAAAACTGCACTGCAATTTCAAATGAGAAAGGTATTCTGATTTTCTAAGTTCCTAGACAATGCTGCCATTACCGTAAGGATTCTCTTCTCTCTTCAGTATATGCAGAGTCACTGCCAAAGTGCTATTTTATTAAACCACACTGAATTATTTACTAACTTTTTAAACTCCTGTATTTCTAGCAATTTTCAGGGACTGCTCTTCAGCATCTGTAGCCATAACAATTCCAATTTTGAGCCTGTCTGGAGGGAGCAGGGGATGCTACCTATAAACAAGTACCCTGACACTCTACCCTAATCCTTAGAGTTATTAAGGAAGGCAAGCGGGGATTTAAGGATTTATTTTTTTATTTAGCATTATTATTTGGAAATAAAGGTTAAACACAAATGCACTTGGAAGAAATGACTGACATGATTTATATTAAAATACAAATATATGGGGTGGGACAAAGCACCAGGAAGGTTGAGACTTATTACCCAAAAGTAAAAAGATATTAAGGAGAGAAGGTTGATGTGCCTGTGATAAAGGTCACATTTTCTACAGTACAGTCAGGGCTAGTTCATCACCCATTATTTCTGTAATATTTATTATGTACCTATAATGTTTCAGACTTTGTGCTAGACTCTTGGACACAGTAGTGAATAGGAAAGATGTGGTTTCTGAGATTACGGAGTTTACAGTGTAATAGAGGCAAAAATAAGAAAGAATTATTAGTGTTAGCATACATGAAAGAGCAAGGAATTTGGTTTCAGAAAGACTAGGTTAAAACCCTGTCTCTAAATGGCCTTACTCCTTAAATGCCTCTAAGTCTCAGTTCCCTTATCTACGTGATGGGAATAATAATACCTTAATCAGCAAGTTGAAGCTTTGTGTGGAATTATTTTTACTTTACATAGCTGTACCTAGATAAGATCTTTAGAGAACATGATTTACAATGGGCAGTTTTACCCATTAGGAAAACAGAACAAACAGTTGACTAGGGATATATGAACTAGATAAGGAAAACATAGGACATCTCATTCCACTTATCCTTTAAATGTACAGTCTTTGGACCCTTATCTTGGATATTCTTAGGACAAGGACAACAACTTGAATAACATTTAGTTATCAACTAAAACGTCAAAATAAAACAGAATGATATGCACAAGTAAAAGAAAGGCAATGTTCTCTTAGAACAAATGCTTCTGCCTTCAATGTAACTGTGTAGAATGTTTGAAACGTGTGGATTTCTGAGATGCTTTGTGGCCTCAACATTGGCTTGCGAGAGTGATGTTCCAGAGTGTGGTGGGGGAGGATCACTGACTGGATGAAAGCCTGGGGTCCAGTGGTGGGAGCCTTCCTAGGCCTTTCTCACCATGCTGAGGCCTGCCTTCATAGGCCGTGAAGGTCAAAGATGTATTTCACAAAGACAATCGTAGTGGCATAATGGAAAGGGGCCTACTAAACACCCTCAGATCTCAGTAAAGAAGCTTCAATTAGGAGTGAACAAGAGTTAGATGGAAGCCTACAAAGATTTTGGTCAATTCAATTTCTGATTAAATTGAGAAGATCCATCTTACTATCACTGCCTGCCGGAAAGAAAGATGGGTCTTCTGTTAAGGAAGATGTAGTCCCCCCACCCTTTAACAGCTTATCTAAAAAATGTCTGGCATTTTATCCAGAATTGCCATGTATACCAAAAAAGAAGATCTGGAAAAATAAATATATCTGTAAGTATTGGATATGGACTTTAAAAGAACTAAGATTAATATATTCAAGAAATAGATGGCAAGATGGAGAATTTTACTAGAAAAGAATCAAATAGAAAATTTAGAACTAAGAACACAGTAACTAAAATTTAAAACCAGCAGATGGGTTTACCATAGTTTGAACACAGTTGAAGAAAGGGAATTGGTCAACAAAATAGGACAGTAGAAAACATCCAGATTGAAACATAGAGCACAAAAAGGATATAAAATATAGAACAAAAGCATAATTAATATCTGGTGCATAATAAAAAAGCATTGAGGAAGAGATAAATAATGGGGCAGAAGTAAAAACTGAGGATATAAAGGCTAACAATTTTTTGTAACTGATAAAATATATCCAGCTATATACATAAATGCACTATGAGCCCAAGGATAAATATAAAGAATACCAATCTTACACATGTTGTAGCAGAACTGCTGAAAACTAAAGACAAAGAAAAAAAACCTAAAAACATCCAGAGAGAAAAAAGACACATTCAAAAAAGCAAAAGACTGAGATCGAATTCCTCAAAAAAAAAAATAGAAGCCATAAAATAATAGAATGACATCTTTGAAGTGCTGAAATGAATAACTGCTAAAATAATCCTGCAGAAGTTGAACAGTTAGAGGACTTACACTACTTGATATCAAGATTTATTATAAAATTATAATTAAGACAGTGTGGTATTAGTACAAGCTTAATGAATAGACTAATGGACTAGTACACCAATGGAAGTCCAGGAACAGATTTGCATTTATATGGCCACTTGATTAATTCAAAGTTTATATTATGATGCAAGGGTTAAAAGTAGTACTTCCAGTATATGATGCTGATATCATTGGTTATATATATGAAAAAAAAGAATAATCTTAACACCTACCTCACACCATACACAGAAATTAATTCTAATTGGATTTTATATCTAAAGGTAAAAGATAAAACAAATGAGATTTTTGAAGAAATCAATAAAAACTATTTTATGACACTGAATAGCTAAAATTTTCTTAAATGACAAAAAGCATGAATCATAAGGAAGCAGGTGGATACATTGGATTCTATTAAAGTTAAGTCTTTCTTTTTATTAAAAGACATCATGAAAGTACTAAAAAGATAAACCCCAGATTGGGAAAATATATTTGCCATATACATGTGTCTGTCAAAAGACTCGTATCCAGAATATGTAAAGTCTATATAAATCAATATAAAAGAGGCAACTAATAGAAAACAATGGACAAAAAATTTGCATATGCCCTTCACTCAAAGGAACATCCAACTGACCATTGAAAACATATGAAGATGTACTGAACCTCATATAGCCATCAGGGATGTGTGAGTTAAATTATACATCTACCAGATGTTTAAAATGACAATATTAACTGTTAGGAAAGATGTGCTATCATTTGACTATTACCCTTTGGGTGTACAATGGCATAACAATTCCACATCCAAGTAATCCCATTCTTAGGACTTTTGTAACAGAAACATACATATGTGTGCACCAAAAGCCATGCGTGAGAGTGGCCATAGGAGCACCATTGGTAATAGCCCAAACTAGAAACAGTCCCAAGTGTCTATTAACAGTGGATAAACATTTTATGAAATATTTGTACAAAGAACATCAACAATAATGAATATATTATTCTACACGTGTTCATATGCATGAATCTCACAAGATTAATAGCAATAGAAGCTAGTTTCTATAAGGATAAAAAACAGGTAAAAATATTTTCTGGTGATAGAGGGCCTGCTAGTGGCCATCCCTGGAGTGAGGTGAGAGGCTTCTGCAGTGCTGGAAATGTTCTGTCTCTTGATCTGGGTGGTGGTATCACGGGCGAGCTCAGTTTATGAAAATTCAAACGCTGTACAGTTACAGGTCTTCTAACTTTTCTGCAGGTATCTTATCTTTCGATAAACACTTTACATTAAAAAAGAACTAAACTGTTGTTGAAATTCATACATTTATAGTAGGGCTGACCATGACTTTCCTAGGGCGTGTGCCAGCAATTCGGCTAGCATAGCATAGTATGGGGATAGCCAAAAGGTTGGCAATCATAAAAACTTTTAAGTTTAAAAGCTTTAAGTTCTCAGTGTAATTACCATTATCACTAAATTATAAAGATTTCGAAGGAGTGACCACAGTTGAGAATAGTATTCAGTGGCATTCTTTCACCAAGTGATTAATTTTTGGTCTAACTATGGCATTCCTATTTTGATAGTCACTGAAGCAGAACACTTGAATATCAGCTCATCACCTTACCCAGATTGCCATATAATACACCCACGTGAACCTTATTCTTGGAGTTGTTTTCATTTGGCCTCTTGAAAATGTATGGAATGATCGAGAGACACTCTACTGAATTGTGCTTAATGAGGTCTGTGAGAAGAGTGACCCCGTGACAGAAGACCAGCAAGCATGCCGACTTCTCAATGTCAAAATGTTTCTGCTTTTCTGTGGGTGTTGTGATACCATCATTCCTTAGTTGATTCTAATAATATACTCTAAATCCTATTTTTTCAAACTTGTGTGCATGAGAACCACCTGGTCAAGTTGTTAAAAATGCATTTTCAAGCCCACGCTGAAGACTGATTGAAGCTGTGAGATGTCTACATTTTTAACACTGCAGATGATGCTGTGAAGACATCAATGACTTACATTTTGAAAAACAATGCTTTAAGTTCACCATCACTGGATCATAGCTATTCAGAATGTGTTATTTTGTCCATGAATTTGGGGAGACTTTTGCTTTGGGGATTTTTTTTTTTTTTTTTTTTTTTTGCTGTTTATCATAGGAATTGTAACTGGTCATGGGCCATCTTTATTTGGAGCAAAGGGTTGCCACAGAGTGACGTGGATATGAGAAAGCAAATGGCAAATATGTGAAATAGAAGTTGGCATTTTGAAGCTGCTATCAGGTCCTAATCATTTAACATGTTGCTCAGACAAAAGCCAAAATGATAGATAAACCTGTTATTAATTTAGGCAGGCGCTCCCTGAACTGCTGAAGTTTATGAGATATTTTATAATCCTGGAGTTCTGAAGTTGTTTCTGGTGCATGTAGTTTCATGTCACTTCTGTGGGAGCAACAAAGATCTGTATCGCATGCCTCTAATATTTTTTTGTCAAGATTTAGATAAAAGGATGAGATGTAATAAAGCCTTTGCCCACACATTACATCTTTGCTTTACCACCTGTTTGGCTGGAGTTAATCAAGGTGAAGCTGAATCAATGACCCAAAGGCCTTAATTCACAAAGCCAAGAAATAAGTATATAGGAAAAATATTTTCTTTTTCTGCATTTGACTCCCCCACCCCACCCACCCAGTGCATTTATAAAAATTTCTTTAAAGCATTGGGCTAAATTTTGCTGTCAAAATGGATTGCTTTTCCAAAAACATACAGTGAGAAAGGAAAAAGCCTCTTCAATAAATGGCGCTGGGAAAACTGGAAAGCCACCTGCAAAAGAATGAAACTAGACTGCTGTCTATCACCACACACCAAAATTAACTCAAAATGGATTAAGGACCTGAATATAAGACCTGAAACAATAAAATGCATAGAAGAAAACATAGGAACAAAACTCATGGACCTTGGACTTAAAGAGGATTTTATGAATTTGACCTCAAAGGCAAGGGAGCAAAAATAAATGAATGGGACTATATCAAACTAAAAAGCTTCTGCTCAGCAAAAGAAATTGTCAACAAGGTAAATAACAACCATCCTAATGGGAAAATATATTTGCAAGGAACACCTCCGATAAGGGCCTAATATCCAAAATACACAAAGAATTCACACAACTTAAAAACAACAAAAAAACCCCAAATGATCCAGTCAAAAAAATGAGGAGAGGACCTGAACAGACACTTCTCCCCAAAAGACATACAAATGGCCAACGAATATATGAAAAGATGCTCAACATCACTAGCTATTAGGGAAATGCAAATCAAAACCACAATGAGATACCATCTCACACATGTTAGAATGGCTATAATCAACAGGACAAGTAATAATAAATGTTGGAGAAGATGTGGAGAAATAGGAACCCTCATACACTGCCGGTGGGGCTGCAAATTGGTACAGCCACTATGGAAAACAGTATGGAGTTTCCTCAAAAAACTAAGAATTAATCTACCATATGAGCCAGCAATCCCACTACTGGGTGTTTACCCCAAAGACTTGAAAACTCATATCTATAAAGATATGGGCACACCAATGTTCATAGCAGCATTATTCATAGTGGCCAGAACATGGAAGCAACTGAAGTGCCCTACAGTAGATGATTATCTAAAGAAGCTGTGGTACATATATACAATGGAATATTACTCAGCCATAAGAAGAGATGAAGTATTGCCATTTGCGACAACATGGATGGAACTTGAGATAATCATGCTAAGTGAAATAAGCCAGACAGAAAAAGTTGAAAATCACATGCTATCACTTATATGTGGGATATAAACCTAAAAGCAACACATGAGCAGGACAAAAAAACAAACTCATGGATATGGACTATAGACTAATGGTTACCAGAGGACTATAGAGTAATGGTTACTAGCAGGGTAGGGGAGGTGGGGGAAGGTAGACAGGATAAAAGAGGTCAAATATAGGGGCGTAGGGGGAGAGTGAAATGGGTAAAGGGGATCAAATATATGGTAGCTGAAGGAAACTGGACTTTGGATGGTGAACGTACAATAGAATATACAGATGTCAAATGATAGTGTACACCTGAAAATTATATGATTGTATCAACCAACATTACCCCAATAAACTTAATTAAAAGAAAATGGACTGCTTTCCCTTTTCAGAACTCTCATGTGTTACCATGCCAATGAAGATCGTAGATTGTGTAAAGAAAGTGAGCTGAGATATGTGATTATCATAATCCAATTTTAAACTAGTTTCCCAAAACTTCTTTTTGTCCTGCAGTGTCTATCATTGCTACAGATGTTTCTTAGAGTGCAAAGATTAGCAATGTTATAGATTACAATATCAAAGTTTAGAGCTGTCGGTGGTTTTCCACTGCCCAGCATCCTTTGACATCTTGACTTTGCACTCTTGCTAATGAAACAAAGGGAGAAACTAGAAAAACTATCACTCAACAAAAATTTTAGCATATTGACATTATTTAAAAGTAAAAATTATCATAAGAATCCAAAACGACAGCTATGAACTGGATTTCAATTTTTTTGAAAAATGTCTGTTGATGTTTTGAGATATAAATGTGGTGTTGGCATCTTGTTATATGGTGTTGTCTTAATCATTTTGTCTGAGTGATAATTTGTTAAATGAGAGTCTCAGTTGGCTGAGAAGATGGTTGTATCACTGATTGATATATGCCACTTTAGTTTGTGCATTCTTGTCCTTTCTGGTTCCTCCTAAGGAATTTCACTTTTTTTCTGCCAAAGGCTTCTTTATCTATTTTGTTTGTTTGTTGATTACAGTTGACATTCAATATTATTTTATATTAGTTTTAGGTGTACAGCATAGGGGTTATAAATTTATATGTTACAAAATGATTCCCTGAGAAGTCTGGTACTCACCTGGCATCAGACATCATTATTAAAATATTATTGACTATATTCCCTACGCTGTACTTGAACATCCCCATGACTATTTTGTAACTACCAATTTGTACTTCTTAATTCCTTTACCATTTTCACCCAGCTTCCCAACCCTCTCAGTTCAAAACACTGGTTAAAAGGATACTCAGGGAACTTAGTGAGAACTTCAGCAAAGAGGTAATACACATAAAAAAAAGACACATAGAAACCATAAAAAAGAACCAGTCAGAAATGCACACTACAATAACTGAAATGAAGAATACGTTAGTAATCAACATCAGATTAGATGAAGCAGAGGATCAAATCAGCAATTTGGAAGACAAAGTAGCAGAAAACACCCAGTCTGAACAGCAAAAAGAAAAAAGAATTTTAAAAAATTAGTATAGCTTAAAGGACCTCTGAGACAATGTCAAGCCTAACAACATTCACATCTTAAGGGTACCAGAAAGAGGAGAGAGAGAGCAAGGGATTGAGAACCTATTTGAAGAAATGATGACTGAAACTTTCCTAACCTGGAGAACAAAATAGACATACAAGTCCAGGTAGCTCAGAGAGTGCCAAACAAGATGAACCCAAATTGGCACACACCAAGACACATCATAATTAAGATGCCAAAGGTTAAATACAAGAAGAGAAATTTAAAAGCAGAAAAAGGCAGTTAGTTACCTACAAGGGAGCTCTCATAAGACTGTCAGCTATTTCTCAACCAAAATTTTGAAAGCCAGAAGGGAACTTTATTTTCTGCTTTCTCTTTTTTGTTTGGCCCAAGCAAACCTCTCTCTCCACTTCTTCAAAGATTCAAATGAAGATCAAGCCTCAGAAAGCAATTTGTTGCAGTCAGGTCTTGCTTCGATACTTAGTAGCTGTGTAATATTGGACAGATTGCTTAACATCTCTCAGTTCCTGTTGCCTCACTAAAACAAATAACTTGTGAGATCTGAATGAGACCAATGTGTGTAAAATGCTTAACGGAGATCCTCCTCATCATTATTCAATTATTGGTTTTTGTGGTTATGAATTATAATGGCCAATGAGAAAGGGTGTGTTAAAGAGAAAAGTTGAGTCCTTACATTGGAAGACCTTAAATATTGTGATAGTTGCTAGGTTCTGAAGATATAAAGATGAGCAAGACTTGGTCCCTGCCTTCAAGTGTTGACAGTCTTTTAGAAAAAGACAGATTAAAATTTCATCCATAATATATAGTATGCCCAATGCTATATGATGATGAAGGATTCAGTGGAACTGCTAACAAAGAAGTGCTCAATGTTTTCACTGCTCAGGGTCAGTTGCCTTGTTGTTAAGTATATGTATAGAGGGAGAAATTTTAAGTAGTTCCTTTATTTGCAGTTGTTTCTTTCTATTTAAAATGGCACTCATATCATGCCTCAATTCAAGAGGACCTTTATGTCAATAGAAAAAGCTGTCACTTCTATGAGACACCCAATTCCATTTCATTGAATACTGCCATAATACAGAAATATATGTTGATTACTAATATAAATGCCACCCCTTAGAGCTGTTCAGTGTACAACCTGTACCACCATACTAGGTGGTACATTTATATTTATCTCACACTGACTTTCATTATTTTGTTTGGCAAATAAAGTAATTGGGATTTTTTTCTAACGTAGACAGGTTTCATGATCCCGAACCCATGATCTTGTCACCATCGTAGTCCTGGGGTGACGGTTATGCGGTGATTAGCTGGGTGAGAGCTTACAATCATTGTCTAGTAGTTGGACTGAGATGTTGACTTCGGTGAACATGCCCCTTAGGAGGACAGAGGAATTCTGAATAAATCACCTAATAAATGATTCTCATAGGACCATTATGAAGGTCAGAGATATAATATATAAAAAGTATATAACCTATGATGTTCTTCTATTCTATATTATCCTGTCTCAGGTATTTTGAATATGTTGCTGCGACACGTATTAATAAAAACAAATTAGAAACTATGAGTCACATTTGCCTCCTTCCCACTTATGTTTAATGTCTATAGTTGACACTCCAGACCCCTACGTGGAACTTTTCATCTCCTCAACTCCTGACAGCAGGAAGAGAACAAGACACTTTAACAATGACATAAACCCTGTGTGGAATGAGACCTTTGAATTTATTTTGGACCCAAATCAGGAAAATGTTTTGGAGGTAAGTGAATCTTTTGGGGACTGTTAGATGGTCATCATTCATCTGAGGCCAGTGCTTGAGTTTGTCCCCTTACTGCCTTTTTCCCCCCTCAGCCATGGAGTCCAGCTAGGCAACATAGTAGACCAGCTTCTAGATGGTGCACATCACAATATGTGTGTGGTCAATGCAGGTTAGGCAGAGCTAGAAAGACTCTTTCATACTCTCATTGTGCTTTGTAGAGAACATATTTTCTGCTATAAAGAGGAGGATCCAAGTACAATAAAATTAAAATATTTCCAATTGCCTTTAAAATAGGTTAAAATAAATCTTTGTCAAAATAGTTGCATGGATTTTTGGCATTAATTTATTTCTCATGTTCCAAAATAACATTTCCCTTGAGAGGGAATAATTTTCATTTTTGAACACATGATAGTTAGTAGGTTGATTGGGAAAGTGAAAAAATTAATTATTATTTTAGTTGAAAATATAGTATTTAGAAAGAGAAAAACAAAGTATTATTACTGATTGAATATCAAGACTCTCAAATGGCTGTTATCTATCATCTGAGAACTTTCATTTTTTAAATGTGGTGGAGACTTTAGATATTGTTTCCAAAACCAAGGGAAATTTTATACTCATGCTCTGTTTTTTACTCTCTATAGATCACATTAATGGATGCCAATTATGTTATGGATGAAACTCTGGGGACAGCAACATTTCCCATATCTTTTATGAAAGTGGGAGAGAAGAAAGAGGTTCCTTTTATTTTCAACCAAGTACGTAACACAACAGAATTAATTTTCAACTTTATATCAGATAAAATCTATTTATTCCAGAAAGTTGGGTTTGACACTTGGAAATTTTGTTCACTTATGTTATATTTGTGCATGTATTTATGAGAATGTTTTGTTTCTTAAAGAAAATTATTTTCCTTTTACTTCTTGTCCTAATCTTTTATTATTCTGATATCTATAAACTTTGGTTGAGGTATTACACCAAATACTACCGAGGCATTAATCTCTTTTGTTGCTTCAAATGATAACACTGGGATTAAGCAATGTCTTTGGACCCCATCTGCACATTGAACACAAAATGTTTGGGAGGATGAAGGGAGATATAAAATTTGAGAAGAATGGTACAGAGAGAGAGAAGGAGTGGATGAACTCAAAGAAAATTGTTGGAATGAGCAAGCTATTCTACAATTACATGTTCAGTAATAAATTAAGCCTGTGTAGAGGAGTATTTCTGTCTCAAGCGATCCTCAAATAGTTAGGGCCGAAGCAGTAAAAATGAGGTAGGAATGGTCTTGAGGTTAGTGTTAACTTCATATTTCTAGGTTTGCTGCATTTCTGAAATTTCAGTAATTTATCCAGGGATAATAAAACCCTAGGGAAATTATTTATACAGACTCAAATCTTTGGAATTTGAAATTTTTTATATGAAACTAAGTTAATAGTTTATAGTGAGAAACATAAACAGCTTGAGGGCCAGGATGTATAAGGCTTAAATGTCTTCATTTCTTCTTGTTCAGAGGGACCCTATATTTTGTTCATCCTTTGAATGAGTTTTTAAATCCCTCCACTTACCCAAACCTACCTATTTCTTAACTCTAACCTCCTTCCTGACCATTATCATTCCAAATGACCTCTTCTTCCTTTTAACCCCCATAATATCATCTGTAGTATTAATTGGGACTGAATTATTTAAACTGTTTAATGGGAAGTAGATGTAGGTAGATACATGTGATGAAAAGAAACCATCACACAGGGAAGTAAGTATCAATGAGGTATGTGCAGAGTGCGGTGAGAAGACAGAATAAAGACAGATTGAATTATAAAAGGAAGCCAGGGATGGTTCTGTGTCAGTAGCTGGTTTTGAACAGGTTGAACAGTGAACACAAAGGTTAATACTTTGGCATTTGAAGCAAAGCACTTTGGTGTTCAAAGTCCAGCTCTGTCCCTTACCCTCTGTATTATCCTGGGGAAATCACAGTTCCTCTGTGCCTCAATTTACTCATCTTTAAAATGGAGATAATATTTCATAGGAGAGTCATTATGATTTACATATATAATGTACATATAAAATAGTGTATATTGCATATACATATATTAAATATAATTACATATTGTAATTTCATAAAATTTATTATATAAAATGTGGGTTCATGTTACTTAGCCAAATATTTACTAAGTATACAGTTTATTTCATATTAAATACATAATCGATTATAGAAATATATATATATATGAATACTGTACACATATAGATGTATGCATACATATATATAGTGCTTATAACATTGCCTGGTAGATATGAAGCACTATATATATGTTTTTTGTTTTTCCTGAGGAAAGAGTAGAATTTCAGCAGGTAGAGAAGCAGTTGTGAGCATTCGAGGCAAAGGAAACTACAAAAGCATGGAGTCTTGAAAGGAGAAAGCAAGTTGGCGCATGGCGAGTTACAGGACTTGGCAAGTACATGTTAGTGAGCAGTGGGGTCAAGTTTAGAGGTGGTCAAAGGCTGGCATTTACAGACCCTACCCTATAGCATGTTGCTGGGGTCAGTTCTCAATAAACATTTGTTGACAGCTTTGTAAACATGGATTGGCCTTTCCAAAGAAGATTTTTTCCCCCCTGCCCTTCAGTCTATGATACAAAGGCTGAATATAAGAAAAGATACTGTAGGAAAACATGCATTTCCTCTCCTCCTGTCATTTCCGATGGTTAGGTGTGTAACCCTCAGGCTTTCTACATTCCTAAATTTAAAGTAGTTTACGTAATTATTTTCCTTACTGTGCCTGAGAAAACAGTTGGCCAGCTTTTTTTCGTTATTCTTTTCTCAAGAGTCCTTTGCAGTTTTCATCTGAATGACAATTCTTTGAGTCAGGGACATGTGACGGGAGTGGGGAGAAAGGTAAATGAGTGATGGCTGACTGGGCAATCCCTTCCCCTTCTCCAGGTAATGTACCATGCCTTCTGCAAGCCACCCAGCCTCTCCTCATCTCTGAATCCCTCTTTCAGAAGAGGACAGTCTTCTTTCTATAATGTTCACAGAGGTTGTGGGAGAAAACAGTTTGTGAGGGAATCATGTGAGAAAAGAGATTTTTAAGCAATTCTTAATGGTTACAGCAATCGGGTCTAGTAAAAATCACTTGGATTTGGCAAAGGGAGTACACATTGCTGCAAGCCAAGACATTATTAGCAAAAATTTCTTCAAAATTTTGTCGTCCAAAAGTTAATACTGAGTCAACACAGAGATTTCTATGGCCAGGAGCCAGCTGGAGGAAAAAGCCTGAGCCTCAAGATGAAGATTGACAGACTCCAAAAGGGCCTGCTCTGCCCTCTTGGGGTAGGAACTGGCAACGGGGAGAACTCAACTCTCCTTTTATCTCTGTCACCAACCTCCCTCTAGGATGTCTGAGTTGTCATTTTTTCTGAGTCCTATTTTCTTCATCTCTACAATGAAGGTCTCCATTAACTTATTTCTAAGATCCTTTCTAATAACAAAATTCTGTAATCTAGGAAGAATATCTTATTCTTCATTTGACCATTTTCACCCCAGAGTTTTCAATTCCCCCCATTTTACAGATATGGAAGCAAAATAATCATAATGCAACAATAAAAATTTTTATATGTAATTTTAAAATATCTGCCAATGGATTATTTTTTAATATGAGAATTTAAGTTTTTATTGTGCACCTAAAGCATTCCTAAATATTAAGAAGGCTACAAACAGTTCAATTTTAAGTAATTAATAATCTCTTTGGAAAGTAGACATTCATGTGTAAATGGCTAATTAATATAATACATAGTATCATAAGGCATCTATTCATTGACTTACTTAAGCGTTATTATTAAACTCTTATTTTTCACGTGATATTCTTGGTGATAGGCAGGCAGCAGGGGATCTGATATATGATCTCCTGGTTCCCAAGGAGCTTGCATTCTAATGGGGGAAGTAAATAAGCAACAGAAAGTAAAACGATAGTCAACACATCAGCCAGTGATAAATACTATGAAGAAAATAAAATAGAGAAATGCAATATAGAACAGTTGGTGGGCAACTAAAGTTTATATAGTCAAGGAAGACCTTTCTAAAATATTATGTTTTTCCCAAATTTTATTGCAGAAATTTTCAAGCATGTGAAACATTGAAAGATTTGTACACTGAATACCCATATATCTGCCACCTAGTTTCTACAATTAACATTTTACTGTATTCGTTTGCCACATAGGTCTCCATCTATCCATCCATCAACTTTTTTGATGCATTGAAAGACAAATTGCAGACAATATGCTTCACCTCTAAATACTTTAGCCTATTTATTAGAGTTTAATATTTACATATTAATTTTAAATGTCAAGTAAAAAGTGTATATAATATGTACAGTGAGTGATAAGAATTATTCATTCATTCATTTATTCACTCATCTCACAAATAATTATTGAGTACCTACTGTGTGGCAGACAGTCTGTAAGCAGTACTTACAAGAACAAACAAGAATCTGTACCCTCATGGAACTCATATTCTACTTAGATAGATAAGAAATAAGATAAATAAGTAAAAGATACTTGTGTTAGATTGTGATAGTAATAAGTGCTAATAAACCAGGGAAGGAGGAGAGAAGATTTTATATATATATATATATATATATATATATATATATATATATATATATATATACAGGCGTGTGAGGGAGGTTGCAAACGCAATTTAAACACTATGGCTAAGAGAAGCACCTCTGATGATATCTCAGGGCAGAAGTCTCTCTGAGTAGAAAGAAAGATCCTGAAGGAAAAGCTTGTCTGGCATGTTGCATATCAGCAGGGAGGAGAGTATGACTGAAACATAAAGAATTGTACGGAGAGTGACGAGTTGAGGACCTAAGTGAAGAGGGGTGGGGGGTACAGTGAACCATTGTGGTTTACAATGGGTATCAGTGGCTTAGGCTTGTCCTTAGAGGAAGGATGTAGTTAGATCACTAAAGAGGGTGGAAGGCAGTTCTGGTAGAGAGAACATCCTGAGACTGCTCATACTCACAGAACTAGACAGCAAAGCATGTTCAGGAAACAGTGTCTAGACCAGTGTGATGGAAGCAGAGCATTCGTGCGTGAGGGAAGAACAGGTACTTTGGGCTCAGACCATAGCAGAGCTCAAATTCAATTGTTGGAATTTGGATGTTATCTTACTGACAGCAATGAGTCATGGGAGGTTTTTGATCAGGTGATGGGGAATTCAGAGCAAACAGGGTTTGGTTTTTTTTTTTTTCCGAAGAAGTGTTAGTAAGAAAGAAGTCAGTACGTAAAACGGAAAATGTTTGATATTGAAAATGAAAAGTTGATGCAGCTTTAGCAGACTGTTCCTATGGAAAGTGATGAGTCTGATGAATACTGGGTGACTTGAGGAAAATAAGTGCAGCGACAGCTTTAATGTGTCAGCAAGAGTTGAATGGAATGACTGCTTAGTGGCAGTGGGGGTCGGCTAAAGTTGAAAAACGGGAACTTATGGTGATCCTGAGACTATGATCTATATCATTCAACCCAATTTTAGAAACTTTTTTTTTTTTTTTAGGAGTAAACCAGTTTTAAGGCTGGGGCCACAGTTTTTGTTTTCCAGCTAGCAGGTATAAAATCTGGGTTAGGTTGTGTTTGTTGGAGTCATAAGTTTAGAAAGCATCAGAGTTGACATTTGAGAGAAACTGGCGAGACTGGCTGCTTTTGATGCCAGGCTCAGCATCAGGTGGCCTGCACCTGGGTTGGAATGATGATTCTACTTATTAACTGTGGGATATTAGATTTTTTTTCTCTTTGCCATGCAAAACAGTGTTATAGAAGGTAGTATCTACTCTTAAGGTTGTAATTACGGTTAAATGAGTTAATACGTGGAAAGTTTTAAAACAGTGCAGGGCCGGTAAGCACTAAATAAGTTTTAGATATTCTCATTATAATTGTAATCGGTTCTATTTAACTATTATCATGTGCTTCATGAAACTGGTAACTGACTATTAAAATTACTTATCTGTTTGAACTTACTGACCCAAATCAACTTATTTACATATAGGTAGAGCCTATAAATTTAGTGATCATTTGTTTCAACACGGCTCAAAAGTGCTCTGGTGACACATTACTGAGTATATCAAGTGTGGCTTTGAGTTACATTATTCCATTTTAAGGTAGAAAGATAGAGTATCTTCAGAATTTAATGTTTTGTGTAAACAAAGTCCACTTCAAGAAAACCATGAAAATACTAAGGCTTTAAAGTAAGACAGAGAAATATTACACTTCTTTATTCTCTACATAAAATAAGTTTGTTTTGGCCAATATTTTGAAGAAGGTAGGTAGCCTCTAAGTTTATACCATATGGTGTTTTTAATTTGCCATCTTTATTTAGAAGTTAGTGTTATTATTTAAAAATTGCCATATCTCATGACTTCTGTGGTATTTAATTCAGCTTATCACCTTTTTTTGATTATTACTTATTCCCTATTAAAGTTGAAAATGAATGAGGTAGTTCTACAAAAAGAGATAGTGACAAAGGTTAAAAAAATGGGAGTTCAGAATATTAAGATAGTATCAGTATAATTTCATTGGAAAACTCCGTATTGATGTGTGAAGACAAAGAGTACAATTTACCTAAGTGAATGAGACAGAGCAGTTTGGAGGGAAAAAATAAATGGTATAATTTTGTAAGAAATTTGGGAGGTTTTTGGTTAGGATATGAATGCCATCAGATTGATGCCAAGCAGAGTTCGAATGTAGCTCAAATTCCTGGCTTAAAGAGAATGCATTTTGGGGATACTAGCCATGGAAACATAAGTGAATCTTTTCTGACTCTATTGCAATTTATAAGTTTTAAATTACAGGGCATTTTAGAATGCACTTGTGTCCTTGGGGTCCTCCTCTGGACCTAGATTTCTTCAGAGAGTAGAACACATTCAATTTATTTACCATTGCATACCCAGCCTGACACGCATTAGCCACTTGAATCATTTTTAGATGAATAGATAAAGTAATGTGTTTATGGGAAATACAGAAAACCTGGAAAATGCTCAGGCAGGTAAAACGAAAATAAGTAAAATTTCAAAAAGAGAAAAATTAGAGTCTGAGAAATTCCCATTTGGAGAAAAAGAGAGTATTTTGGTTTGGCACTCAAGAAAATCCGATTACCCAGCTCTCTCAGAATTTCCAATGTCCACATAAGGAAAAGAGACCTTGAATTAAGGAAAGAGTGGTCACAATCAAGTATAAGGAGGAAAACTCTGTGTGGTAGAGTGGACATGGCTATTTTTTTGGGGGTGGGGTGCACAATTATTCTGAATTCTTGGTTGATGATTGATTAGATGATTCCTGGTAGTGAATGCTAATTTTGTTTTATTAAGGAATCATATATGTTAACTAGATTTACTATGGTGATCACTTTGCAATGTATTCAAATATCAAATCGTTATGTTATATACCTAAAATTAATATAATGTTAAATGCCAAAGATATCTCAATAATAAATAATAAATACATATTAGTTTTTAGTGTTATCAGAAAAAGGGAAAATCATATATATTAAAAAAATGATTTTAGCAGGGTCTCACTCAGTTTTTAACACCCAAAATTTATTTAGATGTGACCTGATTTATATTGGTGGGCTTGTGATTTCTGTCTGTACTTGAATTACCTTCTTATTAGATCTACATCTGGTTACTTCTTCTTAGGATGGAGGGTATGGAAATATGATTATTAGTAAAAGTGGCCCTTATTTTTTTAAATATAATTTTACTTTTTATCTTACACAGGTAAATATAGATAAAGCAGAAAATATTATATGTTTTTTGAAAGACGTAAGTGATTATTGAATCAACATAGTGACTAGTTGCTCTTTGCCTTTACCAAGAAAAAAAAATAGTAAATTGACTTATGAGGGATCAGAATTCAAAATGATGTTTTATTGAGAGTAAAGTTTGTAAATACTGAAGTATATTAATAAGAGAAAGCATGCCATATTTGAAGAGCTCTTTAGTAATTAATAGTATAGGTTCTCAAGTTTTAAAATTATTTGACTGTGTGCATATTATAGTAATTTTAAAAGATCTTCTTAATGTCAGGCATTAGGCTTGTTGCTTTAGCTTCATTATTTCAAAATGACCCTGGAAAGTTTGCAAAAGAATTAGGGGGTTTAGATACTTTTAAAGAGATTTTAAAGCCTGAAATGGCATTCTCTTTTTTTTTTAATAGTTTCTCTTCTCTAATCCTCCTTCCCCTCCCTCAGTTAAACACCTCCCCGTTGTGAGCATCTCAAATTGTTTTCCACTACGGAATTCAAAGAAGAAACTGTTGTTTTCCACAGGAATGTACAACGAGTACAGCTTGCTTCTTACGTTTATAATTCCTAGGAGAGGTGGAATTCCTCTCATTTGTTCTGGTTTCTCGCGAAATATTATGGGTTAGGGAGAGCCATGTGGAGATTTAGCCACCTTTCCTTCTAGCTGCCTTGATAGTGCAAACTGGAAGCCTCAGTGAGGAGATGCTTTCTGAAATGACATGTTCCAAATAGAAGGCACAGAAAGACTGTGAACGTCAATCTTCATAGCATGTCTGAACATAGTGCATCAAGTGAGAGAGTAAAATTTCCTCTGGATTGTGGGTCATCTGCTGGGGCAACGTGCGGAAGTGAGGATCCCAACCCATGGAAACACATTCTGTAATACTCCAAATGGCAGGAAAAAATCCTGTGTCTTCTCTCATCCTGCGTTCATTTATACAATCTTATCAGTCTGTCTAGGGACATAAATACCTTAGTTAAAAAAAAGTTGTGGATGGATGTAGAAGGAGTATTCTTATGGAGGAGGCAAATATGACCATAAACAGTACGGCTGATTTTCTTTTATTCATTCAGTTGTCAAGATAAGATGTTATAAGTATTCATGCATTGACTATTTTAATACAGAAATTGCTTAGGGACCTGCCAATTCGGAAGCCAGCTTGTCCCTGAACACTTTCTGTCATGAGGTGGCATGTTGGAATAGGAAGTGCATTTCAGCTTTGAATTTTTTGACTAGCAAAATCCATATTAGGTTATAATATTATTCTTTTTTTTTAAATTTTCATTATCCCATGGTGCTTTTGCCACCTGGAGATAAAAACAATAAATCTAGTCTTATTTTAATATCAGCTTTCCAGTATTTTTTTTAGTGATGGTGGTGGGGGGGAACAAACAGACTATGTTTTATCCATGTCTTGTTTTTGTTACTAACTATTCAAACTAATTTCATTCAATATAAAATGTTTTCTAAGCCCTCTTCGGGGAAAACTTTATTTGAAATTTTGAAATTTGTGCTAAAATTTTAAATAATGTGCTTCAGGATATGGTCTGAGCAGTGCTTTCATTGGTAGAATAGACAGCAGCTACATTATTTAGAAGCCAGTCACCATTTTGACTTATAAATGAACTATGATTCATCTGGGCATGTTAAAAAAATAATAAACCATTTGTACTGGGACTCTTGATTATTTATTAACTTCAGAGTAATATTTATGAGCTGTTTTGATGAATAAAGTAAGGTTCATAGAATTCCATACCTAAGAAAACTGTCTGGGTTGGACCAGCCCATGATCTAATCTCGAGTAGAAAGAAATAAGATGTTCTTGATTAAAAAAGATTGACAGATGTGCTCCCTCTCACATACACATGCACAGTCATTCAACAAATATTTATTGATTATACGCTGTCTGCCAAATATTGTGTAGGGAATTAGTAATAGAGATCTATATAAAAAAGAATTTAAAGTTTAGTGACAGAGGCAAATTTTTGTAGATAATTTCCATACCTTTTTCTTACTCATAAAATTCAGTACTACGAATTATCCATGAACTTATTTTAAACTTCTGAAAAGCTCCTTCTGGTTTGTTTTTTTCCATCCCTGAAACCACAAAGAAAACAAAGCCAATCATCTAAAGCTTCGTTCTGAAAATATTCTTTTCATGTTTTAAGAGGAATTTCTTAGTTCTTTTATATTTGAAGGTATTGAAGAGGTTCACTCTATACTCTTATGGTAACTGATATAATAAAAATAATGGTACCGTCTTACCATTGTGCACCAACCTTAAACCTTCAAAACATTTTCTCCTTTGTTCTCCTAATAACCTGAAGTTATATTATTCATTACCAATGGGCAGGGAGAGTAGTGAGAAGATCTTTCTATACAACAGATTCATAGTCTTGGAAAGATACCTTTTACTATCCCTCTGCTTTCTGGTTATTACTCCCTTTCTTTTCTGTTAAACCAGAATTGGCCCATTGGCAGGAGTTTGGTTGGTTCACATAGTGTTGAAAAAATAAAAACCTGAGCTCCACATCGCATTTGCAGTATTTCTTGAGCTGACCACAGTTGGCTGGTCCCTGAGTCCTGCTGCCCATGTTGAAGAGGTGTTCTGTCTGCAGTTTACTATAGTCCTCATGTCACAAATGCACACATGTGAATTTCCCTCCAGTCTTTCTTTAATTTCCTATCCACTTTGGCCTCTGATTTTGAGCCCCAAGGTCAGCTACTGCATTATAGATACATCTTTATAGTTTTTAGAACTCAGGCAATTTTTCTTTTGTAAATAATAATTGTGGAACTGAACTAATTCATTTTAGTGAAAGAGGAAAACAACCATGCAGAGGCAATTCTTATATTTGCTGAAATGACTTATTAAGTAGACATATAAAAAAATAGCAAAAAAAAAATTATTGAAATATGACTGTAATAATTTAAGGTCTCCATGAACCTATGTTACTTTTATTTTTTGGGAGGAGGAGGGTTAGGTTAAAAATATTCTGGGATTCAAAAATTATTTTTCCTTTGTTTGCATTATATATAACACACATCCGTTTATGCCTTAATCAAATGTATTTGTTTTAGGTCACTGAAATGATCCTGGAAATGTCCCTTGAAGTTTGGTAAGTGCACTTATTTTATTAGATGGAAAATATTTTGAGTGCTCCACTGACTTATTTTAACTATTCAAAATTATTCTCAGATGAAATAATTCTAACAGCTATGAGCATAAAAAGTACATTAAATGCACTTTGCTTTGCTTTTGCTCTCTTCTAATAGCTACAGTGCTAAAAAAAAATAAATCTAATACTCTTTGCTTAATTTTCCTGTAGTTTGCTAGTTAGATAATAGATGTCAGAGTAAGGGCTTTTAGAAAAGGCCCTCCTCAAGTTACATATTTATTTCCATAGAAATGACTATAGTTATTTAAACCTATTTTCTATTGCTAATTTAGATAGATATTCAAAATTTGAAAGTGAATATAGACAGGAAACTATAAAGAAGATAAACTGAAAATTGAGACTGATTTTGTTCATAGTGATCAGCAGGACTACAAATGGTTAAAGTTCCATGAAGGATGTCACTTTCAAAGTGGCCTCCAAAACTGAAAGTAAGAAAATCATTTATTTTCAAATGGTGATTCTTAGGGAAGTCAGGCCTGCCTTGAGAATTAGCTTATCTCTGACCTAACTCAGAGTTCATTGGATCCCACCTTTCTCAACCTCCCTGCGTCTCTTTGAACTTCCCTGTTGAAGTACATTTTGCCAAAGTTTCTAGTGCACATTTTATTTACACAAATGCCACACGAATTAGTGTCACATTTTCCTATATTGTCATCTGCCAAATGTATGGTAATGAATACATTAACATTGAGTTTAGACACTTTTTTCTCTTATTTTGATCCCTTTATAAGTAACTAGAGTCCCGTAATAGATGAGATGTCAGGATGTATCAGAGGATGGTCCAAACTTTTGTGTTATATTATTCTGTATTACACTGACACTTGCTTACAAGTAGTTTATTTTGGCATGAGATGAGAAATATTTTTGTTATTTGACTATGAAAGTATTGCTATTTGTTTTAATGGGAAATGGTCATCACTGATGTAATTAGGACCACATAATGTAAAAGAAACGGGCTTTAACAAAACATAGTTATCAGAAAATGTAGGAAAAACTCACCTTAATAATTTATATATGTCTAGAAGTAATTTAATATAAATTTATAATGAACTTTAATTATGTGAACTTACATCTTGACTCTAAAATGGAAATTTTCCTTTAAAAAAATATAATTTTCTATGGAATGTCTTTCATTAAATATAAAACGAGTTTAAAAAATTAACTGGTTAAAAGTAATACATAATAAATAAATGAAACATACTGTTACCATATTTATGAAATTACTTAGCACTTTGAAAACTTTCTTCCAGATATTTTTGTACTAGTACGTGCTAAACATCTATGTTCGTTGCTCTGATCATAGATTTTTAAAAATCATGCTTCTTGTGCTTAATGTGAGATGATGGTCAGCATGGTGTATTACAAGAAGCAGCATTCTAAAGTGGCCAGGTAGCAGTCTTAACTGTGAATTATGTAAACGGTTGAAAGATTTCTAATACCTTTTGTAAAGTAAGATAAGAACGCTTTGTAAGCATATCTGTTGTGCTGATTTAATGAGATGTTTTTTCTAAAGAGCAAATATGATAGGAAACTTTTCCACACGTGTACCAGATGTTCAGTGTGGTACTGTTTGTAATAGTCAAAAATAGATTGGAAGCTACCTCAATGTTCATGGATAAACAAATTATGCTATACTCATATATTGAAAATACTCCACAATAGTAAAATCTTTTAATTAGTTCTAGTTACATAAACAGAGATGATTCTCAAAAAAAATTTCCAGTGGAAAAAAATAATTTGCAGAATATATATAGTTGATAACATTTATATACAGATTTTGAATCTTCAAAATGACCCTCTATATATATTAGGAACATAAATATATATTGTAAAATTATAAAGAAATACATCGAAATAGTAAAGAACAAATTTAAGATAGTTGTTACCTCTGAGGAGCAGAAAAGGAAATAAATTGAGGCAGATTCACAGAGACAGCTGTGCAGGTAGATTTTTATTCCTTAAAATCATTAGAGATATTAATATAACAAACAATAATAATAGAAGAGTTTATCCCAGGATTCGTTTTTAAAAATGCTAATTTACTTTTATTCTTTCTCCCCTTGTCACATGATCTTCATAATAATTAAATTTAACAATCGTGTAATCCAGTGCTTTTATACACTATAATTTAATGACCATTTCCTTATTGTATGATAATAAAGTTAAATGATTTTTTCAAAATTTACAGTTACTTCCTTTAAAGTAGATATCCAGAAATATAATTACTATGGTGAGGGAAATACACATTTTAATTATTTTTAGTGCTCATTGCCTAATTGCTTTCAAGTGTTTTGCAAATTTATATTTCTGAAATAAATGTATGAGAATAACAGTGTTACTTTACCTTTTCCAGTACTAAAAAACAGATATTTAAAGCACTTTTAAAAATTATTAATTTACCAGTAACTGTATTTTTAACATTTGCTAGTGAAATTAAAATTTTATTTCTTTATTTTTCATTATTAATTATATTTGATCTTTTGTGAGTTATCTATGTTTATCCTTAAGGTAATAGTAATTAAAATATTATTTATAATGATCAAATATCACTACTGTCTGCTTATTTGTTTTTTTTTTTTTCTAAAACATCTTATACTCTTCATTTTCCGAAAACATGCAGCTTTAAGAGAGCCAGCATGTTATACTCTTCTTTCAGGTCCTTTCCTAGGAAATGACTTGAGAGAAGCATTGAGCTTATATAAGTGTAGCTACTGGGGACTGGATGATGTCTAGCAGGGTTACTGGGGATCTTGGCTCATGACTCTCTGCTTTATATACAGCTCATCCCCGGACCTCCGATTTAGCATGGCTCTGTGTGATCAGGAGAAAGCTTTCAGATACCAGAGGAAAGAAAACATAAAGGAAAACATGAGGAAACTCCTGGGTCCAGAGAACAGCGAAGGCTTGTCTTCTACACGTGATGTGAGTTGAAATTTTTCAAATGTTATTGTAATTTAATAATAATTTTGTTTGTATTTGCTCCCTAATTTCACCCAAATACGAAAACATTAAGGTTGAGCATTATGTCTTCCGCTTTTTAAGATAAGGTACAGTTGCGTTTCATAAATGGAAGCTCTTTGAGGGAGATCATCACAAACGCTGCCCATATTTGGAAGTATTTACCAGATAGAGTTTTTAAAAGAGGCATGTGCCTTCTTATGCACAAATAAGACTTTCATTTTATTGGTAGGAAAAGTTTAGTGTCACATATAAGAGGATTACTGAATTAGTTTTAATATAGACTAAGATTAAACAACTGTGGAATTATCATTACTGAACAAAAAGAAAGTGAACAAAAAGAAAATGTTATAAATCTTAACATAATTAACAGAAACAGGTGGATGTAAATAGGGAAGGTAAAAGGAAATGTTCCAAATTCTTAATAGCAGAAAGTTAAAATATGTCATCTGAAATTGATCAAGTAGCTAAAAATAATGATTTCTACATTTTAATGTTTTTATAATACTAATTATTAAGAGATCTTAAAATTAAACTATTTTTGTGAACAAATATTGAAAGTACAATTCTTCAATTGTACTTTAACTTCTTTTTCTTTCCTTAAATTCCAGTGAAATAAATGGCATTAATTATTTAATAACTTGTATAATTCAGTTTTGGGGTATTCATTCATTCACTATTCCCTCACTCATCTATCATCTATCTATCTATCTATCTATCTATCTATCTATCTATCTATCTATTCATCCACCCACCCATCCATCTTTCTATTGGTCTACCGTTCTATCTGAAATCTACAAAAACTCGCTTCTATAGTTAATATTTATTGCATATTTGAAAGTTGCCAAGAGAGTAGATCTTAAAAATCCTATCACAAGAAAAAAATTTTTATAACTATGTATGGGGATAGATGTTAACCAGACTCTTGTGATGTTTCACAATATATGCAAGTATTGAATCATTACACTATAAATCTAAAACCAATGTTTACATCCAAATTATACTTCAATTTAAAAAAAATTTTTTAAACTGTTGCAATGATGTTTATCAAATGATAATGAAATTTCATCTTAGTGGCAAATCAGATATTTGTTTACTTATTTCTTTGAGCTTTTGTGTTAATTGAATATTTAAAATCAATATAAGATAACATTTTCATTAAATGCATAAATAAAATACACACACACACACATTTCCATATATGCCCATAGACCAGGGATTAAAGATTATTATACATTAACTGCAAAATACAATAGGATATGAGGCATGAATTCTGAGTAAGATGGACACATGGGTACCCCTGACCTGCATGTGATGACGGCAGGTATCCAAAGGCGGTTTTAGGTGGCCGTCGCGGTGGAAAGCCAAGCTGCTGGAGCTGAGGTGGCTGCTGTTGTTATGACAGCAGATGCTAAGATAACATTTTGCTTATGGAGAATTTTTACTAAAAGGAAGCTTGGAAGAGAAGCAAGACATCCACTGAAGTTTCTATTTGGGGAAAAAAAAAAAAAGACAGACTTCTCTTTAAACTTCTCTTTAATTCTGTGTCTTGCTGTCACCTTACAGATCCCTGGTAGCACTTGCGGTTGATTATGGTCTCAGGTTAATGATTAGCCCTTGGAGACACTTCCTTTTCTGCATAGTACTCAGAAGTTTCTAATTTTCTGGGAAGGTTTTTTGTTTTTGTGTTTTTTTTTTTTTAATCTATATTAAGCCTTTCAGCAGCAATTTGACAACCTGCTTTTATCTTCCCCGTCCTTGTTTGGTATTGTTATATTTTTGGAACAGAAAAATAATATTTCAGATTTTCTTTTTATTTCTGCCGTTTGTCATTTGTTGAAAACTGTGCTGAGAACTAGAGAGAATAAAGCTGAGATGGTTAATTCTGAACAGTCACTTTCCTTGGTGAGGTTAAAGCCTAACTGAAGAGAAAGACATTTAAGCAGCTATAAAACAGTGACATGTTAAATTCTTTTAAAAAGATGTGTGAATGCAAGGGGGTAAGGGCTTGCAACAGGGCGACCCATCCTTTCCCTCTGTGATAGAGACAATGGTGATGGGGTTCAGGACACACCAGACCAAGATATGACGCCTTGGCATGCTGACTATTTTAAGTTAAAGATGTTTGAGAAAACAGCAGAAGCAGGCAGGTCTCTCTGACCGTACCACACCTTCCTTCCCTGAAACAGGTCATAAGGCCCTCATAAGTGCAAGGTGTCCTCTCCCTCTACCCAGAGGAAAGGAGGTAAGACAAAGGGGTAACTGAGAAGAATACAAACAAACATGCCTTGCTAAATTTCCCCAAGTTCTCTATGCTTACCTCCTGCTCTCTGATCTGCGTTTCCACAGGACTGTCCTTTCTTCAAGCCTGTTTCTTCAGGTCTTCATATCCTTATGAGGGCTCCTGTGTCACGTAAAACTTATATTATATAAATCTGTAGGCTGTCCTCTCATTATTCTCTGTCAGTTTAATTTTCAGACCCAGCCAGGGACCTTAAGAGGGTTGACAAAAATGTCTCTCTGCTCTACAGTGGACTTTAAGTGGAGTACTGTTGGCCAGGCCTCGAGGAAAGAGTTTGCTAGAAGGAAAAGGAGGAAACGGATGCCTCGGTTAACTTCATGGCCCTCATCTTCACTTGGGAGACCTTGTCTCAGTGTGTCTCTGCCCAGCTGCCTTCCACTTATTTGCAGCAGTCAGTTCCTTCACTCTCTACTGCTAATCCTCCCTCCGTTCCTCTCAAAACTGATAGACTTGGCTTCTAATCAAAGAGAAATTGGAAGTCATCAGATGGCAAATCCTTCACTTCTTGCTGTAGGATCGACATATTCCTTACTTATGTTTATCCTTTGCCACTTCCCTCTGAGTTCAGAGGAGGAAATAGCCATATTTATTTCAAATGCAGATTCACATCACATATGGATTGCAAACCCCAGTTAGGAACCTCAATATATTAATTGTCCAGTCTTCCCAGGGCCACTTCCACCTTTATGGCCTGCCTCTACCTCTATGAATTTTTCCTATGAAAAGGTAAACCTTTCCCACATAAAGAGAAAAAAAAAATAACAAAAAAGATCTCCGGACCGTACATTCCTTTTTCCTTAATGCTCTACTTCCCTCCTTGTCTTCACAGACCAACTTTTTCAAAGTTTTCTGCGTAGTCTCATTCTACTCCCTTACTCACCTCGTTTTTCTACTGTAGCTGCTTCACTAGTCACCAGTACTAACAAATGCAAAGGATATTGTGGGCTTGCATTACCCTGTCCTGCATCTGCAAATGACAAATATCTCCCCACTTTTTGAAACATTCTCTACCCTTCACTAACTACCTTGTCTTTGTTTTCATCATGTCTCTTGGGTTCTCTTTACCAGATCATCTTCCTCTGCACATTATTTAAATATGAGTTCTTCAAGACTCAGTCCTAGGCCCTCTTTCTCCTTATCTGACAGTCTTAAGAATTTTCTCTTCCTTCTATGATGTCTCCCAATACTTGTGTGATAAGAACTTTCGCACGTTTATTGACAATTTAGAACCTTTCCTCCGAGCTTCAGACCTGAGTATCTTATACACCTACTTGATTTCTTCGCTTGTATTCCTCACATCTCAAACTCAGCATGTCTAAATTCGAATGAAAAGTCCTCTCTCTTCTCTGTAGTGCTACTCTCTCTCTGCTTTCTGTTCATACTTAATTCAGAGTAATCTTTTAAAAATGCAAACCTGAGTCTGTCGTACCCAAGCTTACAGTCCTTCCGTTCCTCTTAGGATGGGCCTCATAGCATCTCTCCAGCTTCATTTTTTGCCAGTTCATCCCAGTTTTACTACCCGCCCCCTTAGATTCATGTCTCCACAGAATCCTTTCCAAATTGGCACTCTTGCACGCACACTGTTTCTTCTCATTACACTATGCTCCTCCTGTGCCACCTTTCTCTCCACCCCACCCTCTTTTCAGATAATTGACAGCCTCCCATCCTTTATTTAATGCATATGTCACTCCTGAGAATTTCTTTCTCATCAACTCTTCCCTCTTTCCTCCCAAGTCCAAGGTAGTTCTCTCAGTTATATTCCCTTATGGAGCAAATATGTTTGTTATCTCCTCAGCATTTAAAATCTACTTAAAAAACTTGCATAAATTATTCATTTCACATCTGTTCTCTCTGTTAGAATATAAGTTTCACAAGAACTAGAACAGTGTCTGTATTTTTTGCCTTTATATTCCCAGCACCTAGCATAGGTACTAGCACACCACAGATTCTCAGTAAATCTTTTATTGTATGAGTTAGGTCAGAGATCTAGGCAGAGGTGTGATGTTGCATACAGGAGACGAATTAGCTAGAAAGAGAGAGATCAAGGGCTCATATCTGAGGAACACCAGTATCAGGTTTTAGGAGGAGACATGGGTTGAAGAAAAGGTTTCGAAGAAAGGGTTCCAGTTTGAACCGTTCAATTAGAAATGTATTTGGGACATACTGGTCCAGTTGGCCTTTGTTCATAGACTTTCTTTTTTAAAAGGAAAGTCACTGTCACATTCCCTAGGATCCCCTTGTTTTGTGGAAAAGATTCTTCCTGGGAAAGTAAAATTTGGCCTAATAGTCATAAAAATTATTTTTTTGTCAAACAAATGGAGAATGAGGTAATTATGCTTTTCTCTGGGATATTCTTCAAAAATATTAAATTTGCGTTTTTGGAAGTCATCACTAGAATTAAAACTTTTGTTGTTGTTTGGTTTTGGTCTAGACTTTTTTCTCTGGAAGAAAAAAAAAACAGATATATTCAACACCACCCATTCCCAGAAAACAAGTAACATTTTCCTATTTTTATGTTACTTCTTGGCCAAAGCTGTCTTAAGCTCCCACTTCCTTTGCTCCCTGCCAAGATCTTCACTTTCTGTTCAGTACTGGCAAAACAGTCTCTTTAAGGTACAGAGGAGTGGGCTGTTGTGGCAGCTTGTCAGACAAAGAATAGTACTACTCAACTTTCAGTAGACATTGTGACAGTCTTCTTTCTAGTTTTCAACAAACAGACAGCATCCAGTTTAGGACCTCAGTCTTTCACAGAACTAGAACAAATAATCCTAAAATTTATATGAAACCACAAAAGACACCAAATAGCTAACATGATCTTGAGAAAGAACAAAGTTGGAGGCATCATATTTTCTAATATCAAACTATACTACCAAGTTATAGTAATCAGAACGGTATGGTACTGCTACAAAAACAGACACATAGATCCATGGAACAGAGAGCTTATATGATCAATTAGTCTATGACAAAGAAGGCAAGAATATGGAATGAGGGAAAAGACAGTCTCTTTAGTGTGATGTTGGAAAAACAGTTACACAAAAAATGAAACTGGACCACTTTCTTACATCATATACAAAAATAAATTCAACATGTATTAAAGACTTAAATGTAAGACCTAAAACCATAAAACTCCAGGGAAAACATAAGCAGTAAATTTTTGACATCAGTCATAGCAATATTTTTTGGATACATCTCAATGGGCAAGGACAATAAAAGCAAAAATAAATGAATGGAACTACAACAAACTAAAAAGCTTTCATGCAGCGAAGGAAACCATCAACAAAGCAAAAAGGCAACATACTGAATTGCAAATGATATATCAAATTAAGAGTTAATATCCAAAATATATAAAGAACTCATATAACTCAATATCAAAAAAGCAAACAATACAGTTTAAAAATGGGCAGAGGACTTGAGTAAACATTTCTCCAAAAAGAACACACAGATGGCCAACAGACATATGAAAAGATGCTCAGTGTCACTAATTATTGGAGAAATGCAAATAAAAAGCACAATGAGATATCATCTCACGTCTGTCAGAATGGCAATTATCAAAAAGACAAAAAATAACAAATGTTGCTGAGGATGTGGAGAAAAAGGAACTCTTTGTGCGCTGTTGGTGGTACTATAAATTGATCCAGCCATGATGAAAAATAGTACAGTGGTCCCTGAAAAAATTAAAAATAAAACTACCATATGACTCAGCAATTTCACTTCTAGGTATTAATCTGAAGAAAATGAAAATACTAATTTGAAAAGATATGTACACTCCTATATTTATTGCAGCATTTTTACAATAGCCAAGATATAGAAACAGCCCAGGTGTCCATTGATAGATGAATGGATAAAGATGTGATATATATAGAAAATGCAATATTACTTAGTCGTAAAAAAGAATGAAATCTTGTCATTTGTGACAAAGTGAATGAACCTAGAAGGTGTTATACTAAGCGAAATGTCAGACAAAGAAAGCAAATACTAATACTATGGTTTTATTTATATGTGAAATCTTTAAAACAGCAATTAAAAACAAAACAAAACAGAAACAGACTCATAGATACAGAGAATAAAATAATAGTCTCTGGAGGGGAGGTGCAAAAATAGTGAAGGAGATTAAGAGGTACAAATTTCAATTATAAAATAAAGTCATGAGGATGTAATGCGCAGTATAGGGAATATAGTTAATAATATTGTAATAACTTTGTACGGTGACAGATGGTTACTAGACTGTGGTAATTGCTTAAGGTACTGGTGATGCTGTGAAGATGCACTAGCAAATTATTAGACTTAATAATTACTATCTTTGGTTATATCTTCTATCAAAATAATAATAATAATTAATAATAACAACAAAACATGAAGACCTAGGATGCACACACAAGCAGTCTAAAGCCTAAACAGTTTTAATATTGGGATAATCATTGTTCTATTGTTAAAGATCAATACTACTTTTAAAATTCTCTTTACACTTAGGGTTAACTCTCTAATTTCAACTCAGTTTCTCCAACTCCTTTTATAGGTTGATGAGAAATGGTCAGCTAAGGGTGTGTTCTTCTTGCGGGTATGCTCAGATGTTCTAGCTTTGTGCTTTGGAATATGGGGGTAGTTGGCACTTTGGAAAATTGACTCTCAGAAAAAATAGAGGGGAAAAGAGTGTTGTGCTTTTACATTTGTACCAGGTTTTCCTCTAAACTGACAAGAACATAGAGATGATTTGGACCAAATCAGAAAAAGGACATAGAATAAATTCCAATAATGTAGAGTTCGTGACGTCTTCATTCTTCATTTGCCTGTTCTCATCAATGAGAAGAGATAAAGGAATAATTTATAAGTGGTAATTACTAAAAACAACAAAAAACTAATCACATAACAATTCAATGATTATAACTACTTATCTGTGCTACTACTGAGGAACTGGTGTAGAAAATCTAATGCTTCTCAACTAATTTTGCCTCATGGTCCCCTTTCATGCTAATCAATAAAATGACAAACTCTCTTAGAAATTTTAAAAATTATTTAATCAAGTTGAGTAGGTATATTAAAAAGTATTGTAAGTAAAATAGTTTAGGTCAATATTTTACTGAATAACACTTCATTATGGAAAAAATTTTTATATAATTTAATTAGTGTTCTATATTTAAAATCATCTTTTTCCTATTTAACAAGTGAAAAGTTTTTGTTGTTAAATGAATAATTTACCAGGCTAAAATTTGCTTTTTGTATTTTTCATAATTTTAAGCATTGTCTTTAAGACTTGCTAGTTTAAGCAGAGTTGGTTATATACTTTTCTCTTGCTTCTTTAAAATATGAAATGGGGCTATGATGGCTAATTTTGTGTGTCAATTTGGAGAGTGATTTTAGATGAGATTAACATTCAAATCTTTGAATTTTGAATTAACAGATTACCATCCATAATGTGGGTGGGCCCCAGCTAATCATTTGAAGGCCTGAATAGAACAGAAAGGTCAGCCTCCCTGAACAAGAGGAAATTCTCGAGCAGACTGCCTTTGTCTGTACCATCATTTCTCCTGGACCTCTGTGCTGGCTTTCAGACTAGAACTGCTCTATTGACTCTCCTGGGTCTGGAGACAGCTAGCCCATACTGCAAATTTGGCCTTGTCAGTCTCCATCATCCCCGTGAACCAGTTCCTTATAATATACATATAATATGCATATATATAATTTTAAAAAAGATAGGCATGGCCCCTCAGTTCCCAGACTTGAGCCAGCTTACAGACCCAGAAACCCTAGAATAAAGGGGAAGTTGGGTCTTCTTGAAGAAGGACCCCAGTACACTCCTAAAGACTTATGCTGGGAATCTTTCTCCCAGCTTTTCCAAAAGGGACTTTTGACATTGTACTAGAGTAATCGTGCACTGGAGAAAGGAAATAATTAGACCTTTTGAGAACAACTGGACACTGGCTCTGAACTGGTCCTAATTTAGTAGGTCCAAAATGTCTATGTGGTCCACAAGTCAGAGTAGGGACTTAAGAAGGTCAGATAATAAATGTGGTTTAGCTCAAGACCTGCTCACAGTAGGCCCTATGAGTCCCTAAACACAGTGTTATTTTCCCAGTTCCAGAATGAATAATTGGGAAAGACATACTCAACAGCTGGCAGAATCCCTACATTAGTTCCCTGACCTGTGGAGTAAAATTACAGTGGGAAGTAAATCCAACAAAAACTCAAGGGCCTTCTACCTCAATGAAATTTCTAGACATCCGGTGGTGTGAGGTATGTCAGGATATCTCTACTACGAGGAAGGAAAGGGTGTTGCATCTGTCCACTCCTATGACCAAAAAATCAGGCACAATGCCTGGTGGGTCCATTGAGATTTTGGAGGTAGCATGTTCCTTATTTGAGTGTACTGCTCTGGACCATTTACAAAGTGATCCAAAAGGCTGCTGGTTTTGAATGGGGCCCAGAGCAAGAGAAGGCTCTGCAACAGGTCTACTGATTGTACAAGGTGTTCTGCTACTTGGATCATATGACTATTCAGATCCATTGGTGCTTGAAGGGCCAGTGGCAGATAGGGATGCTGTTTGTAGCCTTTGGTAGGCTCTTACAGGTGAATTACAGCATAGACCCTTAGGATTTGATGCAAGGCTTGCCATCCTCTGTGGATAACTACTCTCCTTTTGAAAAACAGCTTCTGGCTTGCTCTTGGGCCTGAGTAGAGACTGAACACTTAACCATAGGGGACCAAGTGATCATGTGATCTGAACCGACCATCATGAACTGGGTATTATTTGACCCACCAAGCCATAAAGTTGGGTGTGCACAGATGTACGTCATCATCAAATGGAAGTGATACACTATATGAGATTGGGCTGAACAGGCCCTGAAGATTCAAGTCAGTTACCTGAGAAAGTGGCCCCAGTGCCCATGGTGCCCAGCCCCATTACACTGCCTTCTTTCTCCCAGCCCACACTTATAACCTCATGGGAGAGATCCCTGTGACCAACTGACAGAGGAGAGAACACGTGGGCCTTGTTTACAGATGGTTCTACACAATATTCAGGCACTACCTGAAAGCAGACAGCTGCAGGATTGCAGCTCTTTCTGGGGCATCCCTGAAAGGCAGTGGTGAAGAGAACTCTTCCCAGGGGCAGAAGTTCAAGGAGTACACCTGGTTTTTCATTTTGCTTGAATGGATAAACAGCCAGATGTCCAATTATATACAGATTCATGGTCCGTGGCCACTAGTTTGGCTGTATGGTTAGGGATGTCAAAGGAACACGATTAGAAAATTGGTGACGAAGAGAAGCCACCCTGAATGGGTGAAGAATGTGAATAATCTGTGTTCTGTGACAATGCCCACCAAAGGGTGGCCTCAGCAGAGAAAAAAGTTTTAATAATCAAGTGGATAGGATGACTCGTTTTGTGGATGCCAGTAAGTTTCTTTCACCAGCTGCTGCTGTCATTGCCCAGTACGGTCATGAAAAAAGTGGCCACCGTGGCAGAGTTGGCGGTTATGTCTGAACTCAGCAACAGGGACTTCTGTTCGCCAAGGCCGACATGGCTACAGCTGCTGCTGAGTGCTCAATGTGCCAGCAGCAGAAGCCAACACAGTCCCCAGCATGGCACCATTCCCTGGTGTGATCAGCCAGTCACCCGGGAGCAGATGGACTACATTGGACCAATTCCACCGGGAAGGGTCAGGGTTTTTGTTGTTGGTGGTGGTGGTAGTGTTATAGTTGTTTGTTTTTACCTGAATAGATATTTATTCTGGATATGAATTTGCCTTCTCTGCACCTAAAGCTTCTGCAAAAACTATCATCTGTGGACATACAGAATGCCTTATACACTGTCACAGTATTCCACACAGCATTGCTTCTGCTTACTCAGAGAATAAACATCATTCAAATTTGAATAAGCAAATGAAATATGGCAATGGCTCCATGTGATGGACTTTACCAGTCTTGCTATGTTCTCCAGCATCCTGAAGCAACTGGTTTGATAGAACCATGGAATAGCCTTTTGAAGACTCAGTTATAGTGCCAGCTAGGTGGCAGTACCTTGCAAAGTCTGGTCCAGGTTCTCCAGTGGGATGTACAGCATTTAATAGTGGTGCTATTAATCCCTAGGATCTATAGGTCCAGGAGTCAAGGAGTGGAGGTGGCAGTGGCAGCACTCGCTGTTACCCCAGGGACCCACTAGCAAAAAGTTTGCCTCCTGTCCACATGATTATATACTCTACTGGCGTGGAGGTCTGAGTCCCAAAAGGAGGAATGCTTCCATTAGGAGTGGAACAATTATTCTGTTGAACTGGAAGTTAAGACTGCTACCTGGCCACTTTGGGCTCCTCATGCCTCTGAGTCAACAGGCAAAGAAGGGTGACACCATGCTGGCCGGGGTGATTAGTCCTGACTACCAAAGGAAAATTCTATCATTTCTCCACAATGGAGTAAGGAAGAGAATGTCTGGAATACAAGAGACCCCTAGGGTGTCCCTTAATATTATCATGCCTTCTGAGTAAGGTCAACGGAAAGTTACAAGAGCACAATCCAGGAAGGACTTCTAATGGCCTAGACCTTTCAGGAATGAAGGTTGGGTCACTTACCAGGTAAAGAACCATGGTCAGTTGAGGTGCTTGTTGAAGGCAAAGAGAATACAGAATGCATAGTGGGAGAATGTAGTTACATATACCAGCTATGACCAGGCGACCAGTTACAGAAATGAAAACTGTAATTGCTATGATGAGTATTTATTCCTTAGTTTGTTATGAATATGTTTTTGCATGTTTTGCGTGTGTGTACGTATGAGTGTGCACATGTAGAAGCACAAAAACAGATTCATATTTAAGTTATAAGTTATCAAATATCATTCAAGAACTTTGTATCCTCTTTTGGGGAAAGGATTAGTGCATTTCCAGTTGTACACAAGATAGTTTCATGTTGGCCAAAAGTATGACCTTGTTATACTCGGAGATTTATTTGGAGATTAAGTATGAATTAAGGAGATATACATGAGTGCCAAGTTAAGAAGGGGTAGACTTATGATGATTAACTTTATATATCAACTTAGAGGATGTTTCTTGATGAGATAAACAATGAACTTTGAGTAAGCAGATTTCTATCTATAATGTGGGTGGGCTTCATCCAAACAGTAGAAAGCCGAAATAGAACAAAATGACTAACCTCCCGGACAAGAGGGAATTGCCCAGCAGCCTGCCTTCAGCAGTCATCTGCACCGTTGGCTCTCCTGCGCCTCTGCCTGCTAGCTGTTGAATTAGAACTGTGTTACTGACGCTCCTGGGTCTGTAGCCTGCTGATCTGAACTGCAGGTTTGGACTTAGCAGTCTTCAGAATCACATGAGCCAGTTCCTTATAATAAGTCAGTCTCTCCTCTCTCTCATTCTCTCTCTCTCATTCTCTCTCTCTCTCTCTGTGTGTGTAGATAGACATACACGCACACATACATATACGTATATACATAGACATACATATATCCTGTAGGGTCTGTTTCTATGGAGAACCCTGACTGATACAGAAACCAAAGAGGCAAAAGCCTCTATATAAATGTCAGTGCTTCAAATCTGTGAAAATATATAAAAAAAAAACTTTGAGCATTTTAGAATTTTCTTTTGCAAAGTAGGAAATTAATAATATTAGTAAGTCCATGTATCAAAATAAGTAATAATTGAAACCAGAAGATTTTTTGGTAAATGCAAATTCATTTCCTGTAATCGTATGAGGGAAGTATGAGAAATAGTCATCGATATCATTTATACACAAATCCTGGTGCTATTTAGGTCTAAATATAACCTAAAAACTCTGAACAATACTTATTTGTTTGCTTCTTTTAGATTTAGAGCCAAGACTAACAGCTGTGCCTTATAATTCACCAGTTATTTTTTGACAGTTATATCAGAATTACCAAAACTATTAAAACTTCCAAATTTAGCCTTCGTTTATTGCATAAATCTGTACTGATATCATCTGAAGTGATACATGAATCTGAATCACCATTTATCTGAATATCAAATGGTTTCTCTCAATATATTACTCCCTTCTTTCTGAACAATGAGAAAAGGTAAAGAGCATTAATTATGGTGTCATCCTGGTTCTGCTACTTATTAGCTATCCATATGTGCACAAGGTGTTCTGTGTGCACTGAATATCTTCTCATCTGAAAAATGGAAATAATAATGATCTCCTTTTGAGGGCTGTTAGTTGAAAGAAGAGCTTTCAGAGACAGAGTGGAGCGTAGTGAATTAAATACTTTAGAGTTGGACGGACCCAGCTTTGAATCCACAGGATACCTCTTTCTAGCTTTGCAACAATGGCAAAGTTATCTTGTCTTTTAATTACTTTTTTCTATTTTTTTTTTTTAGGTGAGGCAACCCTTGTTTGGCCTCACAGATTGCAAGGACCTTGTCAGCTTATACTCCCTTATTTTTTTTATTTTGTGTGCCTACAGCACCTAGTCTTCCTAGGTGGTCTCCCATCCAATTACTAACCAGGCCTAGCCCTGCTTAGCTTCCAAGATCAGATGGACTCAGGTTTGTTCAGTGTAGCATGGCCATAGACACTTTTGTTTTCTAATGGAAGGTAATATTTATCTCATATAGCTGTAACAATGAAATGATATGATACATAAAAACAGATTAATTCATGTGCAATAAATGAAGGTGATAATTATATTCTTAGCAATCATTCAATTATTTGATTATTCAATTTTTATGTACAAATACCTGACATTTTCTTTTACTTGATAGCAGCTCAAAATATCTGACTTCAAAAATCTTACTTGAAGGTCCTCTCTAACAATTACTACAAAACCATAATGAAAATAATGGGTCAGCATAAAGGAACAGTAAGAATTCTTGCCCAGGGAGGAAAGGTGTTTACTTTACTGATTACCAACTAGGTCATAGGCAAATAATATTTCAGAATTTCCATCTGCAAAATGGAAATTTTTGCTTACCTTATAGGACTTTTGAAAGGATTGAGTAAAATAAAGTATACCTGAAAGCAAGCCTAAAGTGCAAAGCATTGAGCAAATATTGTCGTAATTATTAAAAATAGGACTAGTTATTTTAATAACACCTGCTTTTCAATAGACATTAATTCTTGATTTTCTTATATGAAACATTGTTTTCCTCTTTGTAAAAATTATTAGACAATGTCAAAGTATTTGTGAACATAATTCTTTATTACCAGATGTGGAACGTACAACATAAAAATTGAAACTAAAGGAAATGTGTTTTATATAATTTTACTTTGCAAATGATCTGTGTTTCCTCATTCCAGGTACCTGTGGTCGCCATACTGGGCTCAGGTGGGGGGTTTCGAGCCATGGTAGGCTTCTCTGGCGTGATGAAGGCACTTTATGAATCAGGAATTTTGGATTGCGCTACCTATGTTGCTGGTCTTTCTGGCTCCACATGGTTAGTATATATTTTAAATCTTAGTTTTATTATTCTAAATGTTTAGCATTTATCTACTTGAAATATTAGAGGGGGAAATGGGGGGATTTAGAAAACTGAACATTAACTTCAAATTACTGAAATGTTCCAGCTCGATGCAATAGTTAGCTTCTTATACAGGTTATTTAAGGCAAATTTAGATCTAATGATGACTCTTGCCATAAATTTATTCCCTTTAAGCCTGTTTGTAACTTAAAATGTAAACATAAAATTAAAAAGAAGTAGATTAATTGAAATAATTTTGTATAAGTGTCACGAAAGTGGAATAACATACTCCACCCATAATTATTTTAATCTTCCTATAATTTGCTGATTTGTAATCTTTCAGTGATCATGCCTAAGTCTCATGATTCACTAGGTGCTCATATTCTTCTTTAGGGCAAATAGAATGAATGCAAGACACGTTGGTACACAGAGGAAGGAAAACAGCTTTTGAATTCAGAAATGCAATAAATTTTACTGATTTGTATCTAACTAATTATGAAATTAATTCTGTAAGTGTATTTAAGGTCAGCGGAACTTGGATAGAGAATAAAAACATCTGTATGTACAACATTTGTACACTGTAGATTTGCCTTTTCACAAATAGATTTATAAAACATTTTTGAAGAAGAATACTACACATTTTTTTGGTTTGCCTACCTTATATAAGCACATTGAACATCAAATATTAGCCCTTGCTTAGATGTCTCAAATAAGAGCATCACCTTATTATAAAATGTCTGACTTTGACTTGCAAGGCTTTTTCAGTCACTCAGCCATGGTAAAGCTCATCTTTCATAATATTGTATTATATATATCTAGCATTTTAAAGCATCTTTGCCTTTTGATCCTGTGAGATGGATATTAGCTTTTTTTCTTTTTTTGACTGAAGAAAACTAGACTCAGAAGCCAAGTGATTTATCCAAGATAACTAGCAGAGCCAGCACATAAACTCAGGATTTTGAGCCCCTACCCTAAAAAGTTCTTTCAACTAAACCATAACCTTTTCTTGGACAGCTATTTATTTTACATAGAGGTTCACATTTAAAGAATTTATAGTTTCTTAAATATTTTGAACCAGAGTCTTTAGCTAAAAGCAAAACCTAGAACTACGTTTACCACTATCTTGGTATATATACCCTCAAAATGATCTCTCTCTTTTGAAAGAAGGGTGTAGCCCATCATTATTCTTTTCCTTGAAGGAAAAAGCAGGCATCTGCCTGTTTAATGAGTAATGTGATGCTTGGACCCTTAGATTAATTCGCCTACTCAAGTATTTTGTTATTATTCTTAGGGTGGTTTTCTTTCTCTGTATTCACTATTCGTTAGATCTCTGTGGTCCATCACTGACTAATACATTACAAGAAGCTTACTTTCTTAAATTCACCTAATAAACACAGACCAGGCCTGGAGAGCTGATTGAAGGTATAAGAAATCGTGTGTGTTTGAGCTGTAGTCATTGTTTTTAATTCTAAATTTAGGGCAACTCTTACATCCTCCTCTTAGGGTTCTGAAAACAAGTCCTGCAAAATATGATTAAGAGAATTTTTAATGTTACAGGACAATCATTTAAATATTACAGGCTACACATTCACATGTGCATAAACTTCTGCTCTATCCTTCACTGTCTAATTTCCTCAAAGATTAGACTTCTTTTATTTACTTCATTTCCTTAAAAGCTACTCATTCCTAACCTCCTTACAATTGATTTTCATGCAGAGACTACCTAAGTTCCAAATATAACTTGAAAGGAAGTTTTTACTCTGCTTGACTTTTTGGGGGATTCAGGGAGGATGAGGCTGGGGATGAGACATTTCACACATTGACTTTCCTCTTTCCCTCTTTCTAGCCCCTTATACCATGCCTTTTTGTTTTCGTTACATCTTCTGATTGCTCTCTTCTCCACATGTCCTTACTTGTTAATTTCTACCACTTCAATTATTATGACTAATAATTTAATTCATGTAGAACATTAAAAATTAAATTAAAAATTGAAACTCGAGCACATTCCAAAAATTAATGGACCCCCAAAAGGAAAGATAACCTTAAGAGGCAATGCAAAGTAGCCACCAAAAAAAGAGTCAAATAAAAGATGCATTCCAGGAGTCAAGGGTGAAGAGTGCTTGAAGAAGTAGTGGGTATTTTAATAGAGTAAAAATCTGTGAGAAGCTAAGCTTAGAACTAGGTTTGGAGATCTTTAGTGATTTTAGCAAGAATCCCCCGATGTAGTAAATAAAGGGCACTATTGACCATGAAATTGTAAATGAGAAGTGAATAGAAGGCAAGAGGAAGGACAGTGTGAGAGTGTAGCTAGCAGAGCTGTCTATTATTTCCAGAAGGGCGCTATAGGACCAGGGAAGGGATTTTGTTTTGTTTTCAGAATTTAAGGGACTTGAGCATTTTTATAGACACTTGAGGTGAAGGAAATAGTGTAGAGGGATAGATGGAAGATAAAGAAATGGATGGATCATAATTAGAAAAAGATTCAGGCAAAGACAGGACAGGACAAGGTACAAAGCAAGAATGAAGCTGTTAACTATGGAGAGAAGAGATGCTTCCTGAGACGGAGGAAACGGTGGTCGGGATGATTCATGTTGACAATTCTCTCTTGAAAAGTATGGGTGAGAAGGTAAAAAGTTCAAAGGAAGGAGTTCGGAAAAAAACAAATTACACTCTTGTGTTATGTAAGTTTTATATTGCTGATACATGACCATTACGTGGCACAAATGAGGTAATGTGGAACTATCTGGAGAAGCCCTGGACCTCCCAAAAAGCTTTTTACAATCGCAAAAGGGAATTTTATGTAGGACAAAAGCTTCCCTTGTAACTGCTCCCACCTTTGTGATAATTATTTCTGAAATTATTTTTGGATGATACTTGTTATACATTAAATATATGTATTAGCTAACCAGGAGAACTGGCATGAGTGAACTAGGAGACTCATGATCATAATTCCATGTTCTCTTGCTTAGCTCAGTTCTCTTCCTCTGTATAGCTATTTATTTGTAATATCGTGAGAGGCTATTGGACATTGAAGACCATGTTTGTGTGTCAATTACCTTCTAAAGAGAAGTGGGAGCAGCTCTGCCTATGGGCAAAATTCATTAAATTGACTAAAATGGAATTCAAGAATAAGAACTTTCAGCTTAATAGTCTGAAGAATTCCTGGAATATCGTAAAAGAAAACAATTTTAATTTTAACAGAAATTGTCACATAAGTGGTGACGGGCAAAAGATCAAGAGCTATGTTGGAGAAAATACATTGTTTGAGATAGGGACTATGCTTGTCTTAGTCACTAATGAATCTCTCCCACTTATTAAATTTTTAATGGCTAAATGAAGACTTGTGTGAGTAACCACATTTTGCGAAACAATTAACGTAAGGATTTCTATAGGGTTTCAGGATATCTGTTTCACGAATATTGAAAGTCTTCTCAAGTCATTTCAAATTTTAGTTGCGTATGAGAATCACTTCTGGCACATTAAAGCACAGAAATTCTAAATGTTTGTCCCTGAAGATTCTGATTTAGCAAGTCCTTGGGGATCAGACGCTGATATTTTAAAACTTCGACTATGTGATATGGAAACAGAGACTGAGCTGCGAATTTTTATTCTCCGACATGGATTAACTTCCAAATTTTCACACTTAACCTAAAATGCATTCATACGGAGAGAATGAGATGTCTCATCATATAAACATGTTGGAAAATTAGAGGCAAATATTTTCAGATTTATAGATCAATGGAATATACTTTATCAACTATTTAATAATTAACTATTTTATTGTTTACAGAGGCCCTGTTATGTCTAAAATACTTAGATTTTGAAATTTAATTGGTTCAATTGGGAGTCATTTATTGGAAAGAGGTGAAAATTAAGGTTTAACTCTAGAGTTGCAAATTGGGGTAATGTTTCTGTGCTGTAGGTGGTAATGCGTCCACAGAAGCCAGTAATAACAGAATCTTGCCTCAGAGCAACCAAGGAAACAAAAAAAGTAAAGAAAACTATTTAAAGAAAACTGACCAACCATTCTATCTTTAGCTGTCACCAAAGCCAAATCTGAAGTCCTGGATGTCACCACAGTGACATCATGAGAAATCTATCCAACTCACACTAGTGGATTCTAAGGAATATGGATTCATAAAGTTGAACAAACAGAAATACTAGACCACTGTCAATGGTTGAGTGTGTTTAGGCCTTACTGTCTCTCTTAGGGCTTGTTTTCTCAAGCTGACTGCTTCATGAGAGGGAAAGAGAGACAGAAAGGGGAGAGAGAGACTCCCTGAGTAAATGAGTTTACTTCAACCTTTAGAAAGCAGAAATGACTTGCCACTATTTTACATGGAACAAAAAGAGAGAATTGAGCTGACATCTATATACATTTTGACCCCTTAAAAATTCTACTTTTGAAATGGTGGCACAGAATCTACCTTTTGAGCAGTCCCCCAATCCAGAGGAAGGATTTTCTTAATCTAGATCCAGTGGCTAACATTGGGAGGAAAGGAAGAAAAGAGCCTTCAGATCTTGCTTGAGGCAATCCATGGTACTTGATAAAATTATAAGTTGACTCATTTAAAGACTTAGTAAACATAGAAGGGAAGTCTTAAATAATATAAATGAGAGTTGAGTAATTACATCATCCTGCTGAACAGTTAGTTGGAAATGACAGCTTCCAATAGCAAAATGATCATATCATTTCCTTTTCACCTATGTTTTCAAAAAAAATTGTTTTATGACTAAATTGATTTCTGTTGACATTAAGTGTTTATTTGTTCTTGCCTTATTTTTACCCTGCTTCATTAAGGAAAGTATTTAGTATGTCTTGTTATAAAATAGAACTGGATCACATACAATAAAGATAGAAGTGAAAAAGGTGAAAATAAATAGAAATGGAAATTAGATTAAAAATTCATGCTATAACCTATAGCTTTGGGAGACATGAGACACAGGATTGGGTTTAGGCATTCTAGAATTCAAGGCATAATCCAAACTATGTACAATTATATAATAAGTTAAGGGAAAGCCAATGGCCCATAGAAGTAGAAATTATTCTTGGTAGTAAGATCAGTAAAGAACTCCTTAGTGTCCTCATAAAGAATGAAACATATCCTAAACAGTTCCAGAATTGACCAGATAGAGACTCAAAGGGATGATTTATTTTCCTGTTTTTATTAATGTCCTTAAATATAAACCAATATCTTTATACCATCATGTGCCTTTATTGAAAAATATTATGCAGTCCAGAAAAATCGGATCTTTGTTGATTTAAGTGAATTATGTGATAGAACTTGGAATAGATGGACTCTGTATCTCTCAAGCAATATAAGATGTATTGTTTATAGATATTTGGTGATTATACCAGGCTTGACTTTATAATAAGTGCATTTGATTTATCTTTATCACATGTTTGTGGGAAATGTTAGGAATCCACTATGTATATAAAGATCTTTTAGGAATTTTAATTTTTTTTTGTAGAGTGTGTATTCCATTTTAGTTTTATCATCACTCTCCATTTGTTAACTTACAATTATTCTCAATTTGTTTCTAAAGAACTCCAAACCAACAAGAAATTTTAACTTAATGTGAAGTGTAAATAGTTTGGTCTCTTGTTTAAAAGATTTAAAAAAAAAATAAAGCCTATCAGAGAAGAGGACAAATTTTAAATTCTAGTTCTTCTGTTATTAACTGGGAAACTGCGAACTTATTATTTTAATTGAGTAATTCTCTCTTTGCTCATCTTAAAATAAAGGAATTGAAAGCTACTGCAAGCCTTCAAGACAACAGTTTATGAGCAATTAACCAACACAGTCCTAGAACATAACAGAGACCACAAGAGTTAGTTTTCTCTTCTCCATGTAGAAAGGTTAAGCCATATTGGCAGTCATCTTGATTTGAAAGTCAAGGAAACAAGAGATTAAAATGTGTGCTCTTTTCTCTTTGTTTGGATGAAATGGTGGAGTATTTGTTTCTTTCATTATTTTGATCTCAGTTCAACAGTTCAAAAATCTGTGCTTGCCATATTCCATGTATTTACTAGTCATTGAAGCTAAAAAAGATGAACAAAGTTTTCCCATAGGAGGCCACAACTTATTAACTCCCTTAACTTATTAAGGGAGATGAATAAGTAAATTAATAATGAATATTCACTATAAGAGCTATAGTTCTAGGAGTATTGGTTCATCGGAAGGAGGGTGGTAACTTAATATTTATCAGCCAAATATCAAGCACCAAGGCACAAGGTAATTTCTAGTATCACTGGAAGTGGCCAAATGGCTAATGGCCAAGAATATTCAAAAGAAAGCTTACCTTAAAGACCTATTCCTCTCCAGGATTTCACCATTGGATTTGTATGCTCAACAATTCTGAGATCTACAGCTGCCAAGGTTTGGGATTTTGTCTAGTTGGCCAACAGACAATTAAAAACCACGTTTGTTGGCATTAGGTATTCACAATAATTCGTACCACACTTTTTCTACCTGTTGAAAATCATCGAAAGTCAAATTGTCTGATTGCTTGACTATTATTATATCCAGACAAGTCAACTTATTTACATGACTCACATGTTTCATCAGTTTCTTATAGTATGATAGTCATACCCAATCCTGGAGACTAGATGGTAGACATCCTCCCATCTGGACCATGCATGGGAATTTCAGTTTTGCCTCTGAGACCTCTCCTTCACTTCGCTTCTATTGTAGACCAACTACTTTCTAACTAATGCATTCTTTCCTTAAATGGGTTAATATCATCAATCAGATAAATAAGTTAACCAACTCTTTCTACCATTCTTTTTCTTAAGACAGAGAGTGCCTACTTCCTTTGCAGACTATGTAATACCCTTATCTTTACGAATTATCTTTTGTTTTCTTTACAGGTACATGTCAACCTTATATTCTCACCCTGATTTTCCAGAGAAAGGGCCAGAGGAGATTAACGAAGAGCTAATGAAAAATGTTAGCTATAACCCCCTTTTACTTCTCACACCACAGAAAGTAAAAAGATATGTTGAGTCTTTATGGAAGAAGAAAAGGTCTGGACAACCTGTCACCTTTACTGATATCTTTGGAATGTTAATAGGAGAAACACTAATTCACAATGTAAGCTATAGCTCAATCTACAATCCTTTTGCTACAAGTAGATTATGTATATCATAATATTTTAAATAAAACAAAGTATGATGTTTTGTAAAAGTCACTTGACTCAACTTATCCCATCAACAATATGTATTGAGCACATAGTCCCTGCCAGATATAAGTCTTCTACATTTCAAACTAATGCTCACTAATTCATTCTAACTGTGTATCAGTTTTAATGTGTAGGGAAGTACTTTTATATTCTTTGGAAAAATAGACATTTTAACTCTTAACTGCTCATTCTCCCAAATGGTAATTTTTATAGATAAGAAGGAGAATAAAAATAATATTTTAATGGTAGAGGAAAAATAGAGATTGCCTGCAGAGAGTCAGAAAACCTAGTGAATCACATGGAACAAATTTATTTGACATAAGACCATAGTGTGACATTTCATCTGAAGATAACGCAGGGAGATAGAGTCCGTGCCAGGAAATCTGGGGCTAAATTCTTTCTGGGCTTTATAGCTGCCAAATTGTTCTCCACTTCAAATGTAGACACAGTCTCTAAAGATATGAATTGTTTTTAGAATGAAGACAATTACTTTCAAAGAGCTTACTTCTCACTGTTTATTCAGGACCCATGGATTTCTGAAGTAATGAGACTTAGTTTTATTATTTAAAGAATTAAGTATCTTGATGGGAAGTAAGATTTTGAAAACTTTTCATTTTGTATATTTAAAGCCATTTCTTTGTTTCTTCTGTGGACAGAGAATGAACATTACCTTGAGTAGTTTGAAGGAAAAAGTCAATACTGCACAATGCCCTTTACCTCTTTTCACCTGTCTGCATGTCAAACCTGATGTTTCAGAACTGATGTTTGCAGGTATGTAATTTCTTCTTTCAAAACATTTCCTGGAACCTTTGACCTGTGGTTTCTAATGATTTTCTTTAAGGAAACAATTTCAATTGCTTATTTTAAGCTATTTTCTGTAACATAAACACATTTGAAAATACAAGAAGATATTAAGCTAGATTGTTTTCTGGTTGTAGAGAATATTCTATGAAACTAAATACTAATATAACTTCATTGATATTAATGAAATAAAAAATAAATTATAAAAAATAAATCATGAATGTAATCAACAACTCAATTTTAATTACTTATTTTCAAAGATTTTCAACAAAACAGTATGCCTAACACTTTTAGGAAATACATATTCTTTTGCTTGCCGCTTACATTGTTATTAAATTGGAAAATATAATATACATTTATCATTCAAAACACTATTCTAATTTTTATAATTCACCTAAAAGGTACTAGTCTATACTGTGGCAGCTGGTGAATAAATGCTTCATTTTGTTAAATCTCAGATGTAAACACTTGTTTCTTCTGTAGCTTTGCTTCTCGTTCTGTGCCCTAAAAGTATGTGACATACTTCTGGGGACTTCTGCCTATTCTACTCTGCAGTGTGGCAGCATTTCTGACTTTGGCTAGAAAGATCCCTTGTATTTTTAGGAAAAGTATCTCAGTGACATCAGTTGCACCATGAGCTTAAAAAATCATTATAAATGTCATGTAATTAATAAATGTACATCCATAATCCTTTTGTAGTTTTACCAAGTCTTCTTATTTTCCTGAACTGATTACTCTCAGGCAAAGGTTTTAAATTGTTTATAAAATGCAGTGTACCTGGAATTTATTTATTCAAAAAATGTTTATAAGTTATATTGACTAAAATGTTTATCATGCTTATAGTTCAGAAAGCACTTATATTTATTATCTTATTCAATTTTTACTATGACCCAGGAAGGGAGAGATTTTTTAGCTCAGCTTCACAAAAGAGAAAAACAAAACCTCAGAAAGATTAAATGATTTGCATATTGCCACATAGTAGTAAGTAACAGAGCTGAAAACTGGTCTCAAAAATTCTTCATACTATCCATAAAAACATTAGTTTCTTTGATTACTGACCATTTGAATGTAGCAGGTCAGGGCTAAGCGTGAACTCCCCTCCCCCACAACAGTACATCATTCTCTAAGACTTGGTAATCTGTTTGGGAAATTTACAATAATGATTAAAGAAGTTAAGACACAAGAAAGAATGGAATATTACGACACACTGGTCTCTTGCCAAGGTACATAACACCTTTTGACCTCAGTTCCCTCATCTGTTAAGGATGAGACTCTCCTCATAGCATCTTGCTAAGTAAATGAGATAAAGCCCAGTTTAAGTTTCAGTAAATCTTAGCAAGTTAGAGTATGTATAAGAAAAGCCAGAGATCTAGATCTTAAGGATAAATAGGATCTGTATATGACAGACAAATTTAATCACTGGGTAAGGGTAAGGAATGCAGCAGGAGTCAAGGAAACCTGGACTATGCTCAGCAGCAAAAGGAACCACACCTGACTATCATGGTAGTCATAGGAAAGCCGAGATTTCATGACATAAGAAAAGTTTGTGCCGTTGTGCGACTGGTTTTTGTTAGTTTGTGTCGTTTTTTGCTTTCCTATGGCTGTTGTCTTAAAATGTTTGGAAATTGGCTGATAATTACCACTAGCATGCTGGTCAATTCTGCACATAGCCAAATAAGCCATATTTTACCCCCAGAAACATTATGATATGGTCAAACAAGCACCACACTAATTTAGAAGCCTCGACTTACTTCTAAGCTGAAATACCTTAAACAGGTCATTTAATCTCTCTGATTCTTATTTTCTTCATTATTAAAGAAAAAGACATTAATATTAATTAATCATATTTATCTTACAAACTATGAAGACAATTCCATGAGATATGCATAAGACTAAATATGATCAAAAGACAAAAATATAATACTTTTATTACTATTGTTATAATTGTTATGGCATTTTCACAGTTGCCTTTTTTCTTCTGAACTTTTAGTCGGTAGCCATTCCATAGAGAAAACCTGACTAAAATAATTAAAGAATAAATAATATTTCAGTGAGCAAATATTTTGTAATCATCCAGAGTGAGAAAATGCTGTTTTACATTCAGTTAGTAATCTTAGGACCTAGATATGTCTGATTTGGGCCATCTGCCTAACTGTGATATTGTTGCTGAGATGAGAGGTGCACCATTAACCCAGCTTCTGTGATAATGAGGTTCAAGCTGTTTCTTTCCACAGAGTTGGACAAAGCCATCAAACATTAGTTATGTGTATCTTGTACCCCCATAAGACATTCAGAGATGCATGTTATGAGGGTTCAAGTAGCTTGAGTTATTGAGGGGAAAAAAAGAGTGGAGACATCTACACTTTATGCCTTTGAAATTTGCTTTGATTAAAAATGGATATTCAATTAAAAAATGGATATTCAAGGGGAAAAGTTGTAATATCTGAATTATATTTTTAAAAGTCAAAGAACCATACTAGCTTACAGAAATTTTATCAACTTTTCTTCAACAATATCGGAGAATGTTTTTCTTCCCTCTTAGAATAATTTTAAACATTTCCCCTTGTGAAGATTTTCAACAAATAAACATTAGTCGTTTGAACTGTTAAATATTTTTAACTCCTCTGCCTCACTACGTTGTTGACAGGGTTTAAAACCTTTATTTAAAAATTTCCATTGGTCGATAAATTGCATTTACTGAGCACAACTTATTGACTCTACATCATGTTAAGTTCTTTGACAGACACTAAAAGAGTAAAACTATAGTACTTTTCTTCAAGAAAGTGACAATCTTATTAACGAGACAAAAAATGGAGTGTAAAAAAATTAATGAGCTATACATGTAGAATATTATTGTCTGTTTAAATGTGTAGAAGTGATATAAGTGGAAGATATCAAAGATATTTAGTGTAGTCATAAAAAGACTTCATGAGGGTGATGGAACATGCTTTCAAGCTGAATTTGGAAAGATCTCTCAAGTGGAGGTAAAAAGTTATCTTTGCATAAAACAGTATGAGAAAATGCTCAGAAGGGAAGCCAAAGGAATGCTTTAGGGAGCAGTAACAAAACACTAGCCTTGGAATGAACTGGCGAAGAGTAGGTGGTATACTTGGCAAAACTGTTAGTGTCAAGCTACAGAAAGATTTGAACTTCAGACAAATGTTTTTATTTGATTATGATGATAATGGGAAATAGTTAATGCTTTTGGGTAGGGCAATACAATTATTTAAGTAATGTTTTTGAAAAAAGCATTTTGCTGATTCATATGGGTAGATTGGAAAGAAAAGAAATTGGAAACAGTGATATCACTCTGTTTTTGTAATAAGGTCTTAGAACTAGGGAGCTACTGATAAGGAAAAAGAGGAGAAGTTAGATATGAAAAACTTAAATGTTACTGGTAAGATGTGCTGATGATTTGGTGTGAGTGGTTTCAGTTAAAAGATATTTGGTTTTGCGGGGGTGGGGAGCGGGATGTGATACTATAGTTTATAGAAACAGGTAAACTAGATTGGGAGGAGAAGAGATGAATTCCTTTCCAGGCAAGTGTAGTGGGATGTGATGACAGCAGATCCAAGTGCAGCAGGAAGTTGGAAATGGGCAGATGGAGGTGCAAGAGAGAGGTTCAGACTTGAAATGTACAAGTTAACAACAAAGGAATAATAGACAAATAGACAAATGCTACCATAGTCAGTTCTTTAGTAAGGATTAGACAGCAAATCTTACCTCTCTAGAATGTCTACAATTATTGTGTGCACAAGCCACAGCATTAATAAGAAGATGGCTAGTGAAGTAGGAACCAGGAGATTATGCTTCAGTACCCAAGAGAAGGGTGTGAAATTCAGAGACAGGAAATTACTCTTAGTGATATAGAAAATTTCTTAACAGCCTCTAATTTATTTCTAGTCATGTCTCGGTAGTTATAAAATGCAGAACTTTCTGATGAAGGATATATATACCATTGGCTTTGATTTGAAATGAATTATAAATGTGTTCTCATCACAACTATGATTTTATTGCCCTTTTCGTAAAAGTAGAATGGTCTGATCTACCACTGAGTAAATATATATCCACAATTCCTTTTCCAAACTTTGGGAACAGATGTTTTAAAATTCAGAATATTTTAGATTTAAAATTTAAAAAAAATTGTGTATTGCATAATACTCCCATTGGAGTCTTATAATCAAATAGAGTGACTTCTCCAGTAAAATGTATCAATATTCAGATTGAATGTGATAAATAAAGATTAAGCTTCATATCATTTCAAGACTGGTTTTTCTGCTAAATGAGTTCAGGTCAGTTTTTACCACCCAATTAACAGGAAAAAAATTTGTGGATTTAGAGTTATTTGAATTTGGGATTGTTGGGTAAAGCATATGAACAAGTTATAATTTCAGAAAAGAAAAAAAAAAAAAAACAAAAAATGAAGGAGGGCAGAGGGTTATTGGTTATACCGGGTTGGATGGTAGTGGTATCCAATGGGGGATGGGCAAAAAAGACCTCGAGCTAAAGGTTGAAAAAGAAAAGCTTTATAATTGCAGAAAGGAATAGGAAGCATGAAGGCACCAAGGTGGGAATGAGCTTAGTCTCTGTGAGGAATATTAAGAAGGCTTATGTGGCTGAAGTGAAATAAGCAAGACAAAACATGATGGGAGATTGGTTAGGATGTGTGGTGCAGCAGGGAGCATAAGCCAGACCATCATGAAGATTTCTCAGTTATGTTTTTATTTTCAGTGCAGTGGGAAATCATTAGAAAGCTTTCAGCTGGCATCGTATGCTATGATTGGTACTTTAAAAACTATTTTCCAGCTACAGGGTATCAGAAAGACAGTAGGGGAAGAGGGACAAGATATTTTAGGAGGCTATCGTGAAGATCCATGGAAGAGAATTTGAGAGCTTGTCATGGTGGACAAAGGAATAAGTTTCTAACCATACCTGATAATAGAGCCTATAGAACTTGATATTTGTATGTGAAATATAAGGGAAAGAGAATCCTCAATGATAATTCTAAAGTATGAATAGTGATATGCATGAAAAGTAGTACCATTTACCATGAAGAGGAAGACTGAGAAAGGAAGACTGAGAAAGTGGGAGTCAGAAACCTAGAATTCTTTTAAATACATCAAGATTCAGATAATTATTAGACATGTTATAGCCAGATACATACATGAAATATAATAGTGGCTACCATTTATTGAGTGATTAAAATGTGTTGTGTCCTCTTGTCAACTCTTTACATTTCTTAACTCATTATATCCTCACACAATTCTACAAACTACTGATTTTATTCACATTTTATAGATTGAGGAGCTAAGACACAGGGAGCACAAGTAATCTACCTAAGGTTGCACAGTTGGCAAGCAGCAGAATGGGATTTGAACCCAGAGCTCTGGCTTCAGAGCTTCTACTGTTAGAAAGTATACTCTATTGACCTTATTACCATGTCTTTCTTAAGATATTTAGCATAAAAACTTGGTATTATAATCTCATGAGTTAGAAGAATGGTTAATAAGCAAAGTTGAGGAAAGGTGAAGAAAAGGCAAATGTTAGAAACACTTCCTCCCATTTTCGTAGTCCGTCTGCATTACCAAGAAGAGTTTAAATCTATCTCCTTTATAGATTTTAAATCTGAGTGGACAGTTTTTAGTTTTCCATTTTTTTTAGAGTTAAGATGAATTTGTAAAAGATATATGAATTTTTAAATGCAAAAAGTATTTGATTTGTGCAAATTAGAAGGGATGCTTTTATGTTCTCATCTTATTCATCTATAAGCTTTTCCCCCCAACTTCAACTTCTATACAATGCCTTGTATGTAATAGGCATGTGGTTATTTAAAAAAAACTTTTTAAAATAAATGAATGAGAATAATCATGGCATTGTTGAAGTGATCTTTAATTGTGCACATGTTTGTAGTATTTTCCTATTAGTGGATTGAATTTTTTTTTTTTTGAATGCTTTCAGATTGGGTTGAATTTAGTCCATATGAGATTGGCATGGCTAAATACGGTACTTTTATGGCTCCTGACTTATTTGGAAGCAAATTTTTTATGGGAAAAGTTGTGAAGAAATACGAAGAAAACCCCTTGCATTTCTTAATGGGTAAGTGATCAAAATACCACCAGTATGTCTGTTTTGAACCTTGGTGCATTCTAAGTTGTTCTCCGGTTTTGCTTTATTTTAGGTGTCTGGGGCAGCGCCTTTTCTATATTGTTCAACAGAGTCTTGGGAGTTTCCAGTTCACAAAATAAAGGTTCCACCATGGAGGAAGAATTAGGTATTATAAAAACATGCTTACATTGATCATAATTATGCTACATTGATAAATTTCATTAACAGGTATATGTTGAGAAAATTAAATGATCATAAAATTAAATGTTCTAAAGGTATCAATAATTTGGTTGAATCAACCTAAATGTTTCCTAAGAATAGTATGTACATTACTTCTTAACTACAGAGCCACATTATCTTAAGAGTAACTAATGCTAAATACTCTGACTTCATTTATTTTAATAAACATTATTATTCTGGTATAGTGTTCTCAACTCTAATTTTGTGAAAATAACTAACTCTTCTCTAACTTATGTGAAGATTTCAGGAAAAAAAAAAGAAAAAGGAATAAAAGTACTGCATGGTACCACATATGATGGAGCTTGCTTCTCTCTGTTCCCTCTCTGTTGAATAGTCCAGATAAACCTAGGGTTTGTTATTTTTTTCCTCCTAAGGCAGGAAGAAAATAGAACTGAAATAATACATTCGAAGGTGGGGAAAACAATGGCTGAAGGCCAAGGAAAAGAAGAATGTTTATATTAAATAGTCTTGAGAATATTCTTTGTTGTGAGACCTCCCTTTTGAGGCCAGCGGTTTGGCAGATTATTTACTTGTTCTGGGCGTCAGACTTGGGGGAATACTGTGAACATGAGGACTCCGGTCAGCAGGATGTGTGTAACCTTAGATTAGAGAAGGGTTTCCAGGAATGAGACCAGAGAGGTGACCAAGTTGAATCCGAAGGCTCCTGGTGATTCTTTCATCTGTTGGCCAACTAAAAGTCTGCCTCTTACAGGGGTGTTCAGAGTGGTTTTAGTTTTGTTTTCCATCCCTTCTGAAGAAAGACTTTAAGGTAAATCAGACCACAATCAGATAACTCTAAATTAATTTTTGTTTTTACATTCTCAAGGATTTTTAAATGTGAGCAGGCTAAGCTTTTGAACAGATAGAGCTATACATTATAAAGTAGTGATGGAAAACAGATAAATTCAGAATATTTAGCTATTTATATAATAAAAACTTCTTTATGAAGAAGAAAATGTTTTGGCAAACCATCTTATAATATGACCCAAAAAATGCTTAAAGAAAGAAAATTTTGTCTTGCTAGAATACATGTAGGACCAGAAACACAACTAATGTAAATGACACATGGAGTGGACTGTTTGTTAACATGCCCCTTCTTCTATACAACAAAATTATTTTCTGCAATAGTCACGAAATGTATAACATTAGCCAGTGAACATAAATTCTTTTATTGAATTTTATATGTGTAATTATGCCAGTAAAATTTTAAAAATCTAAAAATTAAAAAAATCTATTGCCTCAAGCATTTATTAACCCTTCCATTATATAATCTTGATCATTTATGTACATGACATTTATGCAGGTATAGTAAACATGTGTAGAGCAATATGGGGAAACCAAAAGTTCTACTCGTAGTTCTCAGAGTTTAAAGCCCCAAAATGATTCTGTCACTGAAAATGATAAATTTGGAGTCAGATTCTTAAAATTGAAAATAAAATCTATTGACTAATAAAAGGAAAAAAAAGTCACTGTACAGAAAGCAATGTCATGTAAGTGTCCAAAGAAAGTTTGATTTTCCTGTTAGTAATGATTAGAAGAATGTTCTGTGGACTCCATAATTTAGGTACTTTTTACTTGAAAAAAGACAACTAGTTATTATGTTAAAGTTTACTCCTGTCATTATTTTAAGGATTTACAGTTTGTATTTTAGTTTTTATCACTGCTCTCTTAATATATTCTGAAAAAGCACAAATTTTTGACACCGAGAGGAACATTTCAACAGATGATTTTCAATATTATTGAAAATTAGAAGATACCTTATATTAGTAGCTTTCATTTATTTTGATGAAACTGTACTGTAGCCCCCTTGTAGATTTTGGTTTTACCCTGAATTTGCCTTTATAAACACCAATTGAATGTATTTAATCGAAGAAAAATATACATTTTTTTAGTATAATAAGGAGCTTCCTATAATCAAGTTAATCTTCCTGTCAGAATTAAGATAAACAAAAATTCTTCCCTTTAAATCATGAATGAATAAATTTTAAACTAAATTTTCATGTCCTGGGAAATTTTGTTTTCTAATATTTGAAATTCGAAAATACTGGTAAATCTAATAAACTTAAGTTTACTAAACTGACCTAATTTACATTTGTAAATCTAGTAGATTTCACTGTGGTTTTACTGAGATTACTTCCTTACAGTAAATTTAATTGTGGGTCTTGACACCTGAGATCTTTCAGTTCTTTTGTTTTCTTTCCACAGAAAACATTACGGCAAAGCACATCGTGAGTAATGATAGCTCAGATAGCGATGATGAATCACAAGTACCGAAAGGTAAGAGAGCTGGAACCTTCTCTGGCAGAAATCCGTTAGGAAAGGATTATGACTATTTCCTCTGGTTTTCTCACTCGAGGTGGTGATGGTAATGTCTGCTTAAGGCACTGGGTGATAAAATTATAGCTTTCAGTTCAGAGAGAGAATTAATGCTATATATGTAAGAACATATGCAACACATAAATACTCCCTTATTTCTTTTCTTTTTACTACCTCAAAAATATTACCAGTTGAGAAAATGGAAAACAAGCTGCGATGGTAGAAAATACAAAATTCTGTTTTAAGTCTGTTTAGAGAACTGGAATTTCAGCATGGAAATCGTGATTTGGGAGCATTTCCACATGGCTTTAAAAATTAAAATTTTATCTTTAAAAATTTTATTAAGTGACGTCTGAAAAATTATACTCTCAACTCCGTTCCTGAGCCTAATCTCATTGCCAGCATTCCATCTTGTAGGAAGGGAGCAGCAATGAAGTGGGCTGGGATTATGTCGTTACATATATTACTTTGTAGTATAAATGAGTTCCTCCATGTGGATCAGAATAGTCAGTGATGGAGTCAGGGCACAGATAAGGCAAGGATCAGGCATTATTTGTTGCAAATGGGGTCATTTTACATTTTGACACAGTGTTTCGACATGGCCATTTGTACAAATGTCCTCAATGGTACAAAAATAAAATAAAACAAACAAACAAAAATCAAAGAGAAGATTTTATAATAACTAGGTGAACACATCCTATTACAGTTTGAATATAGATTTTAGAAGATAGTAAGTGATTTCTTGACCAAAACTTAACGAATTCTACAGCCATGGTAAGTTATCGGAAGAAACTGTTTCATCCTTGCTGAAACACTAAAATTAAACTTTTCTTTTTATAGCTGGTCTGTTATTTCCTCATCAAATGAGTCTGTGTAAATTAGAGGTGACTTCTCTGAGAAATGCAGTTACATAGGCCCACAGCTTGGTTAAAGTGCAGCTTCTTGTGAAAATCCTTAAAGGGATATAGCCTTGGGCAGACAAAGCTCTCAACCAGGCACAAGGCTGGGCCAGCTGTGCACAGTCTGGTCTTTCGTCCTTGTTTGCCTACTGTCCTGCTGGCATCACTCAACTGCTTTCACAGAATTGTTGTAATAGTCAAATTAGCAAATGCATACAAAGGGCTTTAAGTTGCAAAACACTATGCAAATAGAAATTTACTATTAGTCTTATATAGCTAATAAGCAATAGATATCATTTATCTGTTGACTGCTGGGCTTGTTCCACAAATGATGCCATTTTCAAATATATCACAGGGAAAGGAGATCTGCTATTACAGAAGTGGGGTTTACTTAATAAATACAAAAATGCTGCTGCTGCTGCTGATGATGACGGTGAAGTGGCAGCTCCAAATAATTTGGAAACTAATCGAATATCTTATTCATATCCTGCATAACTGGAGATATAAATCATTAATGTTAAAGCCTGATTTGTTTTAGTAAAAGATTTTCTTCGTCATATTTGGCATTAGAAAAATGTGGGAGTAGAAAAGAATATGTTTGTTTTTTTGTAAATATGTAGTAATCTGAATCGGTTCCTGACAGAAAGATCATTTCATTTACTCAGCTCAGTTAAGCTAATCTTTGTGAGTATAAAAATCAGTATTTATTATGGTTTTATGTGTGTTTAGTTAACATTTATTGGAAATTATGAACTTAAAACACAGATTCTCTTTTCTCTCAACACATACATACACGTACAGAGTTCTGTATATATTCGTATAGGGTTTTCAGAAGTCTGAACAGAAATGATTTAGGCAGGGGGAATCACACTACCATATAGTGTTCTCAGCTTTGGATAATGAGTGAATAATATCGATGATGATAATTATGCTGCTGCTGCTGCTACCACAACTATTTCTACTGCTAAGCAGTGTTTATTAAGAATTTAATATGAGCCAAGCACTTCTCTAAGAAATTTACATGAATGCCCTAACTCAGTTCATCCTCACGACAGCCTTATGAGGCTTCCTGATGAGGAAATGAAGGCCAAGAAGGGTTAACTAATTCGTGAACAGTGGAGAGAGGATTGGGATCAAGGCAGTCTAACTGTGGAGACAGTATTCTACATAGCTACACAACATAGCTTCCCAGTAGTAGTGACACATGCATAGGTTTTAAGGAAAAAGTCATTTAAAACTGCTTCTCTTAGAAACTGCTGAATTTTAAAAAATTTCAAAGCAAATATTTAAATCACAGGATTTTAAACCCCAAACTTGATAAGCAGGGATGAAATGTTCATAGAGCGTTTATTGAGCAGAAAGTATATGTTGAATCCTTTAGTTGTCTGTTCTCAGTCTGCATAATTTCTGGAAGTTTATTAAGCAGGATAGGGAAGGAAATTTAATGAAGTGGATAGGATTATGTACTTGGATTTTTCGTGTGTCTGTGTGTCTGTGTTTGTGTATTTGTATGTATATTGACAGGACAAAGGAAGAAAAGGATAGGGAAAGGGAGAAAGCAGAAAATAAAAGTTTGCCTGGAAATCTAAGAATAGACAAAGTAACATCGTCGACACTACAACTTTTAGATTAACTGTAGGTAAACGGTAAAGTAAGAACAGTTTAAGAACAAGAATGACTAACAAATATTTACTGTATTAATGTATGCAAATAAACATTTTAAAATCAAAAGCCATAGAGCTTTTGTTAATTTTAACACTCAATCACCCAAAGATCTTTTTTTTTTTTTTTAAATAAATTTTAGAATCTGTATAATGATCTTTCTTTTTCCTTAGGCACTGAAAATGAAGATGCCGAAAGGGAATATCAAAATGATAATCAAGCAAGTTGGGTCCATCGTATGATAATGGCCTTGATGAGTGATTCAGCTCTATTCAATACCAGGGAAGGACGTGCTGGGAAGGTTCACAACTTCATGCTGGGCCTGAATCTCAATACATCTTATCCACTGTCTCCTTTAAGAAACTTTACCACACAGGACTCCTTGGATGAAGATGAACTGGATGCAGCTGTAGCAGGTAAGTACACAAAATATAATCCATGGAAGCTAGTTCAGGAGATTGTTCTTCCTTCTCTGTGGAGAAAAATTTTAGTTATTATTAATACTTATTTATACTTAATTACAAAAAAACCCCACATGCATTTAATATGTGAAAGGCTTTGAATTGCTGTGTTTTGAGGAAAAAATACATTGGACAGAAGGTGGCATAGTCATATTGGCATAAAAATTTTTCACTGAAATACGGAGAGAGACTTTAGGTCCTTGTTCCCTTGGTTAACTGAAAGGGATTTAAAATAGGAAATTAGATGTTTACGAAGTTGTTCCAAGGCTTAGAGGAGTGAGCTTCAGGCAGAGCTTCCAAAAATGGTTTCAAAAGCACTTCAGGATCACTCCCACAAATGCCCCCACATCGTGCTTGGCAGTAGAGATAGCGGATACGTAAAGGCCTCTACCTCATTTCCTCCCTCACCACTTACGTGGGTGTTTCTCCTTGGCAAAGGACAGGTCTCAGCAGAACAAGACTTGGAGCTGTAAGGGAGTCGGGCACGGTGGTCCTGAGCCTGTCTCGAGAGCAGGGCAGTAAGGCATGCAGCCTGGGGGTGGAGTGGCCGGGGCTCGCAGTCTGCAGCGTCCATCAGGATGTTGAATCTGGCCCTCCAGTTCTCAGCAATGTTAGTTAATTCTTTTAAGGCCACCTGTAAGAACCCACTCACTTTCAGGTTTGCCACTTAGCTGAATTCCAAAGAACAATTCCCTTATTCTTTAGTTTATACGTGTTTCAAATTAAAAGTCAATTTGTCTTAGTGACTAATCAATACATAATAACCTTTCTTGTAACGATCCTGTCATCTTAAATTTTCCTGCTTCATCTTACCATCACTCTTCCCTTAACTTCCCAAATGTCATTTCTGCCTAAGGACATTGACAGGATGCTCTAAAACTTAAATGGAATTTTTCCAAACAAACTTTCTACTACTCTTTGTTTAATCATTGTATCTATACAATATTTGTGAAAATTAAGACATGGCTTTAGATTTTGGTTGTTTAGGTAGTGCTGTTTTTATGTGTTGCTCAAGCTTAAGGGAAGTTGCAAAAGCAAAATTTACCCTTATTTTTTAGACAAGAGTAGAAACTCATTGCTTGCCTTATATTTATGGCATAAAAGTCTAGGATATGAGTTTCTGCCTGGTTATATACCTTCGATCCAAATCCTTTTATATGAACTGTCATGAAAGTCTATCTGTGATAAATTCAATATCCATTTTTAAATTCATTAAAAATTTTTTTTAAAAAAATAACACTTGACCTTACCATTAGTGACATTAGTTTTCTTGTGTTGTGTTACAAGATTATATTTACGTCCATTACAATACCAGTTAAATGTGTCTTCTTTAGAAACATAGGCTTTATGGATGAATAATAATGAATGGGCTTTTAAAAAACAACTTAGCCTCCTACAGTATTTAGAGTTCAAAATGATTTTTAGTTATTTTACTGGATAGAAAAGAAAGATCATGGAAGATAGTTATCATCTTGGCTTAAAATTACTCAACTGAGCTAGAATTGAGACAGGCCTCCGGACATTGCTCAGAAACCTTCTCCTTCTGCTACACTCCCTCCTAGCCCTTAGTTTTATTAGTCATTGTCTTGCTGATGTAAAAATGGAACTTTCCTTTGTGTTTACTTGATTCCATCTGTTTTGCGTTATTGCTTTGATTACATCACCCCGCATAGCTGCTTCTGTGCTTTGCATAGCAAGTGCTCTGCTCTCTACACTTTAACAACTTCCTGGTAGTTTTGTAATATTTTATGTAGATTCAGAATTGTTAGGATTACTAGATAAAATACAGCATTTAGTTAAATTTTAATTTTGGATTTGTTGAGATATTCTGAGATGTTTTAATTAAAATTGTTTTCGATTAAAGATCTTTGGAAAAAATTTTAAATTTTATCTTAATGTGTATCTCATTAAAATTCTATTTCACTCACTTCATATTTATCCAACTGAAAAAATGTATATAGCATATAGATTTTAACAAAAAATCCAATTTGATCAGTGTCAAGTTTATTCATATTTATCATTTACAGACTGATATTGCTAAAAATGACTGCAATTTAGAATGAATTTACTACATTGATAAGTGCTTTTTAGACACTGCCCTTACTAAGACAGACCTTGTTTATTATCCTCTGGTTATTTATCTCCTTCCAAGTTTTAAGATTATCATGTGTGTGAAATGAAAAGTTAAAAGATTTATCATAAACTATGATTATCTTAGTTTAAAGTCTTTATTAAAACTTCTACTTATTGTACAGCTAAAAAACATAATTTAATTAAGACATTAAGGTATTTCTCTTTTATTTTTGCACCCCCCATGCCAAAAGAGAATTGAGATTTTTATCTATTCTAGATATTACATTGAGAAAATCTTACATTTTAGTTTGCCTGATGATGATTTTGTGGCTACTGATTAAAACATAAGTATCTTAGCATTAAAACAACCTCTCAGTGTAAAATGAGAAACAATTACTGCACATTTTTGTGCCTATTTCTACACCTTGCACACAATCTTTTGAAAACAAGAGAAATAATAAGATGACAAAATTCCCCTCATTTGTTTACTTCAAAATAGTTCTATACCTGTAAAAACTAATTTGGGCAAAGCTGTTCATCAGTTATGTGACTTCTTTCTTATTTATACTATTTACTGTGACATACACCATCTGGAATAAGAAATTGAGACATGATTCCAGTTAGGCCAGAGTTCAAAACACAAACATCCAAATATTTGTGTGTCGTAAATTGAATCTCTGTGATATATTTAGAAAATGACCATCACAAATATCCACAGCTGAACTGCTTTAAGGAAATGGTCATAATTATAAAACCTAGCATATTTCCATACCTATCAAAAGCAAATGGATTACTCATTCACAGGTCTGGAAACCATGTATGCTTAAGTTATGGGAGGATATTATTTCATAATGGCATTTTCAGTCTCTGTGACATTTTAGTAGATATTATGCAATAAATTGGGTTCAAGTTCAAATAAATTTGGAAAACTAACAACTGCATCCCCCTTTTCAAAACACAGTGGGTACTCTAATGAGCATGAGAAGTCCTTCTTAAAAGTGCCTCAAGTATAGTACTTTAAAAGCAGACTGGCTTACACTGGGATCCTGGCTGGACAATTTATTGGCTGGACACTCTTGAACAGTTACTTAGCATAAGCCTCAATTAACGATGAGAGAAAAGTAAAGTAAAACTAAAACCAGCAACTCTGACTGATCCTGATGGAACTGTAGGTTAGTGAGGATTCAACAGTCTTCACTGTTTCCTCCAAGTACACTTATAAAATAGAAATAGTAGTGATACCAATGTGAGGATTAAGTAGCATTTTCATTAAAAAGTGCTGTTAGTCCAAGGCATTGTAAGGAGAATAGGAGACACACAATATAATTGCCCGTTACTTTAAACTGTTGAATCTTAAATTTCTCAAACCTATTTGATCATGGAACTCTTATTTTGTTCATAGGACATCTGTTAATATCTTGCAAAACTATGTGCTTTGAAATAATTAAGAAACACGACTTTCTGTCACTTTACCTAGAAGGTTGGAACCTTGGTGTTTAGCTACGTGCCAGAACTGGAAATTGATCCACACAATAATTTTTCGCTCAAATGAAATCTTGGATTTAAAAAGGAAAAAAAAAGGAGACTACAGCTTTATGACGAGAAGGGGAAAATCAAACAGAATATGAGAAGAATGGTCTGTCTTTGGTTAATCTTTTAGCTAAATGTCAAAAAGTGCCAAGTTTATAAAGACAAAAACATTTGTGAATTATACTTCACTGTAATGTCCATAATAATATAAATAAGTATATAATGATAATCCTCTATTAGGACAACTCACTACATGCAAAAATTTATTTCTATTAATGTGTTTTTAATTTTTTGTTTAACTGTGATAAAATACACACATTAATGTGGTTTTCATGATTGATAGATGCATGTGTAGATATCCTCTACACATTGTAGTTATTCTTTTTTAAGTTATTCATTTTAACCCTTTTTAGTCTTTTGACCATGCCACTTTCTTAAGTAACATGTGACATTGTGCATAGGGCTTAGATTTTGTGAATCTGGCTTAGAATCTTGACTTTTAGCACCTCTGTGAAACTGGGCCTCTTTGGGCCTCAGTTTCCTTACCTTTAAAATGACACTGATAATACCTCCTATAAGGGTCTTATGAAGATGATAAATCTTATTATGTGAAATTTCTAATATACTATAGACACTCAAAATAAATGAAGCTGCTTTTATAAAAAATAAAAGCACCCAAATAATGGATTTTAGGCTTCTTCGTAAAATATTTAAAAACTAATAAAAGACAAAGACAATTTTTTACCTTTAAAAATTTCACATACATAATTTTTAAATAAAAATTTCAAAGGAATAAATATTAAAATCAGATTCGATTATATATGTATGTGTGTATGTGTGTGTGTGTGTGTATATATATATATATATATATATATATATATATTTCAATTCTACAATTCTTAAGCTTCAGGTTCTGTGGTGATAGATAGAAATTTACAATCTTGACTGGTGGCAAAGTATATTGTCATTATAATCCATAGATACTTGGTAAGAAAAGAGAATAAACCTGAAGATAATTATTGAAAAAATAATATCCTTTCTCTCTCATCATTGGCATAGGCATTCACCTTGGATTTTTTTTTTAACTTGGCCTGTCTTTTCATTCAGTCATGTGACCTTATTCTTATCTAAACACAGTCCACCATAGCTTTTTTTTTTTTTAGCATATTTGTTTTTCATTTAAGATTATTTATTTACATCTTTCCTAACTTCCTTCTGCTATTCTGGGCAGTACAAGTAACTTCAGCTGTAAACTTTTTTTCTTTATTCGTAAACATCACTACTATATGTTTATAACATTCATTTGTTATTTAGTATTTCAGAGACAAGAAATTTTAATAGCTATGAGAAAACACATGACTCTGTTAACTGTCAAAACTTAAGATATTAATGGTTTCTTTTAAGTGACTGAATCAAAGTCTAATTTAGAACTATTTCGAATCATATTGAATAAATTTCATGGCTAATTTTCTAATTGGTGTTTTAATTCTACCTTTTAGTGATGATAAGGATTGTGGATTTAATTGGACAGTAAAAGTTTAGACATTTGCCTTTCTGACCTCTTGCTCTTAAATGTAATAATAAAATTGACTATGAGAGAATTATAGTCAGTATCATTTTTATTTAGAATTATACAGAGGAAACGAATGTGCGGTGGTTTCCTACTATGTGCTGAATATTTTCCTGGGTTATAGATATTAACTACACGTCATAGGTGCTTCTGTAAACACAGGTTGGTCTGATCCTCTCGTTTTTGTTGTTTCCTCCATGAAAGTGCTTGCCAAATGGAATTTAAAAGCTTGCTCAGAGGTCATAATGCACGTCTAATATGAACAACATTCTAGTCTACTCTCATAGACCTCCCTCTTGAACTCTGCCAGCCTTCCTCCTAACAGAACAGGTGGGAACAAGTGTCAGGACAAGGGGACTGGGCAAAACCATTGCATGTCATGTTCTTAAGGTCAAATCAGGTCAATTCTGATCACATTCTTTTTCCTTTTTCCTAGAAATTGAATTAGGAGCACCACATATAAATGGGAGGAGCAGCCTGTTCTCAATATTACTGTTTTCATAAACTAATGATTTCTAGGCCTTGTTTTCTCTGAGATCCCTTGTCATCTTAATTCCACTCTCCTATCATGCTGTAGCCATACTGGGCCTCTTGCTGTTCCTCAGACATATGAAGCTTTATTCTGCTCTAAGGCCTTTGCTCTAGTTCTTCCCCCTCCCTGGAAAAATTACCTCCCAATATTTAGATGGCCAGTTCTGTATTATTAATCTGCTCTCAGCTCATGGTGTCCTTCTCAGAGAGTTGTCTCCTGACTATGCAATTGAAGTTACTCTCTATTATATTACCCTCTTATTTTCTTCAATGCATTTATCACTGCCTGAACTATCTTTTATATATTTGTTTACTAATTTATCAGCAGTGTCCTCAGAGTATAAGCTCTATGAGAACAGAGTTTGCATAAGTCTTTTTAGCACCTAGAAGAGTGCCTGAATAGTAGCAGATGACACCTGTTGGCTGAAGGTGTTGGTAGAATTATTGTCTTGGACTCCCATCACCTAGAGAGATGCAGTGTGTGACCTATTCAGACTCTGCCACTCCCCACTGTGTCACTTTAGAGATGAATTGGATTTGTTTTATCCTCCGTTTGTACATATCCTCTATCTCATGTGTCTCTTGTGAGACTTAAACAAGATGATGTGTGAGGACATATTTTTAAACTGGGAAAGACTTGTGCAGTGTGAGGTAATGCTAATAAAGGGATTGGGCTGCATGGCTTAGAGCTGATACCAGTACCTGAGCTGAGTACTTTCTGAGCGTGGTCTTCCTTAATCCTCGGAGCAGGCTTATTTGCTAGATTTTTTTACCTCGATATTACAAAAGAGGAAACTAAGAGTTAAAGACAAAAATTCACACACAGTGCTAAAGCTGGACTCAAGTCCAGCTCTGTTTGTCTCCAAAGCCTGGGGGCCTAGCCATATGGAATTCTATCCCACAAAGTTACAGAACAGATGTTTTTATACTCTAAATAATAGTCAGTAATTGTTTGATTTATTTGTTTTTCCTTTTGAAAGATCCTGATGAATTTGAGCGAATATATGAGCCTCTGGATGTCAAAAGTAAAAAGATTCACGTAGTAGACAGTGGCCTCACATTTAACCTACCTTACCCCTTGATCCTGAGACCTCAGAGGGGAGTCGATCTCATCATCTCCTTTGACTTTTCTGCGAGGCCAAGTGACTCTAGTCCTCCGTTCAAGGTAAGGAGAATTTATATAGCATTTCGTTATCTACCACATTCTCTTTCATGCCTTGTAGATATCACATTAAAGTTTACAGTCCTGAGAAGGACAAGAACGATGCAACGTATCTGAAGTTTAGGAAGGAAATTAGGCTGAGATTTAAGAGTTAACAGGTAAAAGATTATTAAAACCAGGCTTGAGGAATGTATACTGTGAGAACAGAAGACATGAAATAATATCTTGAAGATCCAAGAACAATATCAGTGGAAAAGGATGAAACCAAAGAAGTGAGCAGTGTCGTGAAAACCAGCTGAAGATGTTTTAGAAGGGAGTCTTTGGTGAAATGGACAAGAACAGTTTCAGTAGGGTTGTCAGGCGGAAATCATGCTGCTGTGATTGGAGAAACGAGTGGAAGTTAAGAAAAGCGGGACAACTCTATAGACTGTGTGAGGAAGAAGGAGATGGACTATATCTGCAAGACGATATAGAGAAGAGGAAAATCGTGTGTGTGTGCACAGAGGGGTGGGTGGTTAATAGAAAAGACTCGAGCATATTTTTGTTTAAATGCCAATGGCTAGGAGTCATTAATGAAGGTGTTACTGGAGGATGGAGAGATGACATCTATGAGAGAGTCACGTCCTTTGCAAGGTTACAGGAGTGAGGGATGGAAAGGAGATCTAAAAATACAGGTGGTGAGTAGTATAGAAGTGTCTGTATTGGGGCAAGAAGGAAGGGAGGAGATAATGGCCGTGGCATGAGCTTCATTGTTAGGCATGGAGAAGAGAAGTTAAGAGCATACTCATTTGGTGACTTTTAACTTTGATAGGAATTAGGAGTCAACGTTATCTTTTGAGAGCGAGAGGATGGAGGTGGTGGACCCAGAGGCATGGGGAGAATAAAAGTCTGCTTCTGTGAATAAATAAGAGGAAGTTCTAAGTAGGCATTGTGCAAAGACTATAGGGCTGCAGTGTGGCCTCACTCAGGTGAAGCCATGACTGATTTTTTTCCCCTCCACCTGGGAACACCTCAAACTTTCTTTAAACACACCTCAAATGCTATCTTTCTTGACTTCCACAGGTATAGTTTCAGTACGAAGGACTTGGTAAATGCTACTAATACAGCAATCTTCATGGCGCGTTGTCTATTTATTTACCTCTCTATCACTTCCACTGTCGGTGAACTCCTTGGGGACTAGAGCACTATCTTGTATGTATGTGTGTTTGTTTTGTTTTGATCAATTTGGTTCTAATTGCCTCATAAGTGCTGGTCAAAATGTGAGTATATAGGACATTTTTGGGGGGTGAATGAATAAAATGCTATAAGAGAAATAGAGTCATTGTTCCTGTTTCGTAGATTAAGAAACAGAAACTGGTTGAGATTAAGCAAAATGGTCCATCATCTCCCAAACTGGGAAGAGTCAGTGATAACCCAGGTCCTCTGATGTCTGGTTTCCTTTCTATCACACTACAATGAAACTGCTCTCAAAACTGATAATGGTTATAACTCATTAATACATATAAAACCTCATATTTTAAAAATGCTTCAAATTTTTTTCTTTTTTTGAGGCAATTAGTGGTATGCAAACAGAGAAAAAAGAATAGGTGAGATAAGCAATCTGATCACATTGAGAAATTAAATAAGACAGTGGGTGTAAAGATCCTAGCCTAAGACCTGGCAAGGCAAGTGCTAGTTAAGAAGTGGTCAAGCCAGATGGGATCCAAGGCTCCAGAATGAGAATCTAATGCTCTTTCCCTTTCGCTCACTGTCTCCTTTGTCCATATTTCACACGTATTTGTTTCTGCGCTCTGTGCCGTGTGCAGAAGTTAATGGTAAAACATGGTTCTTGATCTCCATAACATTATAGCAAAACTAACTGTTAAGTAGTTATTTGGGTTCACATAAGTATGAATATTATAGGAGATCTGTATAAGAATAGCTAGATGTCCTGGAGTAGATAGATGAGCGGGGACAGGGTGGTGATGGCACAGAGATGGCAGTGAACATAACTGAGGACCTGGAACGATCTGATGGAAAGTAACAGACATTAAGCTCCATTAGGAGGGGTTTAGGAGAATGTAAGACTGGATGATAGGAAAGAGAGAATCAGTGAAGGGTTTCTGGCAGAAAAATGACTTCATGGAATTGAAATTTTAGGATGATTAATCTGACGGTGGAGAATAGAGGGCGAAAGATTAAAATTAAGAAGGATTTACTGTAATCCAAATATAGATAATGAGACACTGCATTGGGGCAGGTGACTGTGAAAACCAAGAGCAGGATTTGATGACCTATGAGGGGCAATGTGGAGGTGAGTTTCAGTAGATGACTCTGAGACGATAGCTAGGAAGCAAGTTCTGGAAGTGCAATGATTCTATCATTCACCTCACTTATGGGAGTGTAAAATATCAAAGCCATCATTTTATACACGATTCGAAGTTCCACTACCTCAGTGACTTAATATTGGAAGAAGTTTTTAGAATATCACTTTGTACCTCTAAAAAAACCCATTGTGCTTTATTAGTTTTTAAATGTACTTTGATTCATTATTTCTAATTAAGAAGAATATATACCCATTGTAAAAAATTTGAAAATCTGGAATATACATCAAGCACTTCTGCTAGTCATAGATAATAGCTGCTGATGTTTTGGCATTTTTTTTTATTTTTACTCTCTTTGTGCGTGTGTGTGCATGCGTGCATGCATGTGTGTAAGTGCACTAGGCTCATATAGTTTTTCATTCTATGTCTTTCTAGTTAAAATTATATTTTGAGCATTTCCCATGGTGTTTCTATGTGTGGGTATGTGAGAATTTATTTAACTGTGCTCCATTTTCAACTTTTAGATTAGTGCTATCTTGTCACTTTTTTCTCTAATGCTCATCCTTGCACATAAATCCTTAATCACACTTTTTATTGTTTTCTTAGCTATGTATTAGTTTATAACTTTCAGTAAATATTTCCAGATTGCTTTCCAAAAACACTGTACCAATTTAGGATACTGTATCAGATTGTAGATGTGAGCCCTTGTTTTACATCGCTTTGCTGGCATGAAAAATATATTAAAAACAAAGTTAAAAATTTTACAATATGACAGAAAGAAAAGGAAAACATTTTTGTTTCAATTTTCTTTTTTTTGCTTGTTTGTCATGCATATTGTAAACTCATGTTTTTAAACTACTTTGAATTATTAGTTTTGCTGCTACTCATTAATAAGCATTTTATACCTTAAAAATATTAAAGTTTGCCTTATTTTTGCAAATATGATCAAATGAGTCATTTGTATTGGGAATTTTCTGATGATTTTAATGTTTTAAATATTTTTGTAGCAATTTCTTTCATTGGTTTTACTCATGAAATTTGTACTTATCAAGATTAGTTACATATGGATTGATATTTTTCTTTTTATGATATTCTTTTTAAATATTTTAACTCATTAATCTTTTAAAATATATTGAGTGTGTAATAACATAATTCCACAAGAATTTTTTTAACATTATTTGTGATGATTTTATTAGTATTTTATTATAGAACACCAGAATCTGTTTTGTGTTTAACTTTTATATTGCAGTTGTCCATCTGACAATCTGACAATTCTTATCAATACACCACACTGAATAGCTTCATTATATATTTACTATCTCAGAAAGTGTATAATCACTATAAGCCTATAGACATTTCCAGCTGTGCATTCTCATAGATGTGCTTCTTCAGAATCATTTTGTCAATTTATTCCATCCCACTTTTCTTCCCCATATGTGTATATCTCCTTCTATTTTGGTTTTGTAAAGCATAAAACCTATTGCTCTGGAAATAATGAATTGTGTTTTCAGAGACTAAATATAAAGGAAATTGTAATGTGTTATGTGATTTTTTTTTCTTCAAAAATATACTTCAGAAAGTTCAAAGTGAAAATGAACTGAATTTTCAGGCTGACTTGGAATACTGAAAGTGCTTTTCTAAACTTATGAACGTTTTTAAGATTGCCATTATAAAAATATCCATTTCTACATAGATCTAAAAGATTACTCAAATATAATGTTTAAATTGATAAAAATATTATATATTAATGTTAAAGTGGGTTACTTATTTTAGTAAAGTGAGACTCAAAAATTGATGGGAAAGCTATATAAAGTCTTGATAGCAGAAGAGAAAATCCAAAGTAATAACTAGATACATGCAATATGATTTTATTAAGTTGATTAAAGAGTGAATAATTTTATATATTTGAGACTGAAATATGGATCTCATTTGTAATAAAAGAATAGGGTATAAATGCTGGGCAAACGATTAGAACCATTAACTTTATTTCACAATTCTTGATGTAAACATGTCATAAGTAATAGTCAAATCTCAGATTTTGTCAGGGAGATATAGAAGGATGGACATCATGGCTTTTGATGAAGGCAACCACTTTATTATATCTACCTTGTAACTGGCCTTGAAAGTTGATGATGTCAATGTCAGTGATACTGGAGAATTTGTTTTGTTTTTTTTTTTTAGATTAGTAGGCACAAAGCCTAATAAATAGTCCAGCTATAAAGAGCTTCATTATTCTCAGTAGTATTCTTATAAATTGATTTAAGAAAGCAGCTCTGTATTTCATTTTATCATTCCTTTTTGTTAACCATTTAATAACTTAGATACATGCCATGCAAATTTAGTTTACCATTAGGGTCCATTCAAGGAGAACTCTAATAGGATTTGTCTTTAATGATAGTCATGGAAATAAGCCAGAATTTCATATTCAAGTGTGCAAAATAAACAGACTATGAATTTAGGAGAGAGAATAAAAGCTTTGGATCTTTTGAGAAGCAAGCAAGGAGTATAGGAAAATTCAAAATCTACGACTGAAATTTTTTTTTTTACCTTACTAGATTTTATGGGGAGTAATAGATTAGAGATATTGTGCCATAAATTATGTTATTTTATATTATGTTGCCATATATTGGACATAAATCTAGCTCAATTTTTCAGTGCCCTTTTAAATGCTTAATGACCAGAAGCTGGAGCAATGGATTCATGCTCTTAAAAATAAAAGGAAAGAAGGAAGGAGAAAAGGAGGCAATGAGGAAAGGAGAAAAGGAAGAAGGGAGAAAGGAGAATTTGAAATGAGCCAGTCTTCACAAATGATAGAAGTAATGCATCTAAATTAACTTGATCTTTCTATATTTTACTCTAGGTCAAAATTCCATTTAAACCCACAAATAAGAAAAAAGCATCTGTGTTTTTCCACATAACCCTGACTTATTTGTTGACATCAGGGCTTGATCCTTGTTTAGAACCTCTGCATATGATTTACTATAATTTTTAGGTTGGCTAACACCATCAAGACCAAGCCAGTCCATGTGTTAGCTTTGTGGGTATCAATTTGTAATGGCTGATAAAGAGAAGTGCATGTTATTAAATGTAGCATGTACAGATTTACCTCTTGTCTTAGCTTCCTGGGGCCACCATAACAAATTACCAGAAACACGGCAACTTAAAGCAACAGAAATGTATTCTTCCACAGTTCTAGAAGCCACAGCCCCTCCAGAGGCTTTATGGGGGAATTTTTCTTTGCCTTTTCCAGCTTCTGGTAGCTCCAGGCTTTCCCTGGATTATGGCTGCGGAACTCTAATCTCAGTCTCTGTCTTTATACAGCTTTCTTTATGAGTTTGTCTTCTTATAAGGACATTTGTGTCTCATAAGGACTTTTGTCATTGGATTTATAACTCACCCAGATAATCCCAGATCCTTAACATAATTACATTTGCAAAAAACCCTTTGGCATATAAGGTTATGTTCACAGGTCCTGGGGGTTTAGGGCATGGATTTATCTGTTGCAGGGCCACCATTCAACTCATTCACCTGTATTGGTCTTGAGGACCATATGCCTTATAGTGAGTAGATATACCCAAAATTAATTTCTCCTTACATATTTTTGTGAATTTACAGTAACCTGTTAGTGAAGAACTAATGGGAGCTGCAAAAATTCTATGTAAATTCTACACACTATCAGATATAGAAAATTCTTTTTGATTTCTATTGCATCATAAAACTGTTGGATTCTAATACCAGCATGCTTTTTATTGGAAGTGAGAGTAACAAAAAAACCCAAAATAATGAATTCTAAGTTATAATTTCTAGCCATTGTATCTTATATAATTGTTTCAATAATTTTTAAAGATTCTGCATACTTATTTACCTACTTATATTCCATACCTCTCCCCGATCTAAAAATAGATTTTAAGTAATGAGAAACATCTTAGAAAGCATGTATCCTAAGTTTGTATAAAGAAAAAACATTTCCCATAGAGACAAACTAATTTAGTATAGATAGGTATAAATATATCTATGTATTTATAAAGATATATTTACATGTATAAATAAATAAAATGGCATATATTTACCATTCACACTATAGTTTGAATATATCTCTATGTTATTTAGATTGTTTTTCCTGTCTTTTGAGATGTTCTAGTACTCAACAATGCATAAACATTTTACAAAGTATCACTTCGAAGGATATTATCAAATTTTTATCTCCACAGAAAATCACTTTAGTTAGTCCTACATAAGTTTGCCCATGGAAATCTGAAGCCTGTGGTGTCAAACAATAAGCACATGGATAGTTGTAACAGAATACAGTTCTGGCACGTTGCTATAATTTTAGAGCAATGATTTTTTGCTCACCGCATTCTTTTCAAATACTCTTTTCATACTCGTCTACCCTACTCATAGTCTGTGTCATTGTTTCTGTCTTTACATGCAGAGAAATGAGACATCAGAGAGAAGATGGTTTTTCCATCCTCTAATCACTGTCTTTATAGTCACCAGTCTTTAATCTTTTCCACGTTAGGATTGTATAAAGAAAGAGAAAGTTTCCATCTCTTCCTCATTCCAGCATAAAATATCTACCTAAAAATAGCTTGGTCTTTTCTGTCCTGCAATTCCCTTTTCCTCTCTCTCCACACATCCACACATCATTGGTCATACTCTTGAGTCATATTTATAAACATTTGCAAGCTCTTTTTTTCTCTTTATTCTCATGCAACCAATTCACGCTGTGAACTTTTGGTTTTATTTTGGTGTTTAGTAGGCTGGAATGAATAATTGTGAAGAGTGCTAGACAAGAAATAACAAGCTGAATAATCCAACTGAACGGGGGGAATAAAGGAGTTAATGATAAAAGTTTTCTCAAGTTTCAGATAAGAAAGTATTTGTATAAATGGGATTTTCAGTAAAATATAATTGTATTTAGCTTAATAGCTTGTGAAGCAAATGCTTTAATATACATTAAAATTTCTGTTGTTCTATATTTTTATTTCTTTGTAAATGGCTAAAAGAGACAGTTGATCAATTTAAAATTCACAACATTCCAGAAGCATAAAGAATAGTAAAAGTTCAATGAAGAGTACATTTTTCTCTAATTGTAAAGTGTTATTTTAAAGTGCTTGTTTTCTTAAATATAAATTACTGACTTTTAAAAAAATACATTATCTCATTTAATACAGCAATACTAAGGAAGATAGTAGTATTAACCTTATTTAACAGTAGTAGAAAATAAGATGCTGAGAAATAAGAAACAGGTGAAATGTACATGAAATGGGCTTGGGAGTCCAAGATATCAGGGATGATGAACAACCTGGTCCCTTTTTGTTTATTTGGTTTGTTATTGTCATTTATGACCCTCATGGTACCATTAGGGGAGTATCGCTGCATACTTCAGCCCTGCATATAATTCCAACAGCATTTTTATGAGAGATATATTATTATTATCATCCTTATTTTGTATTTGAGGCTATTGAGTATGGAAGCATTAAGAAACATGCCCAAGGCCCACAGCTGGCGTTTTGACTTTGACTCAGACAATCTGGCCCCAGCATCTGTTTATTCGTCCTGCTTCCCCTTAAGCTGCATATAAATAGAAACAAGCTTGATTCACTACACCTCTCCATATTGACTTGTTTTCTTATATTAAAGTTTTAATATTTGTGTGTGTGCTTACTCCTGCCTTAGTCAGCCTTGACGCAGAAACAAACTCAAAATCTCAGTGGCTGACAACAAACACATTTCTCTGTCAAGCTACACATCAGCAGCTGCAAATGAGCTGCTGTGGTTCTGTCCCATGCGTCATCTCATTCTGGTGGGGAAGCAAAATCCTTTTACCGGGAAGGGGGCTAGTATGTGATAACAATCACACAATCTGCCAGCCCCATCAACTAAACTCGTGGTACCCTCTGTAATGGCCGACTCTTGGCCATTACATATATAATAACAACATGCTGAGGCCAGAAGCCCAACCTTTTTTCAGAAACAGAAGGGGGAAAAAAAAGCTGATTCAGAGAAGCTCAAATATTTTTGTACACATAAAATTTATTATTGTAATTAGTTGTGTGGAAATGATAAAAATTCAGTAACGGAATGTTCTACATTCTGCTTCCTCAGATTCTTTGACTCCTTAGGGTTAAAAAAGATTCACATGGCTTAGAAATGCCCAGAACCTGTAAAACTTTTTTCCTATAGCAATTACATCGATAAAATTTTATTTGGTTCAGTTCATCGATAAATTTTCCAGTGGAGCCAGGCCAGAGCCGAGAGTTAATAACAATGAGTTTGTTCATGGAGTTGGGTGTAAGTTGATGAGCTTCTTGAGAACAGGGTCGTTATTCGTCTTAGCAAAGAACATGCTACTAGCACATAGTAAACACCTAGGAAATATTGAATGACAGCCAGACTGGCTGAACAAATGAAGATTGAACATTCTCAAATGCATCTTTCCCTCTTCCACAGGAACTTCTACTTGCAGAAAAATGGGCTAAAATGAACAAGCTTCCCTTTCCAAAGATTGACCCTTATGTGTTTGATCGAGAAGGACTAAAGGAGTGTTATGTCTTTAAACCCAAGAACCCTGATGTAGAGAAAGATTGCCCGACTATCATCCACTTCGTTCTGGCCAACATCAACTTCAGAAAGTTCAAGGCTCCAGGTGCGTTGGGTGTAAGTTGTTTTCTGTAAAGTAGGAATCTGGTGAAGGAGCAAGACCGATACTAAGCTGATTCACACTGGCACTTGCTGTATCAGCTATTACAGTTTTGAGTGCTTCCCTTACCTTGACAAATAGCTTCTATCCTGAGACCGCCAAGTACTCCCCATCTTTCTCATTCCAAGATCCCCTAGGTCTTTCACAATCTAGAATCTGGAGGGTTAACTACTAGCTCGGTAAAAACAGATCTGGGGCTTTACTCCAAAACCTCGAATTATGTTTGTTCTGATTGGTTAGTGATCTTATTGTAAGGGTTAAATTTTGAATATCATTATTGTGAAAGGAGCCCTTGTTTCAGAATAAATCATGCAAAAGTTCTGGGAATTTTAGCTGACTATAAAATAAATGTAATCTATCAGTACAACATAGCTGGTAATTTCATGATGCCATGTTATATTTCATAGAAAAAGAAAATTAAGTCCAAAGCACAGTCATCCTGCTATACCATCTTCAGTATCCTGGAAGTTCTAGAGATTAACAAGCAAAATACCGAAGGCCTAAAAATCATTATTTTAGGACCAGAAAATGTAATTGTAAAAGGAAAGACACTAAAAAATAGAAATGGAAGATTTGACAGGAGACTATGAAGAAGAAAGTCATCTTTTTCTAAATGGCGGAGGAAAACAGAGAAAGGATCAATAGGGATAGAAGTTATTGTAAGTTGTACTTCAAAACAAGAGAAGGAAGGATTGGCTGTCATTTTTAGTTATTGGACAGTGGAATACTCGAAACCAAGAATTTTCTATCACTGTTAATTCCCAAGAGGCCGTATAGGGGAATTCTATGTCATGACCACAATTAGATCATGTTTGGTTTGGGTTCCCCCAGAAGCAGATTCCAAGCAAAGGATTCAAGTGCTAATGGTTTATTTGGGCGAACTAGAGAATTTTAGTAAGGAAGGAGGAAGTGACAAAGAGAAGGAAGACAGATAACAAAAGATGTGTTCATGAGCTGGCTGCTTGATCCTGTTGGGAAACTAGGAAATGGCATAGAACTTGGGCTCCAGAATCATCCTTCCCACTCACACGGCAAGAGACAAGGGAACTGGAAAATTTATATCCTAACTCCCTAAGGCCTTTGGTTGACTGCTGCGTGGGGTGGAGTATTCTTTACTAGGATTTCCAGCCAGCTGCTAGTGAGCAAAGCAGGCTTCCACAGTTGCAAGCAGGAGTAGAAAGCCCTTCGGCACAGAGATGAGGATACTGACAATTGGAAGTTGCCCAGTCAAAACACACAGAAATTCCTCAGGGAATATGGAAGGGGGACACAACAGTGTATAATACAGCTTACAGTGACCCCAGTGGGTGTTCCCAATGTTATATTTATGACTATTTGTATGTTTTATTCCCTGGGTTTTAGAGATATTTTGTAGTGTTCAAAATAACACTGTTTGAGACTCTTCTGATATTTAGGTGTTCCAAGAGAAACTACAGAAGAGAAAGAAATAGCTGATTTTGATATTTTTGATGACCCGGAATCACCATTTTCAACCTTCAACTTCCAATATCCAAATCAAGCATTCAAAAGGCTGCATGATCTGATGTACTTTAATACCCTGAACAACATCGATGTAAGTATGCCCAACGATTAGTGACGATGTCAGATGTTTCATATCACGTGAACATAGCAATATCTCTTTTTAATTAATTAAAAGTAAGGTTTATGAATGACACCACTCAAATTGTACCATTTTATTTTTCATGAAATATTTTGTTAATCTCCAGGTGAACCCTGGAGATTAATTCACAAATAAGAAAACTAATGCCTCCACATTGGCAAAGCCTACATTTTATGCTATTATTTGATTGATGGATTGGTTGGAACTTAGCTTCTTTCCCAAACTACCTCATGTATTTGTGATATGATAAAATAAATTAGAAGTAGAAAGTGATAAAAAGGAAATATAAAAGTAGGAAAGTGAATATATCCAAAGTATAGTTAATCTACAAAAATATGTGTTTTAATGGATACACTCATGCTTTTTAGTTGTCTTTATTTTTAAGGATCTTGGCAATATCACCCAAAGTAGCAGCCTTCCCACCCTGTCTCTGACAGCTGCATGCTTCTCTTGCTTCATTTTCCCCAGATATCTTAGCTAGCCTGCTTTCCCAATGCCAAATTCCAGTTCATCTTTAGAAAACAACTGCTCTGTTTGTACTCACCTCATGACAGCAGACCGGGTTTGTCATTAGCATCAGGATTCTGCACTTACTCGATCCTCCCAAATTCCTGTTTGCTGAACATTGGCTCAGTGCTTTTCCACTGGCAGTATTCATTTTGTTTGTTTTGTGAGAAACCTAATATCTAGTCACTTACACTGATAGACATGTGGTGTGTGGGAAATGCAGCAGCTTTGGAGTCAGACCGAACTGGGTGGTCACATCCTTGCTTGCTGCCTCTTGGCTGCATGATGCTGGGCATGTTGGCTAACCTTTCCAAATTTTACTTTCCTCATTTGTAAGAAGAAGCAGCGATACATGTCTTATAGATCAGGGTGAGGATTAAGTAAAAAAATATAATTTAAGAGCTTGGCGTCTAAGAGACAATAAATTGAAGCAGCTAATATGATGATGATGATAATATTATCTATGTTCTGACTTAGCTATCACAGGAAAATGTACTGTTATGCACTCTCACTCATTCAATTTATTAATTTAGTAAATGTATTCTAAGAACCTGTTGTGTGTTAGTTTATTTGGCAGATGCCAATGATGCATAATAAAAAGATTTTAAAATTTGTTCTCAAACAACTTTATAGTATTAAATATTAGATGTTAATTAAAATGTGGAAAAGCATATATCCAGAAGTACTGGTACTTCATTCTTAATTTATTGGTGTTTTATCATCATGATAAGAATGTCTAGGTACAAGTTCAAGTTTTTATCTTTCTAAAAAAAATAACTAGAATCTTACTAGGTAGCATAGCCTAATGCCTTGGGCCCTGATTCATGCACATTTAATGCTGCCTGTAATCTCTTTCTATCTTATTTCTTCATTAACTCATATGTATTGAGTGTCTACTGTGCCAAGCACTGTTTTAGGAACTAGGAATATAATAATTCACAAAACTAGAGAACAAAAAAAAAGTTTTGAGTGCTTAATATAAGCTAAATATTTCTCCCTCGAATATTTAACATTAAAAACTACCCTGTGAGGTAGATATTTTTATTCGTGTGTGAGGAAACTGAGTCATGTATTATTTAGGCAGATTGCCGGAAGTCACGCAGTTATGTGAAGAGCTGAGATATGATCACAGATTTTTTCCACTCTTTCCTAACTTTTGACTATCCATCTCTCAAATAAGCATATTTCCTAGTATTCCCCGAAACAGCCTCCTCTCCAGCCAGGCCAATTTCAAGATGTTCCCTAAACATGGCATGACCCTCCATCTTCAGCCTTTTTATAAGGTTCTCCTTCTACTGCGGAGAATGCCTCATCTTTCCACTCTGTTTATAAAATCCTGCTTGTCCTTCGACTCAAATCAAGTCTTATTGTCCCGATGATTTGAACCTTATCCTGTTTAATTTGACCTATAATAATAACCTCTGTGCATTCATTAATTTTACACATATTTATGGTTCCCCTACTGTGCTCTAAGTGCTGGGATCAAAAATGATGAGACTTACAAAGTCCCTGTTTTCATGACATTTTGGTTTTTATTGGGAAAGCAGGCATTAGCTGGCAAATTCACAGAAATTTAGGCCAGTATATCTTCTTGTATTTTTCTATATTCATAATTCTTATTTCTTTCTCAAAATATACTGTAACTTCCTCTTTGGGATCATTTAAAATTTTCTGTTGTGGGAATTCAATATTTGCTTGTGAATTGCTTCCAATCTCACATTTCCAAATTTGTTCCTTTTTGAGAGAAGATCACATTTTACATGTTTTATGTTCTTATCCTCTGTTTTTACTGCCAAAGATTTAAAGGTTCTGGATCAGCAATGAGGAAGCTATTGAATGGCACAAGCGAAAGATGACATGAATCATATTTAGGGATGGGCAGTGGGGATGGAGAAATTTGAGATATGAGGGCTATTGCTAGGATAAGACTGATGGGAAGGATTTGGAATCTCAATGAATTTAAGGGGGACATGAAAGAGGAAATTAGATACAAACACTACTTAAGGATACTCCTAATTAAAAAAAAAAAAGGAAGATTCGAATAGGACATCTTGCCTTTGTGGATACATCTAAATATATCATGCTAGAAGCTTTGAAATTAGCAGCTGATGTACTGAGTTTAGCCTCTACTATTTATATTACAGAATTATATCACAACAAATCAGTATTTTTTGCAGTAATCTGTAAAAACCTGGTTAATGGTTTCATAGTGTTAGTCTGCCACCTAGTGGTTCAACTTGCATATTCCAATTGCGTTTAATTTGAGTTTTTCAGAGTTATAAGTATAAATATTCATTTTCATTTATAAGAATGGCCTGTTTACTAGAAACACCTACCAAGGTCCAATTATGATAAATATTGCTAGTAATTGATACTGATATTGGTGATTTTTTGTGGTCATGAATTCATTACAAAGTGATCGACAGCAGTCATCAGCATAATTTCCCCTGTGGTCTTTTATATTTTAAAGCTTTTTCAGTGTTTGGAAAGTAAATAGCTGATTTTCATTTTACTTGGGTACTTCTCCGTAATGAGGGTTGATGTGTCTCATGATTATGTGGTGAAGGAGAAACCAACTTAAAACCCGACGGCATGAAAGGTGGGGAAGTTATTACAAGAAGATGCAGAGGGCACGTTTGGTCACAGAATTAATTTTCTGACTTTTACCAAATAACAACCCCATGACTGGCTATACGTGGTGGGTTATTTCTAGTAAACTTTCTAGCCTCACATCCTGAATTTCCTCACAGATGGTCAGTTTTAAAATCGCAATAAATAGATACTACTTATGAAATGTTTCCTATGTGGCAGGTGTCGTCAAAGTAGTTTTTACAAATGATCTCCAATTCCTACATAATCCAAGATGAGTATTATTATTCCCATTCTAAAGAAGAGGAAACATGCTCAAGGATTTAAGCTAAACTGCCCTTGATCTCACATAGCCAAGAAGTGATCGTGTCTGGAAGCCTGAAGCCTCTTTTGTCGCTGTAGAATTATATTTCCCCTACTCATAGGAAAAATGGGGTCGGCAAATTTCTGCTTTACTTAAAAGTAACATTTGAGCTCATTTTCCCCAGAAGACATTTTAAATTTAAAATTATAAAGCAAATAAAGGTGTCACATTCCTGTGATAAATTCCTCTTTTCTAAATGTGACTGCTTGTTGTTTAAAGTTACTGCTGGAGAAGAGAGGGGGCTGCCCGTTGGGCTGACATAAGGTCACAGAATATTTCTCGCTCATTAGCATCACCCAGGTCACACATTTCTCTCCTCCAGTCACTGAACCTGGCTGGCCCAGCGAGATTGGATGTGGCAATGGAAAGGCCCTCCGTGCACACATCTCCAAGGCCGAGTAGGCCACTTTGCCCTTGGGCAGGAGGGGGCTGTGAGGTCCTACACTGCTCAGACTTGCCAAGTGTTCCTCCCCATGGCAGAGGGTTGAAACGTGTGTGAGCAATACCTTCACGTGGCTTAACAATTCCTGGGGTAGAGGTTAATGGGGTTGTGGAACATCCCCGTGACGTACCTCTGGGCCTCTGTACCCTGAAATGCCTACCTCGGTGGTCATTAAGCTGAAACCCTGTCGTCCTGCCCGGGGGTTTGGAGTCTTCCTGAGGAGGAAGAGGTTTAAAACAGCAGCAGAGCCATGACTGCTCTCCACCCCTCCTCCACCCTCCCCACTAAAACCCATTCTGCCCGCCCCCCGAAGCCCATTCCCATTGCACTGCAACAATTTCTTCAACAAAATTCCAAATTTTCTAACTTCGTACCAGAACAGTATATGATAATTTCAATGGCAATTCTTAGAAGTTGTAGCCACCATTGATTTGGGTATGTATGTAAAGATTATTCTGAATAAAAAATAGCCATCAATAAAATCACAAAGCATGATGTTTTCTAGGCAGAAGACATCCATGTTTTATAACTGTACCTGTTACTGAGGAACTGGGGTGATTCCTTAGCCGTGCCTTCTCTCCTCACTAGGCTTAGGGAAAGTCTTTTACATGTGATCCTTCATCTCCACTTGTCCAGATTTAGTAATTGCTCTTTCTTAACTCTCATCACTTTCTCAATGAAGGACAGAATGAAGATAAATTTACCATGTTACAAGTATTCTATTCCCAATTTTATTAGCACAAAATCTGGAACACTCCCAGAATAGTTCTTTTTCTCTGGTAAGGAAAGGAAGAGTATTTGGTTATGAGTTTAACGGTGGGATGTTGAATTTAAATATATACATACATGACTCAGATATTTCTCTATTTCTCTATTTCAAAAAGAATACTTTAATAAAAAAATTGATTAGATTTTTGTTTTGAGCAAACAAATGGTTAAATGAGTTCATAGCTGCCCTAATTATACATCTTTTGCCTCTATTTGCAGGTGATAAAGAAAGCCATCATTGAAAGCATCGAATACAGAAGGCAGAATCCATCTCGTTGTTCTGTTTCCCTCAGTAACATTGAGGCAAGAAGATTTTTCAACAAGGAATCTCTAAGTAAACCCACAGCATAATTTGTGTGCCGGAAAGGGCAGCAATTTCCGATGCTGAGGGAGTTTGAAATTCCATGACAACTGGATTTAAAAGCACATTAGTACTGATCACAAGAGACCGACTAATACTCAAGTTGCAGTTATTTAGCTGCATGAGAATAATACCCTTAGAAGTTTGTTAGGTTAGCAGATGGTGTTGGTTATGTAAAAATATACTCAGCTACATTTTTTTTATCAGTAGGAATTTCCTGATGCAAATGTAGGGACATATACTGTATTTTTAGACATTCCTCACCAACTGTCTTATGTGTCCTCTTTTTAAAAATGTGGCTTCTTTTTAGCATATTTAACGTTTCAATCTCAATAAGTAAGACTTTGCATTATGTGTGAATATCATTCACTGACTGGATTTATTCATGCCATGAGACAACACTATTTTTTATTTAAATGCATTTATACATATACAAAATAAATACATCTATATGCAAATTAGCATGAGATAACGGAGTTGTATTATTTTTAATGAGATATTGCACCATTGGCTGTGAGAGTCTCAATTTTATGCTTTCGAATGCAAAAGTTGTTAATCCTGTATTCAAATATGAAATTTATCAATTTAAATCATGATTATTTTTCATGAAAGAGAAAGTGTGCATTAATTGTTAAGCAAATGGTATATATTTATTCAGCAAGTAGAAAAAAGTGTAACCACTTCTAGTTTAACATTTTACTTTGCTGGTGTTATCCAGGACTGTGTATCCACCACCAGAGAAAAATCCAAAAGAATGGCAAGGGCTAAATATGCAAGATTTGTCTTAGGGAGAGTCTGTCTGCATTGCATGACTATTGGTTCAGTTACGGTTGAACTGCTAAGGTTCAGGTTGGTTTTCCAAACATAAGGGCTTCCTCATTCTTTCTTTGAATTGCCTTTCTTTACACCGTCTATTCATTTGTCTTCTTTCATCTCACCTTTCGTTTGTAGGGGAGGAACAAACTTTCCTCTATTCTCAAGGTTCTTCTGGCTGGTCTAACAGTCAAATAGACATGAGACAGATCAGCAAGAGGAAACTACCAAATTTAATACATACGTATATATGGGAACCCCACATATGTGAGTCAGAGACCCCCACACATACCAGAGGTTCAGAGGTAGAAAGAGAAAATGAGTACATGAGACATCAAGAGCTAGGGGTGAGGTAAAATGCCTTGGGAACTTCAGAAGATTATTTCAGCATGATAAGAAAAGCAAACCTTTAGTAAATAGCAGTTTGCTCTGCCTTATAGTTAGATCAAAAGAAGTTATCTTTGACAATCTCTTATGGGTGAGGCCTCTAATTCAAATTCTTCTAGGTAATTAAGGGAGGGTGTGTAGGCAGAAGTTTCTCCTGAGCCTGTGGCTAAAGTTGCCTTTCCTTCAAAACAATCTGCACACACAGAAGCACATGTTGGGGTGACTCGTGGTGGGGCCCCCACACATTCACATTTCTACCTGTGAGGAAAGATTAAAAACAAAAAAAAAGAAGGGAGCACTTTGAAAGTTTGTTCTTTTACTGGTGGATTTATTCATATGGCAAATGAGTGCCCACTACAGGCCATCGGGAATACAGCAGAGGACAAAACTGACAGAAGTGCCTGTCTTTGAGGACCGTACATTCTAATAGAGGTCACCAATGATGAACAAGACAAATAAGTATCTAGAATGTTAGTGATAAGCACCAGGGAGAATTAAAGAAGGAGGAGATGAGAAGTGTTGGTGGTATGTAATTTAAAAGGGGACCCTGGAGAAGATCATAATGAGACAGTGACATCAGAGTAAAGATGTGAAGGGTCTCAGGGGACAGGACCTGTGGATCTTCAAGGGAAGACCATTCCTGGCCAGGAGAGCAGCCAATACAAATGCTCGGAGATGGAGCACCAGGCATATCCCAAAGCAGAGAAGAGATCAATGTGTCCAGAGCTGAGTGGGAGATAATTCTTTTTGAGTTAATTATATGAGAAAGAGTTTGGAAGAGTCTATTAAATTAGTGCTTGGGGTAGAAATTAAAAAAAAAAAAAATTTTGCCTCAACCTGTTGCCATGATATAATCTTATGTGGAGAAAGCAAATGAATAAACCGAGTAGAGTTTTGTTTGTTTTTGTTTGTTGTTTTTGTTTGTTTGTTTTTTGGTCACTATCGTGGGCTCTGGGTGGAAAGCATGCACCTATACAAACGACTCTATCACCCCAAGCCAGCTATATCGGGAGTCAAAAGCCTGGCTTGGTGGGACCACAACTAATGTAACGAGAGACACCTGGGTGGCCTGGTTCATGGAGAGTTCGAGTACCCATCAGGTAGCAAGTCCAAATGGGGCCTACCGTCTTCATTTGCATCTGGCGCCTCAAAGTGATTTTCAGGGTGGGCCCCTTCCACTCTGGACTCTGCCGATTGTGGAGCCCGGCCCCAGCTCCCCACTGCCAGAGGGTCTTGGCTGCCCCAGGCCAACTGAAGAAGTAAGAGAGCTCAGGTGGGTGTAGCCATGAACGTGGTAACGAGACATCAGTCTAGTCCCAAGAGGCTGGGTCACAGAAGCAGGATCTTGGGAACACAAAGCATTTGCTTCATTCCAAGCCCTAACATACACAAATGTGCATGCTCTCCTGAAGGCAGAGCTGGAGGATACTGGCCTGCCTTTCAGGGGCAGAGCCAGGCAGGCTGGAGGACAATAATCTAATAAGGACACTCAGGACCCACAGGCAGCAAGTCCAAATAGGACTGACTGTACTTGATTGTCAGCTTCTGTATTGCACCACTGACGAGGTGTCATAGGGGGGTGACATAGGTGTCACAGGGCAGACTATGCAGGAGTTTGGGGACAGGCCCCAGCTCCACGGACTTGGAAGGCCCTGCCGGCCCAATGCCAGCGGAGTGTGAACTGCATCTGCGAACTGCGCATGCGCAAATAGCTCACTTTAAGGCAGTGGAATTGAAACTCTGCCTGGGTCCGGACAGGTGGGGCACAGGAGTAGGAACTGGGGACACGAGGCATCTGCCTGCTTCCAAGCCCCAAACCACACAAATGCGCCAATTCCCCCTGAACACAGCAGGAGGCTACTGTCCCATCTTGCCAAAGCAAGGCCGGACGGGCTGACCTTGATACCGACCTAGGAGGACTTGTTCCTGGAGAAACCAGGGACCCGCGAGCAGCATGGCCACATGGAAACTGACTGTCGCCAATGTGTAGCTGCCACCGCAAGGTAATTTTCCAATTGGGCATCTTTTCACTGGAGACTACAGGTTGTTAGAGCCAGGCCCCAGCTCCACAGGGCCAGACTGACCCAGGACTGACGCGGTGAGTACTGCACGTGCGCGGGCCCAGCCTCAGGGCAGCTGAAGCGGGAAATGGTCCGGCACTGGAGAGCACCTGGGGAACAAGAGCTAAGGCAGGGCCGGAGGCGTGGCGGTGGCATCATCTTATGCCACACGTGAGGAATTTGGTACCTGGAAAAGCCCGGACCGGTCAGACAGTGTGACAGGAGCCCATTTGCAAGTAAGCCTGAGTCTCTTCCTGTCCACGCAGAGACTAAGCAGGCGGTTGGGGTGGGGGCGCAGCTCGGCAAGCCTGGAGGGCCCAGGTTGCCCCAAACCCGCTGAAGAAGTGCAAACTGCGCAGGCACAGGCAGCATAGTTCAGAGTGGCCAAGGACGGTGGATCAGAAGAGCTCAGGTCAGTGGTGCTGGATCTGGGGATTCAAGGTATTTGCTTACCTTTAAGCTGTAAGC
>CM053517.1:10941955-11071000 GCA_028627145.1 Eidolon dupreanum
GGTTGGCTGAAGGGGTGCATGTTATGTGTGCACGTGACAAGCAGTTCAGGGTAGCAAGGGACCTGGAACTCTCAAGGGTCAGGAGAGGCCCTCTCATCCCACCACTGCCTGGCATCCTCTCCAGGCAGTCACCTGGAAAGATCACAGTGTTGACTGTATGTTCCATCCTGTGCTGTCTGCGGTCCAACGTCTGATGCCCACTGTTTTATATTTTATAGATTTTCTAGTTGTTGAGAACAGAAGGGTAGCAAAGATGGTCCATGTCAGTACATGATGTATGAAAGCCAGGACACAAGGCGTGACATCCGTCAGACCAGCTCCGTCACTCTGTAGCTGTGTGACCTTCTCTAAGCCTGGATTTCCTTACCAGTGTGCACGACCTGGGTAAATCTCCCTGTGCTGGGTGGACTCCGTGCTTCTCCCCAGAGCTGCCGACCCTTGGTCAGTGCTATGGGACTTATTAACTAAAGGCAAACGCTATTCTGTATGGGTCTGGGTGTTGTTTCTGAGCAGGATGAATCAGCCCGTTAGCACCGTTTAGTAACAACAATGGGGTTTTTGAGTTACATGTGGCTTTGGTGGAGGTCGAGGGAGGGGCATGTTTCAGTAGTTGAGGCCGGTCTCATAGCTGGGATGTACCAAGTGACCGGCTCATGGTAAGAGATATCCCACCGACAACAGTCTTTGGACTTCGTGGTACACAGGTGCTTTGCATGAATGCTGATGGTGGTTTGAGATCTGGAAACAAAGTGTGACTCCACTCAGTGGTGGGGGAAAAAGGAGGCCTGTGCCTGGGACTCCAGGACACTTTTGAATGTGTACCTTCTCCTGCTGTTGCCGTACTGTGTCCTTTGCCTGAGGGTAGACTGAGTCTTACGAACCCTTTTAGGCATCAAACATTTAAGATGATTAATGTGTAATTAATGCACTGAAAAACAGTAATAATAATAATCCTCACATTTTGATATTATGTTGAGGATTAAACAAAACAGTCTATGTAAAGCGCTTGAGTCCTTGCCTGGCATTCTGTAGGTGATTAATGACTGTAGTTATAATATTTACCAAAACATTGTTCAGAATAAAACGCATTTTAAACATTCAGAAGCAAGATAGAACCCTGTAATTACAGTGGAAATGGAAATTTTTACAGAGAAGGTGAAACTTCACTTTGCTCTTGGATGATGTATAGAATTCGGAATGCAGAAAGAAGTGTGGAGGCATCGTGACGAGGAAGATAGGGCGAGGGTCAGGAAATAGAATGGTATTTTTAAGAGACCAGTGAGGATATAAGCTTAACCAGAAAGGAAGACTTATTGAGAAATGAAGCCTCATAGGTACCTGGGAAGCTATTTGCAATAACAAAAACTGGAGAAAATCACAAATGCACATCCCCAAGGAGAGAGAGTAAATAAACTGGGATATGCTCAAATGAAAGACTATTATGCAACACTCAGTAAGTGAACTATGATGACATGCAGCAATATGGATGAATCTTAATGTATTAAGATAAAAAAATAACTAAAATAAAAACATATGCCTTTAAGCAATATATATGTGCATGTATGTGTGTGTATCAGATAAAACGATATTAAAATGATACCCTTAAAAGGGTTGTGAGAGAAAAGCACACAGTAGTTAGGAGGATGGTTACCTTGGAGAGGGGCAACAGATGGATGGAGTGGGGAGTGCGCAGCTAGATGTAACTTATCGTCAAAGTCTGAGCTTTTACATTGGCTGTTAGGTACACAGGTGCTTTTTACGTTATTAAAATACATACAGACATTTACACATACATAGAAGACAGCTGTTCATGGACTATCCATAAATGTGCCTGAGCCAAGGATCAAGATTAATCCACTTCTGTGATCTTGAGGTTCTTTATGGGAAAACAAAACAAAACAAAAACAAAGAAAAAACAAATAAAAGCACAGTAATGTTTTGCAAACCCTTGTGATCCAAAAGCCTTACTTTATATACTCATGAACAAAAAAATAAATATAAATTATAAATATAAATATAAACATACACATAAACATAAATATAAATATAAATCTTCTGTAGCACAGAGTAATCTTCTGGAAACCTTTAATTTGCTCCCCTTCATTTTCCGTTCCCTTGCAGCTAGCCCAGTGAAATGCAAGCAGGTGTGATGAGAGTTACTGTTGAACCAATGTGAGAATTTGATTGTGTAAAACCCTTGGGATTTAGGACTTGTTTGTGACCCCAGCATTAAGTAGCTCATCTGGACTATTATCATCTACATTATGAAAACCTTATACATTCTCAGTTCCAAACCTACAAAATAGATATTATTCACATGACACAAAGGCATCATAATGCTATCAAGAGAGTAAACGATAAGACAAGTCTCTAATGCATTAAGGAAAAAGAAATCGAGAACTGGAGTTGTCCCAACTAGAGTCAATTCTTGGCATGGTGGCCTTAGGTGAATTTCTTACCCTGTTATGCTTCTGTTTCTTCATCTATTAAAAAGAGGATAATATTAAATGTTTTTGTCTTTTTATAAGATAGCTCTGAATATCCAATGACAGAGTATATGAAAGATTTAACAAATATAAAGCCTTCTTTGGGGGCATCTTATTTTTCTTTACCTTCTTGAGAATCAAGAAGTTGGGTATACGATTTGTTAAAAGATAAACTGAGGCATATTAAAAATTTTAAGAGTTTATTTGATCCGAAATTGATTTGAATCAGGCAGCATCCAACAGCAGATCGAAAGGAGCTCTGAGGAGCTATACAAAATGAAGAACTTTTATATGCAGAAGAGAGTGGGAACAAGGAAGTTATACCAGGCAAAAACATGTGTTGGTTATCGCAACATTACCCTCCTTTCGGGGATGGTAGGGGTCTAGCATGCAGATTACCTGTCTAGTGCTGATCAGATGATTCCTGCTTGATTGGTTTAAGATTTCATTGCTGGGAGAGCAGACTATAATTAAATCGGTTTGGTGATGTACTATTTAGCACAAGTGACTCTATTTTGGGCATGTTATCGTATTTTTAACAGACTTAATGGATAGAGCCCCAAATAATTAAAGGTAAATAAGAAATCATTAACTATTCATGAAGAGGAAAATATTCAATGTATAAAACAACTCACTTTTTTGAGATATATAGTAAATACATATAAGTAAATTTCTCAATTTGACCACGAGATGGCAGCATGCCTCCAAAAATTGTTCCACACTTCTTTAGTTTGTCTTTTAATGCAAATTTAGTTATTTGTCCAAAGAGATAGTAGCTTCAGGACATGTCTTGCACTTAGTAACACACATATAATATTAAGTACTTCGATTACAATAATGTAACGTACTTTTTACAAGGTGATAAGTTTTTTGGAGAAAAATAATGCAGCCTAAGGGGGGCAAGCAGTGGCATATGGTTGTCACTTTCCATAGGGTGGTCATGCTCAATGATGAGTGTCACCTGAACAGAGGGACCTGAAGGGAGTAGAGAGACTAACCAGGGAGCTATCCACGTGAGGAACATCCTGGGTGGCGAGGATGGCACGTGCAAAGGTCCGGAGGTGGAAGAGGATTTGATAGAATTCCAGAACGTGTGGCTTCAGGACATGTCTTGCACTTAGTAACACACATATAATATTAAGTACTTCGATTACAATAATGTAACGTACTTTTTACAAGGTGAATCAACCATTCTTTTTTTCATTTTATTTTCTGCTGTCAAACAATTTAAAGACATACAGAAATAAAATGAAGTAATAAGAAAGACATAATGAAAACCTAAAAGTGAATGATATATTCAACGCACTAGAGAGACTCACCTCCCAGTTTCTAACATTTTCTCAACCACACTTTTACACATGTCTTGAACCTGGAATTTTTTCAAAATTCTGGCTTTTCCAGATGTTCCCTACTCCCACACTTTCATTCTCCCCTTCATTACGAGGGCTAAAAAGACCATTTCTTCTCTGTGATTCCTTCCTGCATCTGCTTTCCCTGTGCGTATCTCCACTCTAGCACTGTCCTATTGATTTCTTTATTTTTTTCCCACTTTGCTGGGAACTTGTGACCACAGGACTAGGGCGTTAGCGTGGCAGGGGTTCTGTTACGTGCAGAGAACCAATGATTCTTTGCTGAATAAACTTTAAACTTTCCTATGTGTAAACTCTGCTGCCCATTGTAACAAGAAGTTATCAGGCCAAAAATTCATCAAGTCAAATTGTCTTCTGTACCTTCTCCCCACATTTCCAGTGGTGGCCACACCTGTACAGATTCAAATGCTGAAACAAAACTTAATGACAATTTTAAACTCCCAGTTTCTCACATTTTTTGTGAATGGGAAATCTCTTTAGTTTATAGTCTTTATGAGAATTTTGTGGCAATGATGTCTTATAAAAGATGTAGATAAATCTTATATTGATAACTTTCATGAACTCATTTTACGATTAATAGCTAATGATATAAATAAAACCAAATATCATGAGTTATGGATTTTGAAGAGGGTCTGAACAATGTGTAGAAAATGTACCTATTGGCAATACTTTTAGAACCTTTTATGAAATAAATATTATTACCTGCTCCTCAAACAGATAGCCTTCTTCTCTTCTAGCCAATTTTAAAAAAGCAAACTAATCTAAACTTATTATAATGGTAGGTCCTGTGAGAAGTGAGCTATCTTGATCTCGTTTGTGTATAGCATCTGGATTTTTTGAACATTTATCCAATATCAAAATTATTATAAATGTATACTTAAAAGTTGCCCTTATAACTACAGATAATGTTTTAATGCATTTAGTACATATATTGTATATAATGGTGAGTTTTCACTAGGCCGAGAATAGTGCATCCTTAAGTGGCAGGACACCATTAAGGATTTGATGATTATGCATTTTTCAGCCTGGCATAAAAATCCTAACTATTAATCATTTAAGTAGACATTTTAGCTTATGTTACAATTACAGTGTTTACTGGATTCTTAAAAATCAATTACTAAGCTTTAATATCAAAGCATTTTTATATTGTGGCAGTAGGTAGCTAGAAAATAATAAAAACAGCTAACGTATTATCACGTTCCCAGTCTGTAAAAACCTCTTTTAGGTAGTGTATTTCTTTGATTGATACAATAATCTTCAAAGACAGGCAAGGTGAATATAATATCTTCATTTACAAAAAAAGAAACTAGAAACTCATGGATTTAAGTGACTTGCTTAACACTAATGCAACTACTTAAGTGGCAGAGCTTATAGCTTGCAAGCTTGGTCTCCTGACCTCTAACCCGAGATGTTCTCATAACGATCCAGATGTACTGACCCAGAACCAGAAGCTGAGGGGTTTACTTTTATTTCTGTCACTTAAGTGCCATATAAGCATTAATACCTAAATATTTTGAGTTTCAGTTTTCTTATTTGAAAAATGAGGCTATTAATATCTCTTCTATTTGAGAAGATTGCTGTGAAATACATCAAATCTGATAGATCCTGTTGGAGGTTTTAATGGGATCTCTCAAAAGTATGTGTGTGCAATGCGATTGATCCTGTAGACCTATGAAGCCCAGATCATTAATTATTGGGAGGAGGAGAGTGTCTTTTAGTTATAGAGGCCTGAGCTTATGTTATAGATTGTTAAAATAGGACCTAAAATCAGGTAAAAGTAAATTTTAATATTGCCTAGCCATTTACCAGTAGTGTGACTTTTGGCCTATTTTTAATAACACTAATTACCAGATGTGTCTATTTTAACTTAACCTTTAACTTAAACAATTGACAGCTTTTAAAAATTTAATATACAATATATAGAAGAAACATTAATATCAACAAACTAATCCTATTTTGGCTCTTAAAAAAAAGTCTTTGGACAAAGGTTTGTATGAAATTAGTTACTATAACCACACTGTGGCACTCCTTACTTACTTAAGACTTTTCAGTTCAGATTTTCTCAGTAGATTGTGCTTTATAAAATGCAATACAATATTAGTCCTGGGGGACTTCACTGTGTTTTCGTACATATTCCTAAGTATCTTAATCATTGACTACAAAGTTTCATAAAGATTAACATAGTAATCCCAAACCATGGAAAAGTAAAAAAATTATCATCTTGACATTGTGATATCAAACTCAGAAAATATGCAATTTTTTTTATGTGTATAAAAATGTGTGTGTGTGTGTTGGTATGTGTGCACAAAGCAACTTAGTAATGAAAGTGCAAAATCACAGATTCCAGCAAACTACTTAAATAACACTCTCCCCACAAAACCTAGCCTATCAGCCAGCCGGCTCGGTTTCCAGAGGTATACTGCCCAAATGTGCTAACTCAAAGTGTTGACCGTATGATTTATCAGGAACAGAAACAAAATAATAGCCTTTATCTGAGAAGAGATGAACCCAAGCAACAGATAATATTTAGTGAGGATCTTCTATTCAAATTACTGGAATCCATTAAGTCCAGATGTGACCCATAAGTCCCCATCAAAGAGATTTTGCTTAGAAGTATTTCAGGTTCTTTTCCTCACCTGAGACTCTCAATGAATTATGGGGAAGAAGAATAGACTGTGGTGCTAGGAATACGTAAAACATTCTAGACAAGGAGACATAAAGGCTGGCTAGAGGGGGAAGCAGCCAAAAGACTGACTTCCTCCAGAAATTTAAACTGGAGACCCCCCCTCGGGGTGGAGCTGAGCAGCCAAGTGTGTCTCACTTAGCTTTGTCAGGTTAAGGAAAGGTTGGCGGAGGACCACCTGATTTATCTGGCTCTGGATCAACCTACAGAATCCGTGAGACCCAGATGCTCACACTCTCAACACATATTTATTGAGCACCGGGCTTTTTAAACACAGTGTTGGGTTCTCAGCATAAAAAGTACATGCTGTGTTCTCATCTCAAGGAATACACACACTAGTGTGAGAATAGATACTGGCACGAATAACCATATTGTAAACTGGACTGTGGAGAGTCCCTTGACAGAGCATAATAAATACTTGTTGATTGTGAAGTTATATTATCGACTGCTCAAGCATATTTTACAAATTTAAAAATTATAATGTTTGCTTAGCATTTGCTAAAGCGCTAGGCATCCTGATACATTCTTTATACAAATTATCCTAATTCTTACAAAACTCCTGAAGGGTAGATATTTTTATCCTTATTTGACAAGTTAAAAGGGAAGAATATTGATTGATCTGTCACAAACTGGGATCTGATTCCAAAACTCATGCTTCAAAACTGCAGTTTCAGGCATTTTGACTCCGACTCCAGTGATGTATTTACTACTCACAGGACGAAAGGATCACTGAGTGAAATCGATGACTTCTGTCTCCAGTGGGAGGAGAAAGGGGCACAGATGCGGAGAGCACACTCCGATTGCAGGAGCAGTGCCAATGGCATGGCGAGCCACACAGTTCATCAGACTTTCTTCTAATCATTCGTATTAATTAAGGAAAGACGAACACTGGCTGCTGCCTCATCTGTTGGGCCACACCCAACAATTCATTCACGTAGGAAGTATTTTCATTGCCGTAAATGGCTCTGTGCTTCACTAGGACAACGGAGCCCACACAACATGATTTTCAGGGACAGGCAACAAAGCTTTAGTGAGACAGGAAGTCAGCATGCGATAGGTGACACAGACTTCAGCAGAAATGGTTCACCCCAAAAGGAGCTCCTCCAGTGGGCCGTACTCAAATACCCATTACACGGCCAGGTGCTTCTTTAACCGCATTTCCTGCCAGGTTGCCCCTTGAGAGTTCCGTTCCAGCCACACGTTCTGGAATTCTATCAAATGCTCTTCCACCTCTGGACCTTTGCACGTGCTGTCCCCTCCGCCTAGGATGTTCCTCACATGGATAGCTCCCTGGTTAGTCTCTCTACTCCCTTCAGGTCCCTCTGTTCAGGTGACACTCATCATTGAGCATGACCACCCTATGGAAAGTGACAACCATATGCCACTGCTTGCCCCCCTTAGGCTGCATTATTTTTCTCCAAAAAACTTATCACCATCTAACATAATGCACCATATATCCATGTATTTGTTTGATTGTGGGTACGTTCTAAGATGGCAGAGTTTGCTTACCTTGTCCTTTGTAACCTCAGTGCCCAGAATAGTAAGTATTTGTTGATGGAATGATTGCGATTATTTTGCTAATAGTGTGGACAGCTTTTTATTTTTTTCACATGTCCATTAAAGGAACATGGTATATTCAGTTAAACAAACAAGTTTTGAGCAGCTTATCTATGTGCTAGTCAAAGTAGCAGGTGCTGGTGATGAAGACATGTTTTACACATGTTTGTGATATTTGTCCCTCTTCCCTTTGCTTGGTCTCCTTCTCGTTCCCCTCACCCTTCTTCCTTACTCCCATTCAGGTCCCTGACATTTGCTCTATTCTCCTATCCTGATCTTGACCTCAACTTCCCACCTTTTCTCTCTCTCTTCATCAAGAGATGATAAAATTCTCTCTCTTGCTTCTTATGACTTCCAAATCCTATGTGATGTCACTCTAAGACCTGTAACACCAATTAATTAATTACATAAACACCTCTTTATACTCTGCTAATAGTGTTTTAGCTCTCTGATCACTCCATATGCAATGTTTCTGCCCAGTCCGTTTATAAATAACTGCAAGATCACAACAAGCTGGGGGAGAGTGTTTTACAATACATACGTTTTTAATACTTCCTCTCTAGTCTCACCTGTTTCACTTACAAATAAGGCCCACAAAGTTCTCTCACTTGATATCACAACACTAGAGGTCTGAGTACTAATATTAACACTGTTTTCCCTATTCTGACATGCATTAGTCATGGAATGGCTTATTACACGTGGCAGCCTCCTCTGGAGTCCGTCTCCAGCACCTGGAGGAGAGAATCAATATGGTAATTACAATCGACTGTTTTTGCCTCTGAATCCAACTTGGATTTGTGAATGGTTTTCTGTTTGTTTAAACATGTCTATAGTGCTTTGGATGTGCCAGTTCCTATTCTAAAGGTTGACTCATTTGAAATTCAAGACAATTCTGTGAAATAGACACTACTATTATGCTCACTTTACAGATGCAGACCCGGAAATTTTTCTGATTAACAGAAAAATTAAATAGCTTGTTCAAGTTCATTTAGGTGGTAAGTGGCAGAGCTGGGATGTGCACCCAGGGGACATCACTCTAGAGTCCATGCTCTAACAAGGGAGCGAAGGTTCTGTCGTCCTCAAGAAGATGCCTAGAAATGTATTGTGTTTGAATGTTTCGATGCTTTTTTTCTCCCTCCCCAAATCATCCTCTTTGATATTAAATAGGGTTTTACATTAGGAAAAAAAGTGATGATAGACAGTTTCGACAGAAAAGAAGTTTTTTAAAAGGATGTCATGCAGCTCAAAGAGTCATCAGTAATTCTAAAGGACTGAACTTGGACACGAGACGGGAAGGAGAGAGGCTGAGCTGCAAAACCCCACCAGAAGCAGTCCATTGGGGACGCCCCCACTGCCACTGCCGCTGCCAGACACAGGGCACTGCTGGGCACACTGCGACATGGTGGTCACTGTTGCCAAGGAAACTTGGTGTTGCTGCCGCTGCTGCCACCAATGACTAAAGGGATTCTCCACTGCTCTTGCTTCTTCTGATTCAAGGTCTGGGCCGGTTCACCTGTCTGGTCTATCTTAGGCCACAGGTCCATCCGATGTCACATCCTAGCTACACAAGAAGCTAGGAAAGCAAGTATTTTGCTTCTAGGGTTGAAGAATAAAATATAGGAGGCTTGATATTTACAAAATTTAGGAGACATACTTATTGGGGATATACTTACATTAAAAATTTATTCACTACTTATGTGAAATTTAAATTCAGCTGGACACCCACTAGTATTTTTATTTGTTAAATCTGGCAACCCTGTTACCATCTTAATTTCTATATTCAGGAGGAAACAATCATTCGTACGATGGACAGTTTTCAAAACATAGAATGAGGTTCTCTATTGAAAAGAAACAGAAAAACTAAAATTCACTACATTCTCTTCTAACATTTTTCCATATAAGTCACAGTATAATAATTTTGCAGTGGGAGAAAAAGTACTTTCTGTCATCAAAGCAACACTCAATCTATAACCAGATTTCTTTTTTACCAGGTTTTTACCCCAGCATTGTATCACAACCAATTTCATTTGCTACTAATTTGAGGTGATGTTTTGGATAACATGCTTTTATTTCTAACCTAGTTTCAGCTTTCATTTCTAACATAAACCTCCTTTTTCAATAATAGATGAAGCCCTTGTTCCCAATCCTGAGGAAGAAATTTCATTGTTGCACCCTATTTAAGCTATATACAAATCTATAAACACATTATGTTGCAAAATGTGATAGAAGTAGAGAAATCTGTGTCATAAAATGTTCACCATATATCATTCACTGCTCTATAATTTAATGTCTTAGCTTCTCTTCCTGACTTAAGAATATTTATGAAGCTCTTCTGATACTTCTACAGAAAAAAGGTGATTTTGAATGTACAAAATATTGGTAGCTTAGAACAAAATAGTTTACTTCATAATTCTCCTTAAACAAAATGTTTCTGACAAATTCACCATAGAGTTAAAGAGAATAAAGTAATTGGCAAAATTATTTGATTTTGTTTATAAAATTCTTATAGAATTTTAGTTTACATATCATATTGACATAGTTTACATATATTCAGTGTTAAGAAAGAGTTGGGAAAAAGGCAATATTCTAATAATTAAACAGATCTTGAGCTAAAGCTGTAATCAGAAAGATAAATTTGTTTATTTTTTTTATTACAACATCACCATAACCATTTAGACTTCTTGTACTGATTCAAAATGAAAATATAGACTTAACTGATATTGATGCTTTCAATAGTTATTGCTGAAAGAATACTTATCACTACTACCATACTTGATAAGTAGTGCAAAGGCAAATCATTTGAACTTTAGCAGAAGAAAAATCTCTTTAAAATTATTTGTTTTTTTAAACCTAAAAATAATAGTAACTTATTAGAGAATTAATGTATGCAAACTTTATTATGATTTTTTTTGGTTATAGTCACCATTTTTAATTTTTGTGTGCATTTATTTCCCAAAGCAAAGAAAGCAGATTAGTTTTTGTAAACAGAGGTTTCATGGGAAGGAGAGAGTGGCGGGCGTTCAAAGAATAGAGTGGCATATAATTCTAGTTCTCCAAATCGTAGCAACGGTCCCGGAAATACTTTGACAGTGAGTAAGCAAGAATTCTGATTCTGTTCCATGGTTTCTACTCTCACATTTCTCTGAATCTTACACATAACCTTATGACATGCACATGAAGTATTTTACTTTATAGAAATAAAGTATTTTAGTCATAGAGAAAACATGGAGCTAATAACATTTCAAGTCACATTATCTTAAAAATTGGCTCTTCCCATGATTTTAAATACAGTTTTAGAAAGGCAAATATTGAACTGTTCTTTCGAATATTCAATTATTTCCAGCTTATTGTTTTGTTTCACCTGAAATAAAATATGCAATTATTAAAAATCCATATCTAATCCAATATTTAATACAACTATATTAAAAAAGGAACAGTCCTCTCCTTACACCTTCTATGAGTCCCAAGAGATAACCACCGATAATGGTTCCGTATATAATGGCCCAGGCTTAGAGCAGAATCACATTAATAAAACAACCTCCTTTATTGCTTTATCTCTTTAATATAAAAGACTAATTTATAAAGTACTCCAACACTTCTTAACCTCTTCTTTCCCCATCCTTCTTACCCTCATAGCTCTCAGACCTCGAAGCTTCATTCCTCATTTCCCCTCCAGAATTCCTCCTTGATGGTTACCTGTCCAGGATCTTATTTTTTGTCTCCTGCTTTGATTCCCATATGCCGCTTTTTCTAAGGTCAAATCTTCACTTTTCTGCTGTAAGTCCTTGTCTCCACTTCTGCCTCTGGCAACCTCACCCTTCTCGGATTATCCTGATCCACACATAAAATGGAGATTGTTCTAGGAGCTTAATTTGTTTAATCCTCATAACAAATCTATGAGGTGAGAACTGTTATTTTACCAATGAAGGTACAGAGAAATTAAGTAACTTATCCAAAGTTACACAGCTAATAAGTGATAACTCCAGAATCGAAATCCAGGCAGTCTGCTTGTAAGAGTATATGCTATTAACCTTTCTTCTGCTTTTTTTTTTTTTTTTTTTTTTTTTGGTATATGTGGGAAACACACATTGTTCATTTAGATCTGGCTCCGTCTAGCCTCTTTATACTTGGTATATCAGTTGGTCCTCTCCCAGTTGCAGGTCATAGAAAAATACATCTCAAACTGCATGAGGATGAAAAAAAGAAATGTGTTGGTTCCTGAACCTGGAAAGTGGTCCAGGGTAGAGCTGGTTTTCAGTGCAGCTTACTCTGAGGCTCAGAATGTTCCATCAGAACTCCGGCTTTCTGTTTCCACTTCATTATACTGCTTTCGGTGTGTTGGTCTTCTTCTCAGCCTCCACATGATGGCTAAATAACTACAAGAGCTGTAGTGCAAATTCAGTTGGAAAGAGACCGTCTCCTTTCGGGTAGTTCTTGCCAAAGTTCTCTTATTTACTACATTTGGACCAGCTTTGGACAGAGGGCAGTGAAGGGTGAGTTCCCAAAGGAAAATCAGAGTTAGTGCCAGAAGAAGAAAAATAATCATTCTTATTATGATTCTCCATAGTATTTCGATTGTAACTCTTAGGTTTGTTTATGCCATACTTGTACCTCCTGATGGGCCCATTTTCAAATTCATCAGTATAATAATGTAGGATTTTGACAAAGGGATCACTATTTTTTATTCCTTTACCCAAACTTCTGACAGTCTTCCAGATTTCAGCATTCACACAGATGACCATCCAATAGTATGATTTTATATTGCCTGGACTTAAGTAAATCTTTATCTGCTTTCACTGAATGCAAACTGTTTAACATTTATTGTACTTATCTATTTATATACTGTTTTTCTCCAGACCATGTGTTTCTTGAGTTTTGGGGTTGTATATATTCACCCTAACATAGTAACTGCTACGTAGTGTTAAATTAATAGCCCTTTCAGCAATACCTGTCACCCTTGGACTGGAGTGGAGAAAAGAGACAGTTAAGGTGACATCGGAAAATTATTTGTGGCAAGTCAAAGTCACTGAAAATATAGTTGGATTATCTTATTGAAAAGGGAATTGAAGAAAAAATTGGAAAAAATGGGGCATTGTCAAGAAATTAAAAATTGTGGTGAGCTTGAAAGGGGGGTTTAGTCAGAATGAGTGATAGATGGAAAGAAAGAAGTCTGTAGTTATGACTAGAAATTTTACAGTTCAGTATCTCATAAGTAAATCAAATTGTACAGTGATGAAGTTTATGCCACAAGGACTCGAAAGAAAGGAGACAAATTCAAATTGAAGTAAGGATTATTAGGAGGTAGCGTAGCTTAATTATCAATAACTCAGCTTTCGAAATCAGACTTGGGTATATATCTTAGCTCCTTTATTTAGCACCTGTGCAAACTCAAAATTTTTTTTAAATGTTATCTCAGTTTTCGTCTATATGTGGGGGATAATGTCTACTTCAAGGTTCTTGTTAGGATTTGTATTGGGCCATGATTAGGTAAAAATTGATTTGTTATTATTATCATTATAGTAAGTAGAGTGGATTGAAGAGCTAAGATCGTAGAGACCTTGAGCCACAGTCATATCTCCTTGGATGACAGAAGAAGCCAACCTAGAGAGAAAACAGTGAGCCAGGTGCTAAAATCCTCAATATAACAGAGGGAAATAAATGGCCTAGAAAAGTGGATAATGAAGCTAAACCGGTATCAGTTGGAGACATGAAGCTCAAAGATTGAGCTCTTGTTGAATAAAGATAGTCACCAGCAGCCTGGAAGCCATCAGGAAAATGTGGGCCTTTCCTCACGGCCCCAAGTACAACTGGTCTTTGGTGTAATCAAATGTCATGAGCATCAAAGGGGGAAAGAAGTGTTCACGAAGGTGAAAACAAAACAAAAGCAATAAGGATGGGGCAGCCGCAGTGCTTATCATGCATTTGAACCCTGCGGTCCATTGGACATGAGAGAGTAAAAGGCTTCATGCTGAAAGGGTTGCAGGAAAACAGTGCCCTCAAAGGATCCAGGTTCAGTCAGAGAAGGGAAACAGAGAGATGTCTGTTGAAGAGGTAAAAATCCAAAAGAGAGTCATCCCATTTAAACCTTTTAAATATTGGCTGATGGTCATTTTCTCTGTCCCCATTTCTTTTTCTTCCCTCATTTGTCTTAGGTCCTCTCTTGCCTTTACATTGCTCCAAATGGATATTTTTGGAGGCAGAGTGAGGAGCTTTCCGGTATCTTACTTATCCCATTTGGATCTCAGTCCAAACAAATGTGATCTGACTGTTCTTAGCCACAGGCTAAATGTATTTCAGAAATCTAGTCCAAAAGTACTTGGAAAACTTGATATACTAAATTATTGATGGGCAGTTTTTCAGATTACTCTGAATTGATTCATGACTCCCAGCTATTATGTTGAATGAAAAGTTTTCATCAGTCATTGTACCGGAAAGAGCTTGGCTTCAATAGCCTCAGAATCACCAAAAGCTACTCACAGGCAAATAGAATCCAGTGACTTGTTCATGCTTCTCTGCCTCTCTTGAATATCATTTAGCAAAGAGCTATTGAAAACGTATAATTTTTTCCCCCGATGGAGGGCCTAGGACTCACAGTTGTCATGTGCTAAATGGGCTTCTGCAGATGAAGCCCCTTCTTTTCACATTTAAATCTTCTTCCTTCCTCCCTTCGAAAGGAGGATTATCTTTACAACAAAGAACTCGTCATTTTCCAACAACATCTTCAGTTACTGCAGTTCAGGAGTTATATGTTTGGTATCAAAAATATCTGAGAGTGGATATATTCACTAATAAGCTAATGGTTAACAGAGCTTTGGGTCCGAGGATTCATAAGATAAAAACAACGATGATAAGAACAAATTTCAGTGGCTTCTGCATGCCACTGTAAGAACAGACTTCTCCAAATTTTAAGGGTAGAATATGGTTGCTTTTGATTCTTATGTCATCCATGGTAGGATACCACACTAATATCTAGTATTAGTAGTTTTAATTTGAGTATTCCTAATATACTATCCTGAGTTTATAGGTGAGAAAATTGAAACTCAGAAAAATTAAGTAATTTACCCAAAGTCACACAACTAGTGAGTCATGGATTCAGAATTCAAACCCACATTTCTTTTCTCAGCAGTATACTGCCTATAATTAAAACGTTAATGATTTATCCAAGCAACAAAATTGCAAACATTATTAGCTTAAAAACAGTAGTGGGAAGACCAAACAAGTTTTATAGATATTTATTTAAATTAATGATGGTAGAGTGGAAAGATTTTCGACTGGAGATTTACATTTACATGATCATCTTCCCATTATTTTGAAATAGGGGAAAATGCACTATGATGTAATGTCCAAATAGTTTCTTTCCAAGCCGATTGTGAATGAGACTGATGCTTTGGAAAATTCATAGTATCAATTAACAATTTGAATCAATTCAGACAATTTAAGAAACAGAACAATATACTTTAAGACAGTGTTTTCAAACTATTTTCATATATCTTCAAGGATTGGGGCAGAATTCTGTGGGTTTATAAACCAGACAGTTCTAGGCCATGTTTTCTCACTTAGCCTCTTGATTGTTAGAGGTCCATAAATTCCAGTCCATTCTCCGCTCCAGAGCTTTCTCTGGCCCTAGGCATTAAGTCAACTGCTTCAGTGTAATGTCTCAAGCTATTTCCCTGGAGTTTTGTCACCATTATCCCCAACCCTATCAACTGTGCCTTCCTCCCAGCCACCTGTCACTCTGAGTTTTGAACTTAACTTTTAATGTGGTATTTAGAATGGGCAGTTTGCAAAAATGCTTTTGGAGGATCATAATTTTGGATGGTTATCCTGCAAAAGCTAAACTCTAGTGATTTCAAGGATAATTCAAATAACAGTAATGACTGAGAAATGGATCGATTCTGATGAATTTAAAGGTGCTATTTTGCACCCCTAAATTAATAGCTACACAGGTTCTTTCAAGACCTATAATTAGTTGTGAGAATCAAAGGGTGCCCTAAAGCAATACAAAATGAGTTCCAGCTCTGATATATTATTGTGTTATTTCTGTGATCTTTCCTGAGCAAGATGAAATATACCACCTTCAGTAATCTCTTTTCAGATGCACTTTTAAAGCACAGTGATGTTACAATTTATTTAGTCTCTCTAGGTATCATCTTCAGCTCCTGTTTTTGAATGCGTCATTAAATTTGATGGTTTGCATGCATGAGAAAACTGGAATTGATCTCATGTTGGTAATGGCTTAGGTGTGAATATAAAAGTAGCTACGAGTTGTGGAAAATTCATATTGAGTCAAGTTTAACATCTATTTGGGTTTAATGTCTCTTAAAGGGGAGTAAAACATTCTCTGTTCATTATTCTGTTCTTTGGCTACACAGGAAACTAAACACTTTAATTATCTGGGTATTTATTATAAAACATTTCCTGACTTGAATTTTCTGTGTTTTGAGATACATAGGCAGATTTGGCCAGTGTCAAAAATGAACTGAAGAGAGAGAAGACTGAAGTAAGAGTAACACTTAAGAAACAATGGCAGAAGTTCACAGGAGAGAAAATGAACTCAGGAAGCCAGTCAGGGACACTGGGTACAGAGCTCACCAGCCCAGTATATTTTGGATAAGAGTATGGACTAATATAGTGTTGTGTGCCTTTTTTTAAAAAAAAAAACTGTAATGCTTAAATTAAAACAACAACAACAACAACGACAACAACAACAAAACCTCCAACTCAAATAACTCATTTGGAAAACATGAGAAAGTCATAAGATATAAATTTGATTCAAGAAAAATATGCAACTCATTCAGTCTATTTCAGAAATGTTTGCCTTTTTGAGTTCTTTCTTTTTCTTGCATCTCTTGGATATCCTTTGGGCATAGTGTATTTTCTGTTTAATGGCCATGAAAATATCTCTCAACTCACATGCTCTTCTTACAGTGTTACCCTGTCATTCCCCATCAGGAGGTGGCATCTAGGTCCCTCCCACTTGAGACTGGGTAGATCCTCGTGTCTGTCATCCTCTAGTGTAGATATGGCGCTATGAGACTTCTAAGGCTACGCTGGGGACACAGCGTCCTCCCGGCTCTTTTTCATGGGATACTTGCTCTTGGAACCCAGACTTCATGCTGTGAAGAAGCCCATGCCACATACATAGGCCTTGCGTAGGTGGTTCTGGCTGATGAGTTCAGCTGGGGTCCTGGGTGACAGTCAGCAGTGATCACCAGTCACGTGAGAAGAGAAACCTTTTAAATGACTCTAGTATCAGACACCATCTGACTGCAACTTCAGGGAAGTCTATGGAGTAAGAATTTAGCTATGCTTGGTCATCTCTTGGAACTGGGAGAAATAAGAAATGATAGCTGATGTTTTTACTACTATACGTTTGTGGTGGTTTGCTATGCAAGGTGTTTGAATTGGATCCACCCAAATCAAGCCCTTAAAATAAAAGTAAATGCCTTAATTGTAGAAAAGGAATGCATTATTGAGATTGAAATTTAAGAATATGTTATAGGACCTTGTCAAAATAAAGAAGGGGTCAGAGCATAAGAAAAATGATGAATGCATTTGTTCTATGTTTTTCCACTTAGCAGTTTTCCTTTTCAGTAAATAACTGGAAATGATAAACATCTCTAACATCAGACCTCCACCAGTTATAGCCTTTCTTGTCTTTCTTGAACCAGGGCTTGGGTTCAAAGTAGGGCAGCCATACTTCCCAGTTTTCCTGGGGTAGTCCCTGTAGATATCTGTGTGGTCCCAGGGTTATGACTAATGAAACTCCCAGCTTCTGTTTTACTCTCAAAAAAGGGCCTTAATTTGGGCAATAAATTGTATAGTCATTGTGGCCTAAGTGAATGTACTGAACATGCAGCCATATACATCATTATTTTCTAAGTTTTTCTCACCCAGATTGAAACGATGGTTAATATGTGGAGATTGCCTTGTGTTGATTAACCTAGTGAGATCACATCAACAGATTGTGTCCCTGTGGAGGGCACAATGGCTGGACTTCACCACGTTGTGATCAGGGGACCCTTGAACGTTTGGGTTACATGGTTGTCCATCACAGTCATACTGAATTTACAAGAGTTATGTATCCATTGTGATGTTATGCTCTAATGAAGCATGATTTGAGATGTGGGTGATAATCAAGAAATTATCAGAGACTGTGTACAAGATTCATTTGTTCCAGGAATACCATGTAAAGCTCACAGCTTCCTTCTATGAGGCATTGCTACATATCTTACAACAGACAGAAAAGAAATAGGAGGAAATTTTGAAGTACTGAAATCCTAAATCCATCATTTGCTACCTAGATTGGAGTCTGCCTTGCTATAGAAAATGGCAATAAAAGTCAAAAGTCAGAGCTTGCAGAATGCTAATATCAATCTTGTAGGCTTAGGAAATTTTATACAATGACAAAATGAAGCAGACCCTCAAAAATTGTGCAGAATAATAACCTCTGTTCAGGAACAGGTCCAGATAGCTCTTTATTCAGCTTTACAAAGTGTGTAGGGAAGGACATCCCCCTGTTTTTATCTTGGTAACCTGTTCTAGATCTAAAATTGTTGCAATAAGAAAAGTTCTGTTTAGACACACACATACAGTTTTTAAGGTACTTTCACAAATATCATCTCTGGCATTGTGTAGATAAAACACACAACTGATTGAATGTTTTACTGAAATTGTATAGTAAAAATCTATAATAGCTCTGATTAAAACAATTTTATGACATTAAAGTCTCACACATTCCCCTTTTTTTACATTTAGATCATTTTGGATGAATTTTCAAATTAGTTACTTTCTTTAGCTCTCTACTTCCTTCTGGCAAAATATACAGAGGCCTATGCTTTTATCAAATGTTTTAATTCATTAATTTAATATAATTGCTCATTATAATAGATATATAAATGCAGTTTAGAGTATTTTATCTACCATAAAAATATATTTATCAACAGAATATTATGACCATAGGAAAGGACTTAAATTCATTGAGTATCCACACAAAATAATATGCAATTATTATTATATGCAACTCTTAGTGTTTTGCTGCTCTCAATGTCAGGTCCTTCAGCTCAAATATTTAATGACATTTTGATAGTTTTCATTAAAATTTTAAATTGTTTTAAATACTCACATTCCTAAGATAAAAAATATCCTCAAGTCATATGTAAAATTTATATATACACTAGATATATATGTGCAGTTAACTATGATGCATGTTTATATTTAATATATATACAGAACATATGAAATTGGAAGAATCTGATATTATAAAAAGAAAAGTGAGATATAACCAATTTTCTGTATTTATGCTTTCTCAAAAATGACAAAATCTATTGCCGTAGAAAAATCTCTATTAACAGACATTGGTCCATATCAATCAGGACCCATAAATACAAAATATAGAATCAAATGTCTGATTTCATCTTTATTTTAGAAAAGCAATTTCTTATTTTTAGTGTTTTGCTCTTTTCCCAATAATATTGAATAAGCTATGCTTTTTCCAATTTAGTTCATAGGCCAACATTATATTAATCCACTTTTAGATCCTTATTTATACTAGGGGATGATAATAAATAATAGAGCTAAGAAAGTGAGGTGAGAGAGTGATTTATTTCTCATTGTTAAACATTACTGTTGAAATCTGTCAACCAGCTTGAAGGTCAACTATAAAAGTGTCAATAAATATGAAACCCAGATTTCATCCTGGAGAACAGTAGAGAATAATCAGAAAACATTCATTTCCTTGGCTGAGGTAATGAGGCACTCACAGAGACATAATCGTTTCACCTCATTTTCTTTTATGCAGCTCCAAGTTCAAGGATAACACTCCTCTTACACTATGGGAATAATACAAGCTTTGTAATAACATTAGCCTAGGACTGTGTAATAGGATTAAAATGATATCAAATTTGTTGAGTTGAACAGCATGTTCCAAGCTTGCACTGTGAATAGAGACATCCACACTAGGCCGGAAGAATTTCCTTAAGAAGAAGTGAGGAAGTTGGAGTAGGTGGGACAGGAATCAACCAGGAGACAGTAGAGATCAGGGAAAGTCATGAGGGAGGAACTGGACGTAGAGCCAGAGGATTCAAAGAAGGTCTTGCTCATCTACCATAACCATCCCCCAGGCTCCAAACCTCCCTCCTGTCCTGCTCATTGTCCTGGCTTTTTTCAAACCAAACTTCAGAGAAATCTTGATTTTCTGACTTTCTGCTATTTCCTCTTTCCTTAGCCTTTATAGAAGATTGGAATTACAATGAAGCACACAATATGAAGCTATATAAATATACCAATAGATATATGTCAATCTGTAATTTCTCCTCTACGTGTCAATCATATCACACACCAACAAGTACTGAAGGCGTAATTAATGGTAATTAATGTGGTTTCATTTTTAGAGTTTTTAGAGCTATTAGCATAATAAATTCGCAAATCAAATTTATTGTTTTTTTAGGCTTTCTGTCCGAAATTTTGGGTTTAGAATTTATGATCATCACAAATCCATCCTTCTTTTAACGAAAGTGGATTTGTTAAACATATAGCTATATTTGACTTTATTTTTACGTCAATATGAGACTTTATATTGTAAAATACAGACTAGGCATTAGTTGTTTGAAAAGTATACATAATAATATAATTGGTTACAAAAAACAATAGTCTAAAAAGTGTGGTTACTATACAGCAAATCTACTTTCACTCCTGGAAATTCACAACACATGGCTTACTGCTGAGGTGGTTCTGGTGGCCTGAACTTGGTAGGAATAATAATAATAATAAAAACAGGTTGAAAGTCCCCTCTGTGACTGGTTTCTAGAATCCCATCAGGCTCCGCTTGGGTGTAATATAATTTATAATTCCTTCCTAAGAAGAGAAACTTCAATCTCATGGTTCCAAGTCAGACTTTCAGGGTGGACGCACCACGAGGTGTAAACATACAAACACTGTGAAAGGTATATGTATTTCAAGGTCAAATTTTAGAGCTTAAAAGTCCTTAGGGGCCATCTAGTCCCACTCGCTGCCCCGCCCCGGGACCCCTCATTTCTTCCAGCACCGTAACTCATTTCACAGACTCTTTTGAGAATCTAATGAAAAGTATGGAATCCTGGCCCAAACACATGCACTTATAATCCACAACTTTACATTCAATCAATATATTTGAATCCACATTGCCATTTATTCATTTATTAGATATTTATTGTGCACCAGGTACTGTCCTAGTCATGTGGAAGACACGAGTGAATTCCTGTCTTCATCCAACTTACGTTCTGTTGTTCATGTGTATGGATTTTCTCCGGTCTAAATTTAATATTTTGAACATTAGAGCTTAAATTAGACATTTCTAAAGGAAGCTAAGAAAATAATTAACTGCTGAAACATGCCAGCTTGTGAACTGTAGAAATAAGATCTATGTGTCATGATCTAGTAAGGGTTCCTTGCTGAGTACAGAGGCCATCTGTACAGTCTCACGCGCCTTGTCACACTCATTAGAAATCATGGTGTGAAAATCAAGCATACTTTTGTTGAATAACCCATCTCACAGAACTGATACAGTCAAGTCTTGTAGGGTCATTGTGAAGATTAAATGTGATGCCTGAGGTCAATCCTTCAGCACTACTGATCTAGTATGACCCTAATCTTCCCGGGTTATGGAGTCACTTTAAGTATGGGCTGACATTTTTTACTTAAAAATATAATCCAATATAATGGACTGAATAAATTCAAGAAAACAATGTGGTGTACGTATGTGTTTGTTTTTAAAATTCACTTTTCCTCCTTTGCCAGAAAAAAAAAAAAAAAGGATACTAGTTTAGAAGTATGTTTTTTCAGATTTCACATTTAATTATTATTCCATCCTGTAGGACTTACCCACACTAGGTTTTATTTAAAGAGTTTTACAATCCCAAGATCCTCAGTGAATTAAAGAAATTCATTTTGAGATAGATTGACCAGACATGTCTTAATGGGCAATTAACTCCTCAGGTGCAATGATATCTTGACTTTACCAACTGAGGTGTTCTATAATTGACCACTCAGACATGCCCCATCCTGTTTATTCAGAAGCTCAGGTTCTCTAAGTGTGAAGAGAAATCTTGGTATTTTAAGAATGCTAATTTATTTAGTTCTTTTGGGTCCTTCAAGTTGTCAATAGTTGATGAAATGTGATATGCCCAATCTTTCTACCATTTCCCCATCTATTCTGGGGCTTCGCAATGCTAGAATGATTTGTAGGAACTCAGTAATTTCAAACACAATGCTTAGGTCTGCAGTGAATTGTAGCTGATTAAAGATTACTTTAGTGATAACTTTTCTTCATTATTTAATGGAATATGGCTGTGAAATTTGATAGAATACCATCTTAAATTGGTAATTGTCTTACATTTTCCAAATATGTTAGCTGGGGTTCTTATTCTGTTGGTCTTTTCCTTCCTCTTCAGTTTGGCATCCTTATTGCATTCTAACTTGTAATATGGCCTAGTTTTTGAAAACAAGAGTTTCTAAACTTACATATAGAATGTCGCCAACAAGCTAGAATTTATTAAACTATTTAAATCAACATAATCAACCTAAGATAAGGAACATTTTCCTTCCCCCCTCTTTCCCTCCCCACAGGCCCTGGTTCATTGTGAGTGCTGCTTTTAAAATTTAACATATAACTTATGTATAAATTGCCTCATAACTTCTGCCTTAAGTAATAATGCATCACTTTCAACAACTGGTAACCCACAGCAAACATGAAACAACTGACATTACTCCTCTTCTTTGATTTAGCTCAGACAACCTTCTGAAGAAGCCTGTGATTCTATGGTAATGAATAGGAAGAAACTGAAGATAAATAGGGAAAACATTTTATTAGTCCTGGAAAGAAAATACAGAATCAAAAAGTCAAAACTTCTCTAGTATGGACATGTGCAAGTTTCACAATCATATTATTAAGTTTTGCATTGGCTCAGGATGTAGTTACCTGATCAGCGTGTATCAGATAGATTGGCTGCTACCTGCATTCCTTTGAAAATACAACCCATAAAATTACAAGATCTAAGCCTGAGGCTAACCTGACAGGTCTTCTAAAGCCAAATGACGGCAGAGAATACTAAGACATGGTTTTTATGATTCAAAAGTAGTCTCCCCATCACAGAACTGCAGCATGATTAAGGCTAAATCCTTCCTTCTACCTGAAACATAATGTTTCATACTATGCAGCTTCTTATAGCATTGAGAATTAAATGTCTGTCATGTGTATGACCAAGATATATGAAATGGAATAAACTTACATGTTTGCTTGGGCATTTTGAATGGGCTTTTTTGTATGACAGTATTATCTTTTTAGAAGATGCTGCTGTGTGTTTGTGCAGCTGTGGCTTTTCTTATTGAATATGTGTCAGGTCCATTTTTGATGAATGATTATGGCTCTTGTTTAAAGTCGCTGAGATGCTTTAAGATTTTTGCCTTTCAGTTGGCCGAAGATTTTTCTCCATAGGAACAATGCCATCCATCAAGGCTGGCACCAAGTTTCCTGTCCCCATTTAGTTTACCACCTATCCATACACCATAGTAAGGCATTTTCCTGTTTCCCAGTTTGGAATTGCCTTCTTTCGGTCCATAATCAAACAGCTCATTGGGCATTCCTCTGCAGCTGATTCCTTGCACCCTGTAATGCAGACTGGTTTTATCATAAAGTACTGGAAAATTATATGCATTCTACGATTCCATTCTTGGTGATTTGGTTCTGCCATAGAATTGTAAGGTTGGAAATATTTTTTTAATGTCATGAATTATGTAAATTCAGAATGTTGTACTTTTTCTGTATGATTTTTAGTTAAAGTCCAGTCATTGTTATTAAGCCACTAAATATAATATTTGTGGTTAATCCAAGAATCCTAGCCAGAAATACTTTGTCCCTAAATACCTGTATGGCACACTGCTTCGGATATCTGCTCAAGTATCATCTTTCCAGAAAGGCCTTCTCTGACACCCCTACTCCCACTCCTGAGCTGACACTCCTTACCAATTTAACTTGCATTGCTTTTGAAAATAGTACGTATTAGAGTATGACCTATATGTTTATTTGCTTATTTCTTTATGCTATCTCTAGTGTATTTAAGGAAAGGCCTTTATTTCATTCCCTGCTTTATTCCCAGCTCCTAGAACTAGGTGCTCAAAAAATACTTATTAAATGAATGAATGATGAAAGACGCTATTTGCAGACCCGTACTTTAGTCTGGGGCCTGCTACTGTACCATCCCTTTTGGTTTATTCCCTCCTTTGAGAATAAATGCTTCAGTGAACAGAGGGTAGCTTAAGTAACAGAATTTAGTGTTAGTTTCTCAATCTATAGTCCTGATAGAAATTCAGCTTGGGTGTTCCACCGCTGGAGAAATATAATCTATAAAGGATACCTTCTTCAGATTTATCACCTAATCCAAAATTTGGATCCAAAAGCTGTTTGCGTCAGCAAATTCCGTCAATAAATGGACCTGACTGGCCTTATGGATTAAATTACATTTTGTTTAATCAATATAATTAAGTAGATATCATGGCTGTGTATTCAGTCTAGGACTGAAAAGATTTAAGAATAAATTGGCTTCAATTGAGTGAATGGATTTTATTAGTCACAACTATAAGTTTTCCTGATCATCCTAGTGATTTAAAAAAATACAAACTGCATAGTAGCCGTTGTCATCTAGTGAGTCCTGAGTATGAGCCTGACACGGTGAAAAGAGGGTTATAGCCCATGTAAGACTCATGGCAGCCAAACAGAGGAGGTGGTCCCATTTCCACTTAACAGATGAGAAAGCAAAGGCTCAGAGAGAGGTATGAAACCTGGCTAGGGTCCTTAGCGAGGACTCGGCAGAGATGGAATTCAAAATCCCATGCTCTTGACTCCAAATTCTGTCTTCTGAACCTACATGCTCTCCATGCCTGCTAGTGCTAAGATTATTGAGAGAGAGCACAGCCCTGTCTATCTGAGGGGGCACAAAAAATGGTTGAACTGAATTGTCTTGAAAATAGAGAATAATGTGGCTTGTTCAGAAATTTTAAAAAATAGTATTCCTTCACCAAGACTTGGTTTATATAGACTGCTACTCTGTTCTATTCTCATCACTGCCCTGCTTTCTCTATGTGCCCTGTGAAATTTCTGCCTGAAATTTCTGACTGTCAGCAGAGAAGTCTTCTCAAGAATCCTAAGACGCTCTAAATTGAAAAGATGGCATTAATAGCAGAAATGGAAAAGAGGGCAATTTGTCTTATGTTTCAATTTCATGATAATAGACTAATTCCATCGATGGAAAAGTGTCTAAACCTTTTCTCTTCTCATTCCATTTCTCTCACAAAAATAGCATCCCTCACTCCAGACTTTTCAAAGTATTCTATAAAAAGTAGTCTTTTTGAAATTCTTGGATTTAGAAATAGTATTTATATTAAAAAAAAAAAAAAAGCAGGCTCTAAATCTGACCCATTAGTAGCTGATCAGGAGCTTTCATCCATGAACTAGTTCTGGAGTGGGTCATTGGTATTTTAAGTGCTTTTTGATGATGGAAAATAAATTAGGAGACAATAATATGGAAAAAGACTGTCAGTGGAAAAAAATGCAACTGGTGAATTTTACAGAAGCTAAAATCAAATAGGATTTTAAAGGTACTCTTCATTAATTTTTTTAAGTATACTTGGCAAAATTGTGGAGACAGTAAAAAGTGGTTGCCAGGGGCCAGAGGGGTGGAAAGAATGAATAGGCAGAGCATGGGGGATTTTTAGGGCAGTGAAAATGCCGTATGCATGATACTACAGTGATGGACATACGTCATTATACATTTGTCCAAACCCATAGAACATATAACACTGAGAGTAAACCCTAGTGTAAACTATGGACTTTGGGCGGCCATGATGTGTCACTATAAATGTACCACTTTGGTGGGGGACATTGACAATAAGGGAGGCAGTAGGTGTGTGAAACACACGGAATATATGGGAAATCTCTGTACTCTCCTATTAATTTTGCTATAAACTTCAAACTGCTGTAAAAAAATAATTTTTTTTAATTATACTTTACTATTTCTGTTGTTATTTAAGAAGATAAAGTAGCTGAGAGTGACCTGCAAAGTGTACTTAGGACAGTTTTACCCCTGCCATATAGACACACTTTATAACCTTATATGTCCATAGCCTGTCCAGAAGGCTGAAATACTGCCTTGTACTGGAGTTGTAAAGTGATCGCTCTAGCTGCTGGTATTGATCATGTAGATTTACTTTTATTCTGTATTTTGATATACTGTCTCTATATAGAAACTTTTATTAAATTAATACCTTTCTGTGTGAGATAGAGTGGAAGCTCCTTAATAACTAAGGTAAACTGTCTTTTATTTTTTGACGTCTGCTTATTTATTGACTCATAAGTTATTTTTATAACTAGCTGTATTGCTTTCCTATTGTCATTGTAACAACCACAAATTTAGAGGCTTAAAACAAATACAAATTTATTATATTTCTGGATGTCAGAAGTTCTAAATGAATTAGCAGGACTGGATCCACCTGGGGATGCCAAAGGAGACCCTGGTTCCTTCCCTTTTCCAGTTTTTGAGGCCGCTGATTTGTGGCCAGCATCCACTGGCACGTGGCCCCTTCCTGCATCTTCAGGGCCAGCAGCCAGAGCATCTTCCAACTATCACATCGCCTTTCTTGACTGACCCCCTGACCCTCTCTTAAATGGACCTTATGACTATGTTGGATCCACCGAGATTATTCAGGATAATTTCCATATCTCAAGATCTTAAATTAATGCATCTGAAAAGTCTCTTTTCCAGTGTAAAGGAACACATTTATGTGTTCCAAGGATTAGGACATGGACATCTTTAGGGGACAGTTTTTTTCTGTCTGTCATACTGTCTAAGCTTCTAGATACAGATATCTCAAGAAACACATTCCAGCTAACTCTAAACATGACCAAATATTTTTAAGTTTTATTTTATTACACAACTAATAATGAATACGTAAATTTATTCTCACTATAAAATATGCAAATATTATGATCAGACCAAGTCTTACTTCACCATCACATTTAACTGACAGGCCCTTCCCTCCAGGATGTATTTTTATAATTATCTTAAAAATTGCTTTACATTTAATTAATTTGGAACTTGTTTTTGTGATTTCTGTGAGGTAGGGTTTTAACTTTATTATTGTTTAATTTAATAGATGCTCCAACCCCAGTTTTTGAATAATGTATCATTCCCTCAGTGGTTTGAAACTTATTTATTATTATTTTTTTTACAGAGTCTCTGTATACACAGTGATCTGTTTCTGGATTCTTTGATTTATTGATTTGCTGTCATATTCTTTTTTGATACTAGCCAGATTTCATTTTCCTGTGTTGTTCATATGTCTAGATATGTTTTGATAAGCCCCTTCGTACTTCTTTTTCAAAAATGTCCTTGACATTCTTATGACTAAGGCCTCTCACATTAACTTTTGTATCAGCCTGTCAAATTCCTTCAAAAATTCTTGTGGAATTTGAATTTAGGTTATACTAAATTTAAGGCAAATTTTTGGAGAATTATAATAAATTTCTTCATTTATTTAGATTATCATTTCTGTCATTCTGGATAATTTTATGGTTTCCTTAAAAGCCTTTCATATTTTCAGTGAATTTCTATTTTAGAGAGTTTTAAAAAATACTTTGGACTTATTGTCTTATTCCTTGGGCAAACCACTGCATTACAGTATTTTAATTAAGAAGTGATAGTGAAGAAAAAAAATTTGCCTTGTTTCAGATTTTCATCATATATTAAGTATCATATTTACTTTTGACATTTTGTGGATACCTTTTATCTGTTAATGAAGCTTATTTTTAATTTTTCTAAAATACACATTGTTAACTTGGTTTGTAATAATTTGTTTAGACTGTTTTTTGTGTGTGTGTTTATAGCTGTGCCATTGGCTTTTAACTGCTGTGTTCTCAGTAAGAAGCTCTAAGCATTGGGCTATGTGATCTTTTGAACCTGATGGAGGTTGCTAGACATTTAGGAGACCATCCTGCCACTTTGAGCCATCTACCCATATTCTTGGTTCTTACTTGGGAAGGACATTTCTGTGACTTGCTCTTTTATCTGTGATGGACACAATGATGGAGAATAGAACTGCTTGGCTGTTACCACTGAAGTACCCAAATTAACCACAAGAAAGTTCTTGAACTTGGCTCTTCCTTAGGTGGTTTTCAATTTCTGGTCTTTCTTTAATTCTATCTCATCTGTTGAAAAAGGAGTGCTTTCAAAAAATTAAAAATGGATTAAAAAATCTTTTTTCTTTTCTCCCGAGTGTTATGGATTTGCACATTTTTAAAAAAATGTCTCTCTTTTCTAGTAATTAATGGTGGAAAGAGGGATTAGCAGCATATGCTCAGTTTGTTCTTAGATAGGAATAGTTCAGGAGACCTGTGGAAGTCGTTTCATTTTTATTTTTTGAAGATGTGCACAGTGCATGCCCTACAATAGACCATGTGGCAAATGCCTGCTTGCCCTCTGAGACAACTCTTAAGCATCTTTGTTCTATTAAAGTCACATCTATATCATTTCTGTTGTCATTCTGTTAGCTCGAACTTAGTCATGTGTGAGATGACTAACTATAATAGCCAGCAATTTTTGCCATATTTAGTAGGTATCAGACCCAGAATTTAAACCCAAGTTTTCTGTCTCCAAAATCTGTGCTCTTTTTATTATGCCATAATACCCCTATTATTTACCAAATAGAATCAGAAATGTGTTTTGGTACAGACTAACTGTTGTCTACTGAATCTTACCATTTAAGTGACTATCCTGGACAGACTGTCCCTGTGGTCACTTCAGACATCCTTTTTATTCTCCACCTTGCAGATAACTGCCAGTCTCTCTTCCAACTGCCCAAATCCCCAAACCTGTATGACATTTCTATTTTATTTTCAGCGCTCCTGCATCCAAAACCTAAGTTGGAGCCTTATCGTAAGCCAAGTTTACAAGCATAAGTTTCCCTTTTGGCCTCCTTTTTAGGTTCCCCATTGCTATCCTCTGCCAGAAGGGAAATGCTGTTGCTTCCACATGGACTCCTCAGGGGTCATTCTTTGCCCAAATTGTGATTGGAGGTTGCCAAGACCATATGGAAATATGGCTCCTCCACCATGCTGTGGGCATGGCTCCTATTCCAGTCCTTTCCTAGTGGACAGGCTTCCAGTCCCTCCTCATGCCTGCTGCATTACATTTTGAATAAACTGCCAGACCTTGCTGGGAGGTCCTAGTAATACAGCAGACTTCTAACCCTGAAAACCGACCTTAGATAGAGTTTGGAGAAGCTCTTTCATTTTAATTTTGCCAAGATGTAAATCATGCCAGCTCTTACACAGATCACTAAGTAAATGCTTTATTGCCTTCCAAGGTAACCCACCATGACCTTTACTAGCTTTCTTTTTGTGTAGTAAAAGATACACCACTGTCAGCTATGTTTAGGAAGTAGCTGAATAAAAAGTGTCAGTAAGTATATTCTTAAATATTGATATTTATTAGCCAGTGTGCTACTAAACTAGCTATATATTTTGTATTCTTGACTGTCTTTTCAGATGGTTATTTCTAATGACTTTTTTTTTAATTTTAATGTTTTCAAATTGTAAAAAGCACCCTCAATTTCCTCTAGAATTTTTTTTTACTGAGTGACTATATAAAATGAGATATATGAAATGCCCATAAGATATGAAAGTTTTCTATTTGTTTTCATTTTTTATTGTCATCATAAAGGAACTCTCATTGGGTAAATTGAAATAGGGAGCAAAAACTGACCTAAATTACCTCACATAATTTGCAGTTGGGAACATAATAGGACTAACATATAAACATATGAGTTTCTTCTCAACTTCTAACATCTTAAAGTTAGAGTAGTTTAGGAGAACAAATCTCTGGGCTCTGGAGCTATTGTAAATCAAGATGCAACATCATGAACTGTGTGTTGCAAAACTGAGCTAAAAGGATTTCAAGTTGACAGCTTATAACGAAGCCTCTTGTTGAACATGATTCAGGGTCAATATTTTACATTTTTAGACATCCATTAGGTACTCATCTGATGCCACAGTGTGCATAGGTTTAGTTTCAACCATGCTTACACTCCTATTACAATCCGTAGCTATGGCCCTAGTTCGTTCCTGATGAATTGGTAATACCCATTTGTCCTCTGCTTACTGTGCACCAGGTGACATTTTCTTGCTGTCACTTGCCTATTAATCTGTAAGCATTGCTCACTATTTGATATTTAGTTCAACTCATTTATGAAGTTAACTTTGGTGTTATTTATTAATGACATAGTTGGCGTTAGTGTTTCTTAAAAAAAAAAAAAACTAACTAACACTTGGGCATACATCACAATTTGAAAAGAAAGATTCAGGTATGAAATAATTTAGAGGTAATTTTCTTTAGGCGGAGTGAAAAGTAGGTGCCAAGGCTGTGAGGTAAAAACAAACTTGGCATTGTTCTATAAATAGAAAAAAGACAATAAGGCTTGAGTTAATGAGTCAGAGTTACAGGGAGACATAAGGTTGGAGGGCTTGTCAGGGAATTAGAACACTTTAGGTTTTATAGACTGTGCTAAGGAATTGGAGATTTTCTTAGTGTGATGGGAAGGCACTAGAACAATTTAAGTACAGGGTGATGTTATCTGTCTCAGTGCTGACAGCAGTTCTAAAACATTAATTCCTGATAAAATGGATTTGTAAGCCATCAAGTTGCTTTGGTAACAAAAGTATACTCCAAACCAATAGCCAACATTTATTTAATGGTAAACACTGTAGCCGTAGATTGCAATTGTAGGCAGAGACAAGACAAGGAGATTACCACTTTTATTTAATATTGTTTTAGAAACTCTAGCTAATGTTATAAAGCAAATAAAATAATAGTATTTATTTTAAATATATATAAAAATTTTAATATCATATTTAAATAAATACAAAATTTTAAAATAACCATTTTATAACATATGTAATTTCATTGGAGGGAAAATGAAAATTATTATAATAACTTGCAGATAATATAACTGAAAACTAGGATATGCAAAAAAAAAATCAATAATTACAAAGTAAATATACTGGTATAAAAACAACAGTTTCCTTCACATCAGCAAACACCAACCCCAAGGTATAATAGAAAAAACCCAGATACTTAAGAAAACATATAAGAAGGCTAATGAAAAATTCCCGAGTCACATAAAAGTAAGCTTGAGAAGAGAGAGACATACCATATTCCCAGATGGGAAATCTAATATGTTAAAGCTGACAATTCTTCCTGAATAAATGGATAAATTTAAGGCAATCTCAATTAAAATCACAGAGAACTGATACACAAAGAGCAGACTCTAAATATTCAGAAAGCCTGGGAAAAAACATGTCCAGCTTTTCCATCAGACAAAGAAACATGCACTTCTTTTGAATACGAAATGTTGCCTAATTGGTGAGGATAAAAAGTATTAATGCCTCTAACTTCTGTGGGGAGAGAAGGTCAGTGGTAAGAACACATTCTAAGGATAAGAGCTACTGTATTAGGGGATCAGGTAGAGAGATAAGTGCTGTGTGTAATCTGATTGTGGAGAAATATATAGAAACAGTGAAGAGGTCTATAGAATTAGGAGGAAAGGCTTTATCAATAAACATTTAAAGTGCTGCTGTTAAATGAAACAATCTGTGTTTATCTTTGTAGAAAAGGTTATAATGCAGCCCTTGATCTATCTAGTTATGGACGACAAAGCCAAGTCCAGGATAATGAGAAAATAATAGTAACATAACATAAAAAACACTTTACTGAGGTGTAATTTGCATGCAACAAAATGCATTCATTTTAAGTAATACCATTAGATAAGCTTTGACAAATGTGTAACCACCCATATAACTATAACCACCCTCCCAATTAAGAAACACACTTTCTTCACTTCAGAAAGTTCTCTCATGCTCCTTTGCAGTCACTCTCTCACACCCTCACTCCAGGCAACCATTGATATGCTTTCTATAATTATCAACCAGTTCTTTTTTTCTCTTCCATAATTTCACATAAATGAATTAATGAAAATATGAAAAGTAGCCCCGCTTACCTTCTTGAACTTTACCCTACTCATCTGCCACTTAGTCTCCAGAAATGGATTTCAAAAATGCTCAGCCAGTTTAGGGAGCATTTTGTCTGGCGACGCCTTCCTCTCTGGTATCCTGCTCTGCAAACTCAGTCACTTGATCTCTTCTTGTCAACCTGTTGAGACGATTCTTTTATTTGTAGGGTGTCCTTTATATTCTGCATAGAGACATTCCTACCATTTCACCCTCTTGCCAAGACAAGGGAGGTAGAATAATAGATCTGGGCTTTTATTTATTTTTTTAAAATTAAATTCATTGACATAACATTGGTTACTAACATATAAGTTCCAGGTGTACGATTTCCTGTCATCTGTATATTCCATCGTGTGCTCACCACCCAAAGGCTAGTCTCCTTCTGTCACCATATATTTGACCCCCTTTACCCTCTTCATCTTCCCCCCACCTCTCTTCCCCTCTGGTAACCACCATACTGTTGTTTGTGTCTATTAGTTTGTTTGTTTATTTGTTCATTTGTTGCTTTTTGTTTTACATCCCACCTACGTGTGAAATCATATGGTTCTCATCCTTTTGCATTTGAGTTATTTTACTCAGCGTGATCCTCTCAAGTCCAACTATGTCATTAAAAATGGCAATGTTTTATGTTCCTTATGGCTGAGTAGTATTCCATTGTATAGATGTACCACACATTTGTTATCTGTTCTTCAACTGAAGGACACTTTGGTCATTTCCATGTCTTGGCTATTGTGAGTAATGCTGCCATGAACATAGGAGTGCATCTATCTTTAAAAATAAATGTTTTTCAAATTTTTCAGGTAGAGCTGGACTTTTTAAGATTTTGAGCACAGCAGCTCTTTCAGTAGAGAACAGAGCTCTGGAGACCAAGGCATTGGGTTTATCCCTTGGTACCTTTTAGAGCTTCTTTCCAAACTGTGTACACTCATATTGTGCTTTAAGGGTTTAGGTAACATTTTTTCATTTACAAAAAACAGTGCATATTCATCAGGATTACCAGCTCACTGTGACACCAAAGAAAAATGTCCTCAAAGCAGGACGGGGGTGGCTGCTGAGTGATGCATAAAGATGACTGTAGAAAGTGCCATCTGGTGTTTTAGAGATGATGATATGAAAGAGAAAATATAGTGCCAGCGAAAACAACCCCTCAGAAAACAACCATAGTGGCAAAGGCTTCTGTTCTGCCCACTCCATTTTCCTTTTCTGTTCCTCTTTTCTCAGTTTATCCAGGCACCAAGTTCTAAGTGTTAGTCGCTTAATGAGTTATTGTCTTAAGGTACCTGTATTTGAATGGAGCATGTCCAGAAATAAGGGATTAATAACAAAGAAATAATGATAGTTTCTAGCAGCAGTAACAGACTTATGGGGGTATTTCATCTATGTGTGATTGTGTGTGTGTGTGTGTGTGTGTGTGTGTGTGTTCCACAGAAACTTCATTTCCTAAGAAGCAAATCATGAGAATTACATGTATTATTAAGTGTATTCCCCACAACAGAATACCAAATAATCATCAAAAAGAATAAGATGCATTTATACCTGCATGTTTGTGCATAAATTAATAATAATAATAATAACAATAGTAATAGCATATATGGAGAAAAAAGGATGGAGATGATTTATTATACTCTATTAATAGTGGCCATCTCTGGAGGGTAGATTTTTTGGGGAGGAGGGCTTTCCTTTTCAAAATTAATTCTCTAATGTTTGAAATTTGTATAATCTGGATAATCAGAAAAATAAATAACAAAACTCAGGGGAACTGCCAGTTTTGCCTAAGCGAAGACTCTGGTAAATGATAAAGTAAGGAACGTATAAAACACATCAGCTTAAATGTTTAGATGATGATTTTATTTTTTTTTATTTTTAGTATTATTATTTTTAGGCGAGGCAACCCTTGGTTGACCTCACAGATTGCAAAGACCTTGTCAGCTTACAATCCCTTATTTTTTTATTTTTACACCTATAGCACCTGGTCTTCCTAGGTGGTCTCCCATCCAAGTACTAACCAGGCCCGACCCTGCTTAGCTTCCGAGATCAGATGAGATCGGGCTTGTTCAGGGTGGCATGGCCATAGACTTAGCTTAAGTGTTTATATATTTTCCTTAGGTTCAGTTAAGAGAGAAGGTGCTTTTTGTTTTAAGAATGTGAAGATGAAGAACCCAAGTTATATATTGCGTTTCACAGACATTGAGCATCTCACTTCCAATGAGTTAAGGGAAGTTTCATAAAGAAAGGAAACTTATAGAGTGACGACTGTGAAAGAGAAAGGAGAAGAGCATAACAAGAAGCAAGGATGTGTTCCAAGAGATGAGTATACAACCGGGTTAAAGTATTAAAAGGACAGGTTTGAGAAGGGGATCAATAATGACGAGGGAGACAACAGCAGCAGCAGCAGCCACCGTCGCTAAGCAGCATGTGAAGCACTTCATGTGGCTCACCTCATTTACTCCTCACGTCGGCTCTGGGAGGACCCTAACTGCTTTGAGCCTTTCTTGTAAAATGGGTAATTTAACTGTCTCACGCATAGGCTTGTTGTGAGAATTGAATGACATGATGGGTATACAATACTTAGCATGACGTTTGGGACACAGTAGGATGTACTGCCTGTTAGCTATGGTTATGATCCTAATCTCCACCTTATAGATGTGGGCATGGAATCTGAACCTTGCCCAAGGTTCAAGAACTAATAAATGCAAGAGCTGACATCTGAATCTGTGCTTGTCTGTTTCCAAACCTGCTTCGATATTCATGCAAAAAAGCTACAGTTTGGAGTCCTGTATAAACTCCCTAAGGATTCCACTGGTTTTGATGATGGTTTTGCAGTCATGATGTACAAATGTGCCCAATTAAGACCAATTGTTTTAATATTGACGTGTTAGTGATACATGCATTATTAGAGACATCAACAAAAACAGATCACGTGTTTTCTAAAGACAAGACTATACTCTATAGGTAGAATTATTAGGTTAGAATGTATTTTTCTTAGACTAATACTGAAGCATAGGATGTGACCACCATGTTTTCAAAGACTAGTATAAGAGAACAGCATGTTGCCTCATGGTGACTCTGGCACCAAAGTGACAGATGGCTCAGCCCAGGACTCTGACTTCCTGGCATAGTAATTTTGCTAGTGTAACAGAACCTGCTCCAAGGAAAAGCTTATGATGAGATAGGGCAGGGCAAGGTGTTACCTTAGCTGCTGATGCTTTGTAAGGATAAATCAAGACAAGTCACCTTCTTTAAGGAAGTTATTCTGGGGACTGTAGAGGAAACCAAAGACACAGGAGCAAAGAAGAGAGGGTTACATGTCTTTAGTCAGAGGTCAGTGGTGCTGCAAGCTGGGATCTCTGGCCAGGAAGCATATTTTAAACAGGCAAATCCATTGTCATATGTGCTCTGATGGAAAATGCAGAGCCTGGAGAAGCAGCGTAGGGTGGTGCTGACTCCAGTGCAGCTTGTCCTAAATGAAATCGATTTCCTGCCTTTGCATGCTAGAGAGAAACTCCTGGTTAAGTTATTCAGACTGAAAAAAAAAATGTTTCCTGAAGGGACAAGGATTGAGAAATGAGGATGTGTTAAAAGGGTAGCAAGAATGGGGCTCACAAAGCAGATATTTTAGAATCAGGCCCATATTCCTGGCATAGAGTGAGAATCGTGATGGGCAGAGAAGATTCACTTGAATATAACCCAAAAGCCAGAGCAGGTTAGTTCAACCTATTCTTCTCTTTTGTCTGGCACCACCATCTGCTCTGAGCCAAACTCACTGTGAGACACAGTTGGTTGGCTTGTCAGTTGACAGTACCTGTCTGTCCATAGTTCACAGGAGGGAATTTGAGGCAGAAAGCAGATTCTTAAATTGCAGTCGCCCATATCAAGTGGGCTTCTGTTTTACCAAATATGTAGACAGAAGGAAATCTTGAACTTGTAAAAATGACAGGGGAATGTCCATTCACTTAACCACATAGGAAGTGCCTGTTTCTCTCATCTCCAGGTTGGATCCATGATGAAGGGCAGACTCCTGAGCCATTGGGGCTACAGCGAGAATGACAGTGAGAAGGACGCTCCCTACGTTGTCAGCAGGACAACATGCCCTGGCATTGGGGGGAGGGGTGGAGGAAATAAAAGGCAAAAGGAAAATCAGAGGAACATACAAGTAGGGAGGTGTGTTGGTAGGTTGGGCCTGGAGTTTTTTAGAGTAGGGAGCTCTAGTCATTCTGTAACCATTTAAAGATTTGATCGCTCTTTGCTATAGACAGATGTGTCCCTCTACAATTCATAACTGAAGCCAGATGAGGCCTTTGGGACCAGGTTATGAGGGTGGCGCCCTCATGAATGGGATTAATGCTGTTAATTTAAAAAAAGGGACTCCGGAGAGCTCCTTTATTCCTTGCGCCATGTGGGGATATGAGAAAATAGCCATCTCCAACCCGGAAGAGGGTTCTCACTAGAACTCATCTATGCTGGCATCCTAGTCTCAGACTTCCAACCTCCAGAATTGTTTGAAATAAGTTTCTGTTGTTCGTAAGCCACCTAGTCTGTGGTATTCTATTATAGCAGCCCAAACTGACTAAGTCTTATTACGCCAACACATAATAGTGACAGTCTGTGCTGGTAGGAGAATCAAATGATTTGGGGAGGGGTGCCAGATATTTGTTACTTTTTTGTGTGTTCTGGTCAGTCTATAGTAAATGTATATTAGTTATATAAGGAAATAAATGAAAACCTCAAAATAACTTGTACTGAGTGGTAGCTATAAAGAACAAAAACAACCAGTGAGCAGTCCTATGTCTCCTGGGATTTAAAGATATCTGAAAAGACCGCATGCCCTTTGCCCCTCACTTCCCTATGCTCCCCACTTCCCCATGCTAACACCCTGTTTCCGGTCATCTCTCAAAGATCACATTTACGCCATCAGGAGAGTGTAAAGGATAGTTCATGGATCTCACTTTGGTTTTATACGAGGTCCCTGTTTACAAGACGTATTAGCAGACATGATTAGAATGATCTAACATACAAGAGAATCTTAGGGTTTGTTAATACATGGCATGTTCCAAGCAATTTGGAATGTTCCAAAATGTCTTTCTGCCTCCCCTTTGTTCCTGTGAACAAAATCTTTGCTAGAGCACGGGTGTGTCCCTGAGCCGGTCGTCCTTGAAGGGAACGAACCCTGTGCCAGAAGCCAGTGGAAGCACTTTGCTTAGACATCTAAACATCAATTTTATAATTATTTGCTAGGTAGCAACGTTGACAACCATAGAATGTGGTTGTCGCCCAGCACTATGTAAGGAGCTAGGCAGGCCTGCTGGCCGCCCGGTGCAAACCACACAGCAAGAGCGTGCAGGAGACGGAGCGTGTGAAGGGTTCGGGCTGTGGAAGACAAATGCACTATGTGTGCCGCATCATTGTCAGTGTTGACTTCATACAAAAAGAGTAAATTCAGAAATAAAGCACTAGAGTTTGTCTTTATTATGTGGTATTATAAACTTTTTCATGTTATGGTGCCTTGAAGCCTCAAAAGATATTGACAGAAGGATGATTTTAGACCATCTAAGAAACCTAATCTGTGGAAAATTAAGCTAGTTTCTGAGACTCTTTTTAGAGATTCAAGATGTGTAATTCTTGTTCAACATGAAAAGAGAAAAAAGTTTTCTAGACACCCCCCCATACACACACACACAGAATTTTAGGTTTTATGTTTTAGCTTTGATTCAATTTCTTTTAGGAAAACGACATTGTCATTGCTGGAAATTAACAAGTGGGTGAATCCACTAAAAATCTTGCATTAAGCAGAGGGATGTTGTTTCTCTATCACAAATAAATACTGCGTATAGCACAGACCTCTATGCTTTCTGTCTCGCTCGCCAGCACCGTCACATTCCCAAGCTCTCAGGCAGCAGCTCTACGCTCTCCATTCTTATCACGACCACCGAGAAAAGCTTCCCTTTGAAGGGTTCTAAGGGAATCCATGTTGAAGAACCGAGTTCGAAGAACTCTTTGGAGACGAAGGATTCATCTCTGTTAGCCAATGGAAAACTCATTTGATTTTCTAGAAATACGTATTTATTCTCTTTTGACTCTGCTGTTCCAGTGGGCAATCCGTAGCAAAAGACAAATTCGTGGGCGTCTAAGAGAACAAGGGATGATACAAATCCATGCATTAACACATCACTTTCATCTGGCTTTACAAGCGATTTACCATTCTGTTTGATTTTTCCTCTGGGAAATTGGAAAAATGCTTTCACGGGCCTCTGGCACAGTGCTTGTTCCCTGCAAGCAAGACCAGCTCAGGGATATACCTGCGCTCGAGCAAAGATTTTGTTCCCCGGAACGAAGGGGAGGCGGAAAGACATTCTGAAACATTCCAAAGCGCTTGGAACATGCCACGGAGTAGCAGACCATCTTGTATGTTAGATCATTCTGATCACAATGTCTGCTAATACCTTTTGTGAACAGGGACCTTTGTAACTTTAGCAATGGGAAGTAATGATATCAGCAGCTCTCACTAGACCTCAAAAATATATAATTGTCAGCAGCATGACGATTTTTTTTTTACATCAGTAACAAAATGGATATGTTTTTGGTAAATAAATACAGGAAACTGCTTTTACGTTTATTAGCAAAACAAGAATCAAAACAAGCAGAGATATGCAAAACATTTTTTTTCTGGAGCTCAATTTTTAGCTTTATGTACACAGATCATGCAAAACAAAGCAAAATGAACATAATAGAAAGCAATACAAATTTCTAGTGGAAGGAGTTGTCAAGAATTGTGAAGGGTCTGAGGTTTTATCCTACTTACAAGCTAACAAGGTAGCCTGACACAGTTTGATGGATGCCGGCAGAAGGCATGAGACTCCTGGGTCACATATGAAGGCTTATTTATTACGTACAGAAGTAGCAGTAGCCAGAATATCTGCATTTTTGTGCTGACTTTCTGAGGCCCTATTTCCTGAGGGTGGTGTGAAGAGAGGTAAATTTCACTTGCACATTATAGGAGAGGAGCGCTGAGCTCTGGGCCCCTGGATCTATTATAACGGACAGTAAACGTGCTTTTCTTCTGCTCTTGGGTTAGATATTACCTTTATTAAACTGAATAGGACCATGCCTGCCCTTTGCTTTAGAACATTATCTCTGTCTCACAAGGCTGTGAGCATAACTTCTCTTAGCTCTTGAAGGAGATGTTATTTCTACCTTCCAAGGCTGTTCACTAGGTGAACATCCTGGAAATAATAGTCTGGAACAAAAGGTAGTATCGATTCACTTGCAAGATGTATAGAATTGTGAAAGACCCATGGAGAATTGTCTCCCAATAAGGGTATTTGTGATGTTGGAGATTCTAGTCTTAACCATTAGCAGGTGACTTCAGATAGTCAACCATTCATTCTGAGTGAGTGACTCATTCATCCAGTCAAAGAGTCAGTCAGTCATTTAACAAACATTTACTGCATGCTTGCCATGTACCAGATACTGTGTAAGGAATTAGGCAAAAGAAGAAGAAGAAGAAGAAGAAGAAGAAGAAGAAGAAGAAGAAGAAGAAGAAGAAGAAGAAGAAGAAGAAGAAGAAGAAGAAAAGGAAGAATTAGAGTACATATCCTTACATTCTTGAGGAGATTACACAGTAGTGAAAACTTAAAAAGATAATAATATTCAGCAGCAGAAATAATGCTGTATGTTCACCATAGTTTTCTGGGAACATAAAAGAAGTAAATTTTCAGACTTCTCTGTATTTCTCATTAGATTGGGGACATGTGACTTACTTCTGGTCAATTGAACATGGGCATAAGCAATGGAAGCTAGTGGCCGACGAGGTCCTTCAAACGTCCCACAGGACCCTGAAGCTCTTCTTCCCTAGCCGTGGCATCTGTGGAAGTCTACAAGAGACATATCAAATTTGCATGAGCAAGAAATAAACTTTTGTTATCTCCTGTTTACAAGTAAGGAAACACAATATAATATACTAAACCTGGTAATAGAAACATATTATTTCTAGTATCATGAACAAACTCAGGGCAAGAATGCTGGCTTCTTATTTATTTCATTTAGAGCTCTTAGCATGGGATGTGGAAGAAGGATTATACTTGACTTTCGAGTCAAGAAGATTGTTATGATCATTAGGGGCATAGAGTCAAGGGAAAAGCTTTCTAGTTAGTTATTTTTTTTAGATAAGAAATGTTTAATGTGACCATAGGTGAAGAAATAAAGGAAATTAATAAATAGAGAGGGAGAGGATAAATTATGGAAAGAAAGGGTGAAAAAATAAGGCCTGGTGTGCAGGTAAAGAAATGGCCTCTTCTCCTTACCTACCCTGTGGGATCCAGGAGGAATAAGCATTGGAGTGATGGCTTTGGAGAGAGCTTATTTAAGGCAGGGAGGTGGAGAAATCATTGAGATTAAAGTGTAGATTCTAAGCATTGACAGAAAAAATAATATTGTCTTTCTATTGTATACCAAACACTTTGTTGGAGCATTTACAAATATCTCATTTAATCTACATAATATTAGGTAAAGTAGTTGTCATATCACTATTATTTTATAGATGAAGCAACTGAGACTCCTAGAGGTAAAATAATTTACCAACGTTGTATAACTAGTATGTAGCAGAGCCAGGTTTTACATCTACTCTATCTGACTCCATGCTGCTCCTTCACTACAATCAGATAAGAGAGACCTAAGGAAAAATCCTTTATTACTCTTGGAGAATCTTAATCAGTTGCCTGTGGGTGCCCTTCATGTCACACTGCCTGTGTCTGGGGGACAGCATTCTGCCACGGATGTGCACTCAGTACCTCCATATAGACAGTAAAAGAGTTTTCACAGGGTTTGAAAATGGAACAATTAAGTCAGTCAACTGGTTGTTTTTGACCACTCTTCACCAATTTAGCTTCATGGTATGAAGTGATTTGAATGGTGGTTTGTTTAGCTATCACTCATTTACAACCTTCCAATGTGAAAGCCAACAGAGAGGGAATTAAAAGGTGATATCATACCATTACTATCTCTTCAGTGGCATTGCCTGATTATCCCTTTTAGAACTATCCTGGTTCCTTTAAAGATGTAAGCATATATTGCACGACTGTGAGAGTGATTTAGCAAGTCACGGCATGAGGCTTAATTAAAATTTTGGAAAACATTTATCTTGACTTATTAAAATAACCTTTAGGATCTGAAATCAGAGATCCAATATTGTATTTGTTCAAATAGGTTATACTCTCTAAACCTAAGAAATACGTTAGTTCATAGTAAATTACAGAAGTAACATTTAAAGTTAGCCTTTATAATAGAATAAAATGGATATTGATAGTGACATTTGCACCCATGCTGGGAAGCTGGAAGGATGACAGAAAAGGTTTGGTAGAGATTTCATGGAAGGTACCTGGAGCATCATAGTAAAGACTATTCAGAAATGGAAGGGATACTAGATTATCAGGTGAAGTAAAGCATAGGATTTATACATGGGCTTGGCCGATGCTCTCCTGTCTCGGTCTTAAGAACAGTGTATCTTCCTTCCATAAGGCACCGCTTGCTCACTCCAGGTTTTCAACCTTGATGAGATTCAGGTTAAAGTGACCCATCTAGTCCAGCATTATGCATTCCCACAGCTGCCCAGTGAAGGGAACATTTCTGTCCCCTGGGAGCACATTTTTCCCAGAAGAGTTCTCTGGGTGACATGACTGACATGACTGAAAATGGCCCAAAAAGCCTTAGTACATTTGTGGCTTAGAGATGTGATCCATGTGCCAGCCCTTGACTGAAAAAGGCCATGTTCCTGATTGAGTCCTAAGCAGTCACGTGGCTTAGGGAATTACCCAGGTGTTTGAGGGATAGTGCCTCTTCACTGTAAAAAGTCAGGGAGTCTGAGAGCCATCCTCGTTTCAACATCTGCCTTCCTGTGTGGTCCAAGTGCACTAGTCTGTTCTTAATTTTTCCAACTTCAGTCTTGCTGCCTGGAATTTGAATTCTGATACTCGCTTGGTTAACTTCCTGTTGACTGATAGGGATAGTGTTTTAGAAACGTGCCGCATGGTCCAAACTTACTTATGGTTCCGATACTGAAAAATTAATTATCAATAATGATTAGAAGTAAAGTAAATCTGCTTTAAGAACTACAATCCTTTAATACAATTTAATACACTTACTAGCATTTCCGTAAATCTCTAAAACACTTATAATAGTTGGCAGTATGGTTTTATTAAGTCTGTAGTATAGAGCAACTGTATAGACTTGGGAATGTCCAACCTCATCCATGGCCACCAAACTCCTACGTTCTAATTTCCAGCCGTCATAATCTCCTTTTAACTCCTCACACAAGCTGTACTTTCCCACCTCCAGGGTTCATTCCAAACACCTTAGAGGTTTTTCCTCTGGAAAGACTTTCCTGATCATTTTTCTGCATTCCAGATCTGATTTTGGTCCCCCTCATTTTTCATATGACCTGACATTGCTCTCGTCATAGATTTCATCACTGTGTATTGTGATCATTTGATTTATTTTCTGCCTCCCTCATGCTTCATAAGCTCCATGAGAGCAGTACCCACTTCAGTTTTATCCTTGGCATCACACCTCCTATCACAACTAATGCCCACTATTGGTAAGTAGTCATTAAATATTGGGAGATAGGATGAATGTGGAAGACCTGTGTTTGAGTGTAGGTCTCCTTACTTGTTCACTTTGTCAATGATAGTTTCCTCATTAGGAATAGCATTGAAGGTAATATCTTGCTCTGAGGGTTGTTGCCAGGATCAGATGAAATAGTATGGGTCAATGTATCTTGTAATCTACAAAGATGTTAATTATTACTCAGTCTTCTCAACTGTGTTCGCATTCCATTTGCAATATGTTAATTCGTACTGCATTTTTTGTCGCTTTTAACACTTGTTTGAGATTCTTTCATATTCAAATGTTTTTTATTCTCCAAGAAAACTAAAAGCAATGGAATATTTCATTTATTTTTTTTCTTTTATAACAATGTCACTCCAAGAAAGTTACAGAAATTTAAGGCAGAGATTTTATGACTTATCAATTGTTTTCTTTTGTGATTTTCATATGTTCAACAAATGTTCAACCAAACTATATTTTTATTCTAAGAAATTATGTTTTTCTATTTGACAGTTAATATAATAAATAAATAAACAGAAAATTATTGCTTTAATTCTTATCAAAATTGGATACTATGATTCCAGATCTATTGATATTTCATCTAGCTATGTGAGCCAATAAATAAACAATATTGGGGTTTTCATGTACACTAATAAGATGCAGTATTTAAAAAGTAAATATGGAATTTATTTCTCAATAAATATCTATTCATTACTATTAAAATTTTTTGGAAGAGAGTGCATATTGAGTTAATTATAGGTTTGGGGTATGGATTTAATAAGTGATTAAACACAGCAGAAGAAATGATTAGCGAGCTAGAGAATAGGTTCACAGAAAACATCCACACTGAAGCATCCAGGAAAAATTAAGGGCAAATATGATGTGGTAAAAAGATCTAATGTATCAGAGTCCTACAAAAGAAAGAAGAATGAGAAATGACCAAATTTGAAGAGATAATGGTTAAGAATGTTCTAAACCCAATTATAAATGTCAAGACAGATTAAATAGTTTACAAATCCCATATGGAACAAAATCAAAGAAAAGCACACATTAACACATCAGAGTACAGCTGCTTAAAAAAAAATCCTTAAAAGCATCCAATCCAAAGAAAACAAAGACATATTATTAAAGGAATATAATAAGACTAAAAGAAGTCTTCTCAGCAGTAATTATGAAGACAACAGATACAATTTTTAAAATCATAAAAAATGATTGCTGACCCATAAGTACATTTTTAAAAAATGAAGGTGGAGTAAACCACAACAAAAAACCCTGAGAGAATGTGTCATCAGCAGACACATACTAAAAGAAATACCAAAGGGAGTTCTTCATTAAAAGGAGAATGGTCCCAGATGGGATCAAGGCAGTGCAGGAAGGAATAAAGAACAATGGAAAATGGAAATATATTATTGGGTAAATCTATACGAATATAGACTTTTTAAAGGTGATTTCTAATCTATGTAGAATTTAAATATATAAAACTATAACACCAATTTGGGACTGGGAAAAATGGAGTTAAGAAAGCAGTGAAAGAACAAATTTAAGTTAGACTCTAATAAGTAAAAGATGTCTATGGCAATCACTAAATACAAAAGAATAATATAAATATGTCATTACTAAGTTAATTGCAATTAAAAATGAAAGAAATACTTTATTAATTTACAAGATACAAAAAATTTTAAAAATTGGAAACATGAAACAGGTCAAGTAAAAAACAAATGGTAAAATATAAGATTTAAGCTCAAATATAGCACTTGTAACATTAAATGTGAACTGACTGACTAATGAAATTAAATATTGCAAAGGTCTTCAGATTGGGTTAAGAGACAAAACCCAAATCTTAACTGCTTATAAGAGACACAGTTTAAAATAAGGACATAGAAAAAGAAAGGAAGGAAGGAAGGAAGGAAGGAAGGAAGGAAGGAAGAAAGAAAGAAAGAAAGAAAGAAAGAAAGAAAGAAAGAAAGAAAGAAAGAAAGGAAGGAAGGAAGGAAGGAAGGAAGGAAGGAAGGAAGGAAGGAAGGAAGGAAGGAAGGAAGGAAGGAAAGAAAGAAGAAAGGAAGGAAAGAAGGAAGGAAGGAAGAAAGAACTTTGAAATATTGAAAGAAAAACAAGTGGAAAAATATACCACATGAACATGAGAAAAATATATGTATTTTTTAATTGAAGTATAGTTGGTATACAATCTTACATTGGTTATATTAGTTTCAAATGTACAATATATTGATTAGACATTTTTATACCTTTTGGTTTAATCATAGTAAATATCGATAGAGCAAATATTGAGGGTATAAATAAGTATTATTCAGGGCAAAGAAAAACATTTGATGATGCTAAACTGTCAATTCATCAGAAAGATATAACAAATTTGCATGTGTATCCAGACAGTATTGCCTATAGCTTCCTCTCTCCTCCTTCCTCCCTTCTTCTTCCCCACCCCACATCCTCGCCAGCATATAACAAATCAATATGAGAAAAACAAGACAATCTAATTAATACATCAAAAAAGTGTTGGACCAGAACTTCCCAAAGGAGTGTATCCAGATGACCAATAAACATTAAAAAATGCTTAAATGTTTAGTCATCAGGGAAATAAAAGTTAAAACATCATGAGGATGTAGAACAACTATAACTTTTCTATACTACTGGTGGGAATTTAAATTTCTAAACCACTTTGGAAAACTGCTTGACAGCACACATAACCTGACTTAACAATGCCACTCCCAGATTTATTCCCAAGATAAATGTCACATATGCGCACCAGATGACAAGTACCGGGATGTTCAGAGCAGCGTCAGTCATAATAGTCCCAAGCAACTCAAGTGCTCATCAATGGGATTGATAAACAAATTTAGATATATTGCTACAAGCCAACTATGGAACAATGAAAACTTCTGTGACATCATAGTTAAATCTCACAAACTATTGAGTGGAAGAAGTCAAATAAGAGTACATTTATGTGTCCTTTGTATGATTCTACTTACTTAGAGTTAAAAAACAGTGAAAACTAATCTATGGTGATAGAAGTTAGATGAGCAGTAACTGCCTTTAAAGTGGTAGTTACTGGGATGTGGCACAAAGGAGATGCTTGGGATGCGGGTAGTATTCCATATCTTGATCCGCAAGGTAGTCAGTCGGATGGGTGTGTTTTCTTCTGTAAAAATTCTTTGAGCTGTATACTTAAGATGTGTGCATTTTTCTGTATGTATGTTATACTTAAAAAAAAAAAGAGTAGGCTATACTTTCTGATGTCTTGTGTTAGCCATGCCTGCAGGGTTAGTCTTGGCCTACTAATTTCTATTTATAATAGAAAATCTTTAGCATTTCTATAAATAAATCAATGGGCTTGGTTAATGTATGGTTCTAGAATTTGTGTCCTATCTTAAGATACAACAAAATCCATTTCATTAGAATGTACATCAGAGAAATAAGCAGAAATATTTAGCACAACACACACATTTTCTCCAATAATAGAGAGAGTAATTGGCTTTTTTTTTAGTACACGAATTGTTCACTTATTTCCTCTGCTTCTGTCAAGCATAGATTGCTTCACGTTTCTTTCTTTTCTATTGCCTACAGGAAAATGCAGTAATCACGACTCAGCTCTAAAATGATGGCTTTTGTCATCTGCGGTTTAGTGGCTGACCATCAATTTGCCTCGATGTCATGGTAGCATCCATCCCTGCATCTGAGCTCTGTCTCACAGTGACCCAGAGGACCAGATGTCTTTGCTCTTGCATAAGCTGCACTCTGGCTGAGCACCTGCTACTGTCACTTTGTTCAGGGAAGTTAGCCATCCAAATAATTAAATAATTATGTAATTGGTATTTGTGGATACTATTTTCCATCTAAAGTAATCAGAAGAAGTGAAAAGGGAGGGGACGAAGTTTTGGCTGATAAGAGGAGGGAAGAAACTCCCAAAGTGCTTTTTTCCTGGAGTGTAAATAACCTTCCACCCATAATCTGCTTAATGACCTCTCCCCTTTATTCTACAACCTCTGTAATTTAGACTTGATGGACTTTCTGGGAAGTCTTACCTAATAGGGATGGTTTCTCTGATTTAAGGGGCTGTTCTTCCACAATTTGGGCTGTTTCAGGCTTTACTTCAGTATCACATGAGAGGCAAGACTTGATGCATCAGAAGAAGCAGGATTCGGGGAATGCAGGCTTTAATCTTTTACACTCCATTCTGAGAAAAGGCTGAGCAGTCAAGGATTAACGCTGCATGATTACGTTTTGCTGTCTTTTAGTGTGGGTCAGTTTAGCGCCTTCTGTGTAGCATGCATGCGACACTAAGGCTTCCTTACACCACACTACCCTAAAGTATATTTATTTAAAAAATTTAAGCTTTTTGTTTAGTAAATATTTTTTTCTAGTTGAGTGTTAAAATAACATGTGATGGAGAATATTATAGAATAGTCATTCAGCCAAAAAGTTAAGCATAAATGAATTAACTGCCCCCGGTGTTCTTCCTGTCCCCATTCATCCTTCACAAAGGTAGGCTCAGCAGTGGCACAGGGAAATTATTTTCTCAGGCAGAATGCTGTGGTCAAAAACATCCCCTCGCAGGCTACACCTCATTACCTTTGTTAATGAAATTGAAATTGAGCGTAGGGAAAGGATTTCTCTCTCTCTGAGTCTAAGGCTAAACCTGCTGCACACTCTTTTTCACCAAGAAGGCTATCAACAGGGCTGCCTTAAGCTTCCTCCTCTTTCCTTAGATGTAAGTAGACCCATAAATGGAAGAGGCTTCAATTGAGCTTTAATGCCTCAGAGGCAACCTTTAAAGTCAGCTTCTCATCCTTTTCCTCCAAGAGTTAATTTCAGGGTTATCTATTATGGGCTAAAAAATTCAGCTCATGAGCAAGTTAGGTTCACTTAGAATTTAAATAAAGAAAATAAAGTTGCATTTCTGCGTATCTACTGGTGACTTTACATTTCAAACCTCCATACTTGATAAGGAAGAGAGGCTGCAGAAGAAAAGAAAAGGAATTATGGTTAATCTTTCTGAAAATACAAATAATCATAAGAATCTAAGAATAACCATATAGTCACCAGCATTTTACACTCAGAGATTAATGTGCTGGAAGTCCCACAGCTAACAGGTGGTGGAGCTGGGCTGCAAACCCAGGAAGATGGGTAGCAGGCTATCTACCCAGGACCCACAGCTATACTGCTGCTATAAGAGAAAAAGGAGATGGATAAGAGATAACCAAGTCGAGGGTAATTTGCAAAATATAAGGAGAACTGACATTTTTGGAAATACAAAAGTTAGAGATGATGGAAAATTGAGAAGGGGGATAGAGAACGAATAAATGAGTTTCCCAGGAGGCAGGAAGGGAAAAGATTAGAAGTGGGTGAGAAGCAAAAGCACCTTTTCCCCGGGAACGGAAAAGAAAAAGAGAAAGAGAAAAACGTATGAAGACAAAAGTGCTTGTAACGTTGAGAAATTATCATTTCTTAGAAGGCTTCTGTGCTTACAATAAGGAAGGCACATTGCAATCTTCTGAGAGTCAGGAAGTAATGGGTGGGATCAAGGGTGACAGGTTGAACAGAGCAATATGTAGGTGGGAAAAGGTGCAGGAGGGATGAAGTCCCTAAGTTAGATGTGTGTGAACTGCATTTTGGTGGGCATATACTGTTATTTTTAAAAATTTGAAATCTTCCTAATTTACATCTTGAGATTAAGTGAAATGACTGGATTATTAAGTGTGAGTGCAGTGACAAAAATGAAGTGCAGCCACCAGTTTCGACACACACTGGCTGGTAGGAATGAGTTTAAATACGCAGCCACATTCGGGAACTGCAAAGTGTCTATTGAAAGATCAAACTTCCATTAGAAGATTTTTCAAACAAAGGAAATACTATAGTATCAAAACTGATACAGACAATTCTAAATCAGAATCTCCATCTGTCATACACAAGGAAACTAAAGAGGAGGAAGACCATCTAGAAATGCTTTCTTTCAATCAGAACCTCTCACCCTCAATATGAAGATTTCTGTCTCAGATCTCTCCCCGCAACCCCAAGTAAAAGTCTTCAAAAAAATTTCTTTATAAGACAAGAGATAGGGTTCCTTGAAGATGAATAAGCTAGAAGAAAATTTTCTGATTGACATAATACTATCTCAACATTCTACTTGCAGGCAAAGAATAAAAAATTTGAACTGAAGCTTAAAATATTGGCACAAAATAGCTGACGTGTTCATGCATGCATGCTTGTTACACTTTGTCTTTCAAAGTTGCATTTAAAAAAATACCTGAAATAATGTTTTATTTTAAAATTTTTACTATTTCTTCTTATCTTTAACTTATAATAGTGTTTAACTTATTTTCTGATAATACTTCAGTATTTAATCATTTGATAGTTAAATCAGAATTAGAATGTGTTTAAATTTATGCATTAAAATTTACATTCTTACCTAACTTTTAAAATTTGAAATCTATTACATTTTTTGTTTCATTGGTCTTAAAAATATGAATTCTGAATACTTTTAAAGTGAAATACTGGTATTAGTGTAGTATTTAAAAATTATAATTAATAAATACCGAAACACTGGTTTATCATTTTGCTACCGTAATGTAATCAATGCAGTGGGAGAGACTAGCACTGAAAGGACTAATCATGATTTTCCATCTCTGCTTGGAGTTAATTAAAGCCAAAGGCATCTAATAAGCTGAGGGCAGAGGGAGGGGCATTGAAGCTGGAATCTAGTTAAAACACGCTATCATCCTCTCCATTGGTGACTCAGCCAAAAGCCAGTTGGAAGAATGAGGAACGCTGGTAATTTGAAGTGAAAAGTGGTTTGCTACAGTGAATTAGATGCTTAAAAAATTATGGCAAAGGTTGAAGGAATGTACAGTAGTCTCTATGAAAGATTCCTAGAAGAAAGTAGGTCAACTGGCCTGCCGACGAAGCGGCGGTCCTCCACCACGATCAGAGAGCTGATGGATTAGGAGGGGCTTCTAGAACTGGGGCGATTGAGGGCAATCCGCCCTTGGTGCAACCCAGGATCAGGAAGCTCTCGGCCCTACTGCTCCAACGGCCTCTTGACCACAACAAACTTGCCACCTGGATGCTGGAACACAGATTCCAGTTGCCACCAACACTACCACCGTTGCTTTTCAGTGCCCACGAAGAAAATGACTGGATATGGTTATGCCATTGCAAAAAAACCTACGTCTTCATATCTTTGCTTGCCCAAAGCACCAGGAACACGGCCTCTGTGTCACTTCTGCTTCCAAATCTCACACGAGTGGATCTAAGTGGCAGAATCAAAATCACATCCAGAATTCAGCTGTAACTGTGTAAATCTTACTTTTAGTTTTGCACTGTCTGTAGTTCAAGAAAACACAAAAAGCAAGAAATACAGTTGAGTAAACGCCATAGCCACTACAACTGGATGATGAAACTGCACCGTAATGAGTACGTATTAAATATTGATTGTCATGACATGGTAGGAAGTTATAACAAGAGACCTATGTCTACTTACATGAGGTATCTAAAGTAATCAGACTCATGGAAACGGTAGAATGGTAGTTGCCAGGGGCTGGGTGGTGGGAAAAATAGGGAGTAGTCATTCAATGGTGTAGAGTTTTAGTCACACAAGATGAAAAAGTTCTAGAGGTCTACTGTACAACAGTGTGCAAGTAGTTCATACCATAATGTACACTTAAAAATTAAGGGCAAATTTATGTTGTGTTTTTACTACAATAAAAAAATAATTTTCTTTTTAACAAAGCTAAAAAAAGAAAAAAAAACTCATGTAGTTTAGGAACTCGGCAGCTGCCTCCAAATTCTGGGCAGTGATGTTCGTTATTAACAGTGAACCACACTTGAAATGGTGCACGTCAGTTATCCTCACCTCAAACTCAAACGTCAAACATGTTGGGTTTATCTTGTGGTCATTTTTGTAATGTTAAGGACAAAATCACCTAAAAGCAATATCTACCTACAAAAAGCAATATTTGATTATCTCATCATTTTAAAAGATGAGAATTGTCATCAAATTAAATGAGCATTTCTTCCAGAGAAACTCAGGCTGGAAAAACATTCTGAGTGCTGGTATCATAAATATTTTACCTAAACAGTACTGCTTATATAGAATTTAACAGATTGAGGTGATACTTCCAAAATAAATCACCCTAATAGAACATATAGCATAGAGCCTTTCAGCCACTTGCAAGATCACTAATCTGTTATGAAGTTTGTCATTCTCTTTTTGTGTTTTACAAACATGTTTGAAAATTTAAATCACACAAAGAATGGAGTATGGATACAGCAGAAGTGTCATATTTGATCTTTGTACTTAAATACTTATTTTATGCGTAATAGGGCCAAGCACCTAAAGCATAAAATTAAAAACCTTCTGGAGATTGCAAATGACTATAATTCCTGCAGTCTGCAGCCAGCTCCAGTAAAACCAAAAATCCTTATAAGTTTCATATCAAAATTATTTTAGTGTTTCATGGGTTTGTTCTTTGTAAGCTTGTGGGTTAATTGATTTTTGAAGGGAGAATAGGGATAAAACTTTTGGTCATTATTTTGTGAAATTTAACAAATATTAAGGAATTGAATTAATCCAACGTTCATGTTCATAAAGCTTGCATATATTTCAATTTGTTTTCAATTTGTGAATGACTTCTTATTTGTAATTTCCAGATCAATTTTTTTCTAAAGTCTCATTTTCCATTCCCAAATATGGTGGTGGCATCTTTGAAAAAGTAAAATTGCAGCAACGTGATCCATTGTCTATATTCAGAATCAGTATTTTTCCAGGTCATCAAAAAATATGAGTTTGATTGCATTGTCTCATTCAGTCCAAGTTTTTGCTTTTTCCAGGGATATGTTTAATGGCTTTTAAAGAGGAAGTTTATCCTCCTACCCTTTTCTGGGATTGAAGTTCTTAGCATATTACAAAGGAGAAACAATATTCCAACTGTTCCCTGACCTCACCCCCTCAAAGGTTGGGTTTCTAACCAAAAGCATTTTAGTATGGAGATATAGATTTTACACATGTTTCTTATCTCAGTAAAACTGACTGCAAAGGTCAAGTTCAAGGTGATCTCTTTAAACCCACTGGATTCTCTCACCCTCATTTCTCTTTCATTCTTCTTTATAGATAATTTGACAATTTCCAGAACTGAACCATACAACACAGAGACTCTGAATCACAAGCCAACTCTTGGAAAGAAAATGAAAACTTCAATTCAGTGTATGGTATCCAGATATCTGGATGTTTGATATGGGAAAGAGAACACATCTGGATTATGCTCCCTGTGCCAAGACCACGGATGGCAGCAGAGGTAAGGAGAAAGAGAAGGACCAGAACTAAGAGAACTGAGGGAAACTGGGGCAGGGGAGAGGCAGCAGGCCAGCCCACACACAGGAAGCACCCAGGATATGAATGTCAAGGATGAGAGGTGGGGCATGTGAAGGGGAGGAAGTCAGAGGAAGGCCAGGTTATTCAGGCTCATATTAGCTTTTGGCTTAGCTGAAATGCAGGCTAGATGCCTCTAATGTTATCAGAAATACAACCTTTTTAACAAATGAAAAGCCAAGAAATTAGTTTCATCATCTTTGTTCTGTATTTCTTAAGAGTTTTCATATTTTTCTGACATTTAGCTCAAAGATCAGCCTTTTGCCCAGGGTCACTTTTTGACATGATTCAGAGGATCCGAAGGCATTCAGGTACCAGAGAGTGACTGTCACACTAGTAGAGATCTAATCTTTATTTTCAAATTAAAAATCTCCTTGGAAGAGTGGCAAAGTAAGTCACGAACAGTCTAGTTTGCAGGGCATGAGTTAGGGAATATTTTCTTTGCTTCTATTTTGTGGAAGAGATTATGGAAAATTAATATTTCTTTCTTAAAGCTTTGGCAAAATTTATCAGTGAAATCATCTGGGCTTATGTTTCTTTTTTGAAGGAAGGTTATTAATTATTGATTTAATTTCTTTAACAGATACAGACCTATTTAGATAGTCCATTTCTTCTTGTGTGGATTTCGGTAATTTGTGTCTCTCAAATAATTGGTCCGCTTTCTCTAAGTTATTGAATATATGAGCATAGAGTTCTTTATAGGATTCCTTTATTGTCCTTTAAAAAACTTTATTGAGGAATAATTGACAAATGTAATTGCTTTCACAGCATCCCACAAATTTTAATAAGTTATATTTTCATTTAGTTAAAATATTTTAAAAATATTTTGAGACTTCTTTGACCCACTCTACTTAAAATTATAAACTTCAAAATTTAATACTCCTAAGCTCTTTCCTTGCTTTACTTTTTTCAACCCCCTCCATTACTTGTAACCTTCTAATATACCATGTAATTTCTTTATTATGCACTTTTTATTGTTTCTCTTTCTGTTAGACTATAAATTCTATAAGGGCAGAGTTCAGGAAGCTTCTTCAGCTTTGTTTAATAATATAGTTCAAGTATCTAGACCTGTGCCATGTATACAATAGGCACTTAATACATATTTGTGATTGAAGTAAGAAGAATTTTATAAAAAGCTTGACACATAGAATGTGAGAGGGGAAGAAACAGTGCCTTTGAACCAGGATTTTTTAGCTTTGGATATTGACATATTTTTAATTAAAAAATTTTTGCTTTTTAAATTCTACATAGATTTTTGATACATGAAACTCTGATGTCTGAGTGAAGATTTTGTGCCCATTTGATCTCATCTGATCAGAACAGAACATGCTTTTAATATAATGCACTAGACATATTTTTACGTCTCTGAACTCTAACTGATTACAAATTCTGGCAACTGTGAGTCAGAGACCTATGATTTCCAGTTTCACCATAACATTATTTACTCTGTAAATCATAGCACAGAAATCATATTTTCATGTATATAAAAAAGGAAGAATTTATGTAATATGATCAATCAAGGTATCATTCATGTTTGGGCACAAAAAAAAAGTGACATGATTTTTCTCACATGTTGTGGTTGGCCCAATCAATTAGGATATGGGATGTCTGACTGAAATCCTAATAGCCAGATTCGAAGCAGAGACTTATGCTCTATAAAAGTTAAACTGTAACACCTATTTTATTTCATTTTTCTGTCACAAAATATCACTTAATAGAAGAATATGCTTCAGTGGATATGCAAGAAATGTCCATCATCACTAAAGGTGCATGTCTAAGCCATTGTACTGATGCTGTTGATAAAGAGTATCCTGGCTATTTATAGGCATACAGAAATTTAAATAGAAATTTTATTACCTGAAAAATACCAAAGAACCTCTACTTTCATACAATTTGTTCGACTTTTCTCTTTACTTCCATCCTGCCTCGCTCTAAGTGAAGAGGACTATCAGAAAGTCAAAAATGAACCTTCATAGCATGCCCATCATGTATACAGTTAGGGGAAGGAAATGAGCTAACGTAGATGAGTAGAATTCTTATTCTATCAGTCATTATCTCTCTTGTTGAACTCTTCCATTTCCAACTGTCTTGCCTGTGGACGGGTGTGGGAGATGATGTAGAAGATTGCACACTGAATAACTGTATTTCCAAGACTACTTTGCAAGCTCTTGTCTATTTGGGTCCTGCAGAGGGGGGCATGAATGGAAAACTGGAAGATGGGAAGAAGAGAAAATGCTTCCCTACGCCCCTGCTCCTGGTGGTGCTCAGACAACAGCTGCAGTAGTCTTGAGAATGTGGATTCCTCTTCAGCTGTCATTGTATAGTGTTAACCAGCAGCAGCACATCAGCACCTCTGTTCATACCAGATTATGGTTTTGAAGTGATAGTAGCGTTGCTGATCTTTACATTGCAACCCTTTCTCTTTTTTGCTCTTCCATTCCCTCTAACACCTTTCTAACCAACTTCCTTGACTAAGTGACAAATTTATCTGAGTTTTATTTTCTGACTAGTCTAGTTTTAACAGGTAGTATGAACAGTGATCCTAGAAAACAAACCCTCAAAAATGGAATCTGGGATTTATTATCGACTTGAACATGAAATAACCTCAAATGACAAAGCAAAATGAAATACTCAGAATCTATGGATTGTAGTGGCCTGGGGTAAATTGTCTCTTAGAGGAAAGACTTCAGGAGACCAATTGTCTGCTGTGAGTAGAGGTGATGATTGCAAGGATTCTAAGTTTTGTTGTCTGCTTCTGACTTCACTCAAGAGTTACAGAAAGAAAAGAAAAAGCTCAGGATTTTAAACTCTGAGCTCCATGCTTAGTCAGACAACCAGAGATCTTTACTGGTGGCTCAGAAAGAATCTTTTATCTGCTGTAGTCTATAGACTTAGTACTGACGCATTTGAGAATTGGACCCAAAATTTGTTCCCATGGGCTATAGAATTACAATGTGATTCAAATTCACTGCTCACTAGGTCTTTTACATGAAAGTTGGGGTGTTGATTGATAAGGAATTGGACCTTGAGAACTTGACATAGGAATGCAAAGTCCTGAAGTACAAAATATATTGACAGCCTGCTTTATAATTGGTAAACTCAAGGACTAGGGCGTAAGGACAGGTTTGAGTCTGCACAAAAGAGAATCGCGTTCACTCACCCAGTTTCTAGACCTGAGGCAGTTCAAAGACTCAGGCCTACCTAAATGAAGGAAAAGTTTGGTATCCTTGAAGAAGGTCCCGGGACACTGTAAGACATAAATACTGTAAACCCTCTTCAGATCCTTCCCCCAAAGGGATCTGAATCCATCTACCAGGGTGACCATGGACTAAGAGAAGGGAAATACCCAGACCTTTAGAGAATTATAAATCAGCAGTTCTGAATTGCTAATCACTGAGGCTGTCAAATACCACTGTGGGCCAATTAAAAGTATATGAACTTCTGGTCTGATTACATGTCACAGTGGGTCCATCAGGTCCATGGACCCATGCTATTGTGATTTTCCTAGTTCTCTAATGCATAGTTGAAATGACATTTTGACAATAGGTAGAATCCCTACCATGAATTTGGAACTATGGATTGAGGGCTATTATTGTAGACAGGAACATGAGGAAGCTCTTGAAACTTGCCATCCCTACCAAACTGTAAACTAAAAGCAATATCTCATCCCAGGGGAATCACAGAAATTTGTGCCAATATAAAAAATGTTTTAAATGTAGTTGATTCTTGTCACCAACCTAATTAATATGCCTTTAGTGTGAAAGGCAGATGAATCTTGCAGAATGTGGGGTTTAGTAAGTGTAATCATGTGATAAATAATTCCAATTATAAAAGCCAATTATAAATACAATTTATAGAGCAAATCAATATAGCCCTTGTAACATAGTATATAGTTACTCATCTGGCAATATTTTTTCTTCTTGTTACTAACTACTAAGGAATATTTTGCTCTTGTCTGTCAAGGACAGAAGTACACCTTCACTCAGGGTTTTGTTTATTCTCATGTTCTCTTGATTATAATCATATCTGTAAGGACCTTGATTATCTTACCTTCTATGGAGTACCATGATGACCCATTATATAGATCATAGCAAGCTGCTTGGTTCTGGTAATGAGGAAGTAGCAACTGCTCTCAATATTGTAGAACAGGGATTCACAAAGTGTGGTCCCTGAATCAGCATCATTAACATCGCTGGAACACGTGAAAAATTCTCCAGCCTCAGCCCTACCCAAAACCAACTAAATCAGAAATTTGAAGTGGATCAGTCTGTTTTAATGAGCCCTCAAGATCGTTCTAATGCCCACTAAAGTTTGAGAATCGCTGCCTTTGAAAGTCATATGTGTGTGAGAAGGTGGGAGATAAGACACACAAAAATTCAAGGGTCTGACACTTCGGTGGGGTTTTAGGAGTCTAAACTTCAGGGGCATCACCTCTAAAATAAGACAAGTTGCTGCTCCTTGCACTACTCACCACTATGAAAGGGGTAAAATGCTTCATGTTCCTCCTCTGCATTGTTGAGAGAAATAATACCACATTTCAGTGTTCTGCTTTAGTATTTACTAAGTAACTTGTAAGGCTTCCAAAATGATGGCGCTCAGGGCTCTGCCATGGGGGTTTTATGGCCAGAAGTTCCAATGGGTGTCCAAGTGTCTATCACAGGTTCAGATCCCTCTTCTGTTCCTCATGTGCCTGTAATAGAGACTTCTAGAGCAGGGGAGGGTTTTGGAGGAAAGCTCTGCCCTCTTCTACAAGCAATCACTGTCTCTCTGGCAACAGTTTCTGGTTTGCTTTTTGGCCCTGGCAAAAAAAATGATGCTTGATCATGAGATATCTGAACTTCGCATTATAAACAAGGTATTATCTGATCCACCAAGCCTTAAACAGGACTATGGGCAGCCGTATTCTATCACTAAGTGGAAGCAGGGTATATGACATCAAACTTGATTAGATCCTGAAAATTTGCATGACCAGTGGCTCAGACTTCCATAACCCCCTCTTCCGCTTTGTAGCTGGCATCCTTCGGTCTACACCTAGCATCTCATGGGTAATTTGGAGGACACCATGGCCTCTTCTGCAAACAAGTGCTGTCCCTTTGAGAAATAGCTCCTGACTCGCTTCTTCTGGTCAAATAGTAGAAGAAGAAAGACTGAGACCTGGTTTATGGATGGTCTGCACGATGCCTTGGTGGGAGATTGGTAAGCAGGAGGAAGGAGGATGCCATTGCTGCTCTGCTTTTGGAGGCACCTCAGGCAGCAGCAACAGCAGCGGGAAAACCAGCTTCTCAGTGGTGCCTGGATTCTCACTCGGTGGCAGTTGTAACTGTAGTTGTAACTGTAGACATGTCAGTGCCTTTTGGAGCATCAGTAAGAACGTGTGTGACCCGTTCGATTGGAGTGCAGGCTCCCGGGCTCCTGTTCGGCTGCAGTGGTGGCAGGAGCTGGTGACGGTGGTGACAGCAGCTTTCCTGTGGTGACACAGTCACCACAGTCACCCCTCTCCCTTTTTCTCTTACAGCCTTTCTTATGTCATTGTAACCGACTCCCGGTGTTAAATCCCTCTCTGTTTGAAATCTCTAGAGTGGTTTCTGTTTTCCTGAGTGGACACTGACACACCAGTAATGTTCTTTCATTGAATTCTTACAGAAATACCGAGAAAGACATTATTATCTACTTTTTACAACGAGGAAACAGAGACTCAGAGATATTAAATAACCTGCTCAAAGGTATAGAACTTAGTGAGAGAATCCATGATGACACACTAGTCCAAAGCTTGCTCTTTTACAGCATCGTACAGTCTGAAACCACCACGTAGCATGTTCTGTGTGGCCTGTACTACCTGGGGAACAGGAGCCACTGATGGTGTGGCCGTAGTTTTTCTGTCATAGCTGCTGAGTGAAATGTATTCCTTAGCCTTTGTTACATCCCTCTTCCTCAAACTATCTAAAATTGTAGCCTTCCAGAAAAACAGCTAGGTTTTATTATTTAGCGACGGTTGTGAGTAAATATGAAGAATTAAGCCCTTCAGCTTGCCATATGTTATAGCGTTAGCACTAGACTCCTAGACATTGTTTTATAGTGAAAAGCAGCCTCCTTCCATCTCACACTTTATTTTATTTGTGTTTGTGGTTCTAAGGCTCTGAGGAATGAGGGAGAATTAGAGATGATTTTCAACTTCTAAGATATTTATTCTAAGAGTAAGTATAAGAAAATATGTAAGGAAGAGTGAGTGAGACAGTAAACCAGATTCTCTGTTTTCCCTTTTCCCCTACTTTTATAAATAGCACCAAGTAAGATTATGGTTGCTGTGTGTACACAGTTGGTGCTAAATATATGCTGACTAACTTATTGACTTGTGGGTTAAGAGTTCAGCTCTGGAAAATTTCTAATATTCCAGTTTAGCAATTTTTTTTGGAGGGGGGGCGTTCCCTACAAAGAAGTTGGGGTCCTCACAGATCACATTGTTCTGTCCACACTAGGGGCTGCCTGGCTCTGATTTAAAATGCTGATGACATTCATGTTCTCTCTTTGACAAGGCTCAGACTTGAATATCATGTAAAAATATATTTATACAAAAAGTCTTGGAAATTGGTAGGCAACACAGATTGCTATGGATTTTCTAGAGACCAGGAAGAGCAGTCTTCTCTTGAGTTCGCAAAGAGTGTGGCAGCTGACATGGATTCAGTCTCTAAGCACGTGCTCTGAAGTGTCTCCTCTATAAAGGACGATGATATAGATGAGAAACATATCTGTTGACTGTAATTCTTCCAGAGTGCTATCAGCATGTCTGGGTAATGGCACTGTGGGTGCCTTTATTTCCTAGAAATTTCCAATAAATATTCATTAGGTATAAAATGATTTTCAAAAAAAAAAAAAAAACAATTTAAAAATGCAAAAGCTTTCAGAACAAAAGGTATTCTCAAACTAACAAAGCTTAGGACATTTCTCATCTGTCCAGTGGCTCGTACTTGTTCCTTGGAGCCAGTGGTGTTCCAGGTGCTGAACAAGCTTATTGACTTAAAATGAAACAGGATGTTCTCTTCCAAAATTATAGAAAAATGAATTAATACAGAGGATTGTGTATTTGGTCTTTGATTACTCTTAAATCTCTGAGACTTGCTACCATGTTTCTGCTGCTAGCAAGGAAAAAAGGAATGAGTAACAGAAAAAAATATTAAAGCAAAAATTTGAAAATGCGATTTCTCCAAATACTATATTGTGTTAGTCTTCTCAGGCTGTCATAATGAAACACCACAAACTAGGTGGCCTAAACAACAGAAATCCATTTGCTCATAGTTCTGGAGTCCAAGACCAACGCTCCAAAAGTGTTTGGTTTCCGTTCAAGAACTCTCTGCCTGGTTTGTAGATGGCTGCTTTGTCCTCACCTGGCCTTGCTTTTGAGCTCTCTGGTGCCTTTTCTTATGACGACACTAATCTTATCAGATCAGTTAACTTTACTGACATCCTTAGAGGCCCTGTCTCCACAGACAGCCACACTGGGAGCTAAAGCTTCCACGTATGAATTTTGAGGGGATCAAACATTCAGTCCCATAACATGTATCTACTCTCAGTCCTCCCGAGTGGCTCAGATGGACATACAGAATGCAACTATATCTTCTGAGAAAATTTTGTTCTACCTTAAATGATATCCTTGTCTATATCACTATTACATGATGTTCTGAGAAAAATACCATTGTTTTTAGCGGTTATCTCTCCTCACTGTATGTAAAAGACACTGAGTAATTTTAAATTCCTTGGTGGTTATGGCCAATTATGCTATTGCCTCTTTGAAGGTGCTCAGAGCACCAATAAAATGTATTTGTCCTAATATTCACTTCACGTGTTTCTTAGAAATTCATACAAGGTCTGTATCTTTCCCCCTCTCCTCCCTACCTTTTTATTTATTTATTTATTTATTTATTTATTTATTTATTTATTTATTTGTGGAAGCAGCAAAATGTTGACTTCAGAGTCCAATTTATTTTGTTCAAATAAATTTATACAAGGTGAAATTACATAAATTACTTAACAGTTCTGTGCCTTATTACAACAGGGCTAACAACAGTCCCCACACCCAAGGCTTGTTGTAAGCATTGGGATAATCCATGTTCAACCCTTAGTAAAGGGCCTGGCATTCTTTATCACCCAGGTAAGGGACAGAGATACAAGATATAGTTGAAACCATTTATGCCAATTAAAATATTCTTTTTTAAATAAGAAAGCTCAAAAAATGGTACAGGATTTTGTGTGAACAAGTTGAAATTCATATTCTGGCACTCTGTTATTGCATTTCATCCCAATCAGCTGCTTTTCCCCATTCTTGGGAATTTCAAATGTGAGATCTACATCTGTTCCTAAGTCACCCAGCTTTGACTTCTAACCTAGACCGTTGTCTTCATAGGCCGAGGAATTAGAAGGTCAAATAGTGTCAATTTATTTGTGACTCTGAAGTCGGTGTCCACCAGGCCTTCTCTACCCTCCCTCTTGATAGCGTTTCCTATTCTACATGAAGTCACAACATTTATCACACGCACCACTGATTTTAAGTACAAGTCAGGACTTTCTCACTAAATAATCTGGATTCCACTGCCAAGATGTCGCTGCTTTTCAGATGATGGCTAAATCAGCTGCTGGCCTGCCTGTACAAAATCAGTCTGTAGCAACTGCCATGTTACCAGTTTTGACATTTTATCCTCAACAAATCGATTCTTTCTTCCACTAGTAAAACTGAAAAGTCGTAGCTACTCAAATAATGTCCAGTTAAACTGCCTTCTGTCAAGCACTTTAAGTTTTAGCTTTGCTCTGCTAACAAATGAGGTGAAAGGCAAGGTATAATTAGCCCTAATAGCAGCTTTTATAATCCATCCCACCCGACTCCCAGCTAAAAGTCACTGTATTCCACATTTTAATGAGCAGCAAGTATGTAGGATGTGCACCTATGTTTACGGAGTCCGTGGTTTAACCTAGTTCACTCCTTTTCAGCTTTTGGGTCTTGCTTCTGGAAAATGACTTGGAGCAGACTACCTTTTGAAGCTGTTTTGAAAATGACCTTGTTTCTGTCTCCTCATTCAGCTCACTCCAGGGAATATTTTGTTCTAGGACATCATGCTCAAACCCATAGTGGGTGCTCCAGAAGGGGGAAAAAATGATTTTCAAATAAGAGTTCTTAATTCCCCAGAAAAAAAATGACTAAAGAGGAATAAATAAAGCAAAACTTTCAAAAGAAGAAAATACTCTTTCTAACACTGCAATGTAGCCATGCTAAAAATTTCTCTTTAGCCCACCATCATTCCCAACCCACTTCCCTAATGTTAAATCTATTAGAGAAGAATTCAGATCTGGTTGATGTTAGATCAATGAACTCAACTCTGTCTGGGGGCTTCCATGAACTCAATGTCACCTCTCAGCTGGATTCTGTGTATTACTATTACAGGGTTGCTTTATGTCCAGAATATCTCTTTAGGCCAATAAATCTCTTTTGAGTGCATATTAATAACCACTAAACACACTGTTAGGAGTGGGAGATGGAGATAATGAGTATGCCACAGTTTCTTCTTTTAAGGAGCTAATTCCAGAGGAAGGTAAATGGTTACATAAAGAAACAATCACAAGGCACGAGGCCCATGTAATCATTGGGATCTGGACATGGTACAATGGAGGAATTGGTTTGCAAGCCAGCGAAGGGTTAGACGGTAATCAGGAATGGCTTTCTAGTGGAGATAAGAAACCCTGAACGGGCTTTTGAAGGATGGACAGAGGTGTTCTTGGTACACACGGTGAAAGTGTTACAGGAAGGGAGAATGAAAGGGAATGGGATGAGTTTCAGGGAGATGGAGCAGTAGATGTTCAAATGTTTGAAAAAGCATAGGTAGTCAGTCTCCCACTAAAAATGTAGGCAAATCTATAAAATGAACTTCAGCGTCAGGAACTTAATGACAAGAGAAAAACTCATACAGATTGGAGAATTTTAGCAAGTGAGAGGATCATAGAGGGCTTCTAGACAAGCTGTGTTTGGTGGTCTGAGGAGCCCTGGGGTACAGGGAGGGACCCCGTGGAACACTGGTGGTGCCGGAGGGAGGTCGTGGAGGCACATAGGCCAAAAGAGCTGGGCTTTGCCTCTCCCAGCCCCTTACTGCAACCAGAGAAAGGTCTCACTAGCTCTGGTGTCAGGCTTCCGGTTTTATGAATGAAGAAATTGGAGCCCAGAGAGGCTCAGCGACTCACTCAGGGTCAGTTAGCAAATTTATCACAGAGATGAACCAGAAAACCAGGTTCTTGATGTACAGTTCAGTTCTTTCTTTAAATCATACTGCACTTCTGCCTCCAAATTCAAGTCATCAGTGAATTAAAACTTGTAGAACAATACGAGTTTTAAAATGAAAAAAAATATATATGACTTGAGCACCATATTTATAGGCTGTAAATACATTTTCATCAGACACATTCCCATGTCGCATTGGTAGTGAGGGCTGCTCTTCCTCCACCTGGTAGGTCAGAGAAATGCCCATGATTCATCGCTGTTGCATTGATGTTGGGAGGGGCAGAGATGTTCCACTGGCGTCGCTGCTGAATGACTGCACAGTGTTGCTCTACTAGTGACAGCTGTTGCTTCTTTCGCTTTGGTGTTCCCATACCTCTGACTCTGGCTGCCTCTGAGATACCAGGAACTTTCTTGTACCACTGATCCATTCAACAGTCTTGATTATCCAACTTATTATTGATAGGAGAGGAGTAAAGGTGTTTATATTAACATTCTAGAAATACGCTTCCTTTTGAGACATATTCTCTCATGTTTTTACCCAATATTCACATAAACATATCACTTCTGGGATGTTATACTTAATATTCCTAGGCTTTGCGAATCAATTCAGTGTCAGCTTTTGGATTTTTGGTTCTCACTCACTAATTCATCTATTGATTCATTTGAGTACCTACTGTGAGACAATCTTTGTTCATGAAAAAGAAATACAAAATCCTTGCTTTCCAAAAGGTTATATTTTACTAAATTAAATGAAAACATTCTTTATTCGAGCAATTATTCATATTTCTATGGTTGTTTTGGGTCTATATGGATGCACCTGTTAGATATTGATGGTCTATGAAAAGTAGTAATAAATTCCTGTGTCTTTATGACCCAAAACTGATAGATAAGTTAAATTGGTTTAAGTACTCACGGAGTATCATCTCAAATGAATTACTACTAGCTTCTGGTCAAAACTGAGGTTACAATGGAAGTTTTCACTTCTGGTTGGTCTTAAGTTAAGTGATAAAATAATGTACCTTAGGCCCAGTGGACAAATATTCCTATTACAGGCTGAGTTGTGTTCTTCAAAATTCATATGTTGAAATCCTAACCTCCAGTACCTCAGAATGTGTTTGTATTTTGAAGATAAGGTCTTTAAAGAGGTAATGAAGTTAAAATGAGGTCATTAGAGTGAACCCTAATCCAGTATAGCTGCTGTCCTTATAAAAGGGGATTAGGACACAGATAAGTACAAAGGGATGACCATGTGAAGAAATGAGGAAAAGATGGCCCTTGAGCAGCCAAGGAGAGAGACCTCAGAAGAAACCAACCCTGCCAACACCTTGATCTCAGACTTCTAGCCCCAGATTTGTGAGACAATTAATTTCTGTGATTTAAGCCACTCAGTCTGTGGTACTTTGTTGTGGCAGCCCTAGCCAACTAATAGAGTGACTTATATGAATAAGAGAAAAATCATGTTTTGAATAAGTCAAAATTCACTAGAGTGTGCTTTGGTAATAATCCCAAGTTCTCAGTGTCTTAGAAAACTTTATTTATAGCTCATGTTATATTCCCATTTCAGGTCAGTAGGGGGCTCTACTCCTGGTCGTTCTCAGAAAGGAGTTTATGGAGCCTCTACATATGATACACGGCTGGTCACTGTGATAAACTGAAGAAAAGGCAAATTGTTAGTTGATTTAAAGCCTTCTGCCGGGTAGTAGCACATGTCACCTCTACTCATATTCCACTTCAGGCAGGTGGAGAGAGAGTGTAACCTGTCCCATCTACCTTAACTGTCATTGACAGCCTGAACTGTCAATGAATGACAGCAATGACTATGATACTTAATGTATTCCATATGTCACTTAGGTTGTCAATCCTCAGTGAAAACAAACAAACAAAAACACAAAACAAAACAAAAAAAACACTTGAAGTTCAAGGGAAAAACCTCCCAAGACAGTTGAGGTAGAAATTACTTCAATTATCCTGAGAACAAGCCAGATCATAATATCTAGTTTTTAGATCTAAATAGTAATCCCTGTTTCCAATCCTATTTTAACATATCACAAACACAATAAGAAAGTGTAGACACAAAGGAAGAAGTTGAAAAGAGAGGAGAATAAGAAGAACCTAATATTTATAATATTTATTGGGAGATCCTCACTTAGGGATATTCACAACATTAATTTGTCCTCATTTAATTCATAATAACACCCAATAAAGAATAAGATCAACTTATAAATCAAAAACTTTAAAGCCAAAATCATGTTAACTTGCCCCAGGGAGGCACGTCTAACTTTATACATATCCAAAGCCCTCTGTTCTTTATACTGTCAAGCTTCAGTTGTGGCTTATTAGTGAGTTATAAAATTATGGCCAGTGGTTTTCTTAGATGTTAATGAATATAATAGATATGGTTAGGATATTTCCTGAAAGTTTTACTTTACTGATTCACACATAACCCTTATTGTATAAGTTTGGAATAGTCCATACTGCTTTATTCTACGCTGGAGACAGGATTCCTGAATCAGCCAAACATGGCAGCCTCATCTTCTAGTCCTGCTTTCTCACACGAAAGTGCTTTGGCCCTTCAACATGTCCTGGCTGAGCCCACGCAATTTTTGATAGAAAAAGAACCCCATAGGGATCTTTTTTATATTTTACAGTCTTAAGTTTTGAGTGCTTTCAGTCAGAAAACAAAATCAGTGTAGAAACAACAGTTTTTATGATTCTGAGCTCTCTACATAATATATTTGACTTCTTGAGCTTAATTCTTCTCCACTGAGTCTGGAGTACACATCTACACACAAAATCATTGCCCCCATAATAGAAAAGGCATTCAGTGCATGTTTAATAAATATTTATTGAATGACAGATAGCACTGGAATATAAAACGACTTCAGCCTATTTATCAAAAATCTGGATAACCTCCATGTAGATATTCAGGACAAATCATTGTGTGCTAGATGCTCATTAAAATCTATGTTTTCCTCTTCTTCCTGGAAACAGCTGGATTATTTCCTAGCCTCCCTTGCAGTTATATGTAGTCGTATGGCTGAGTTCTAGTAGATGAAATGTAAATAGAAATGAGATGTTTAACTCCCAGGCCTGGTCCATAAAATCCTTCTAGGTGTTTTCACTTACATTCTTTCCTTTTTCCAAATAGCTGAAATTAAGATGACTTTCGAAAGCCTGGCCTTTGATGCTAGCAGACCCCTTGTCAGTCTTGTTCACGGAATAGCTGTATAAAAAAGGACAACCCCAGAGAGGAATTTACCAGCCAAGCACTTTTATGTGAGCATAAATTAAAAACAAAAAAATTCTATCGTATTTGTCATTATGCATTTCAGGGTCTATTCATTGTAACAAGTAGGCTACCATAATTAATACAAATTGGAAGTGAATATCCCAGTTACATAAAATCTACAACTAGCCCTACACATCTGTAAGAAGAAATCATTGTTACCAGGAAAAATAATTATCTTTACTGATTCCCTTGTTGATGTCTTTCTTCAGGTTTTATCAGACTCATTAGAGGCTTCTATTACATTATAGGTCAGTACTGGCAAAATGATGGTTAAATATTAATAGAGCATACATTTAAGCATGAGAATGGTATAATGTATTCTCAAAGAACCCAATTCAACGTGCCCAAGCTTGTGTTTGGCTGGACACATCTCCTATGAGCAAGAAGAATGTGATTATTAGTTCTCGAGTGTATTATTTTAAGGTCATGGAAAAAAGTCAAGAGCGATGGCTCAGCTCTCAGTGTACTTTCTTGTCCCATGAAGTGTTTTGTAGGTCAGCATGCTTTCCTGACAATTTGGACAGTATTTACTTTGAAAATAAAAATGAGATCATTTCAGAATTCTTTTGCACAATAGAATCAAATTTCAGAATTATTAATGATAAAGAAATTTAGTGATAAGATTCAATTTCAATAATAAGGCCCCCAAATTGATCAAATTATGATTCCTGCTATAAAACATACACCATCTTTTAAGTTTATAAAAACTCTTGATGGTAATTCAATTAATTTATTATTTCAAAAAAGAATATTTTATACCTTGCCTTTGAATTATAGGTTATTACTGTTGTCACACTCGGGCTTTACAATATGCCTATGATACAGGAAGAGAAGTTGTCACCTCAGTTTTATAGATGAGAAAACTAAGCCCTAAAAAAGTGAAGAAAATTTTCCCAAGGCCCCACAGTCTAAGACCCAAGGCTAAATCATACGGCTGAGTCTCAAACATTAATCTTTCTTCTGCTTATACCATTAGTTTATATGTGGTTTTCTGCATTTTATACCCTTTCAAACAAACTATCTGCCAGACGAAAGGAAGAATTGAGGAAGCTACAGGTCCATTGTATTTGGCAACTTGAGATTGAAAGAGTCCAAAGAGACCAATAAAGTACATTATGGCTTTATAGTTCACAGAAATGAATGGCAAAGTGTGTTCAGAAGTTTAGAAATTAAATGAGCTAATAGATATAAAAGCATCTAACACAGTGCCTGGCATCTATTGGGTTCTCAATAAAGACGACTCAGAGTCAAGTCCTCATAAAGTATTGTGTATAAATACCATTTCATCAAAATCTTCACTTTCTTGAGTAACTCATTTGCAGAAGATAGACTTTTGATTATTTATTACTCAAGGGTCTTTGACTAGTGTGAGGAAAAGTTAATAAAGAAAAGCTTGAGGCCTAAAAAAGAAGGCACCTCAGTCAACAGGTTTCCTTTTTTATCTTCAGAAATATAAATGATGACTAGGCAGCTTTTGCATTATAAGAAGCAAAGAGGAAAATTTATTTCTCTGAAAGGAGCAAAATGTTAGGAGCCCCTATCATTAATTCATAACTGTGGCACACATATTTCTAATTGTACATTTCTACTGGAATTTGAAATATATATACTATTTTTAAAGAAGCAAGAATATGAGTGCCTTAACTCCTCAGTAATAATATTCTTCTTGAAACAAAATTTTTTTATGTGACTTTGAAATTTTTTGTTGTTATCATCATCTCACAGCTACTAAACACTCACTAGTCAGTGCTTGCAGTTAGAATGGCATCAGAGCAGAGTAGAAGCCCAGGCCTCAGAAGAGGAGGCTGCTAGTCCTGGCTCAGCTGCGTGACCTTGACTAATTTATTTTACTTCAAAAGAGTCTCAGTTTTTTGGAGCTCAGATAGGGTGACTTCAAATGATTCTTCCCGAAGGCTAACGTTCCCAGACCAATTACAACATTGCCTTGTTTTGTATCTGTTTTATATTTTTAAGGATTTGAGAGAGAAGACACTTATAGATCCTACAAAGGTTTAATATATCTTCTCTTTTATTGACTGAAGAGGCTAAATGTCCAGGGCATTTTTAGAGGATTCTTTGGTGTTTTCCCAGTCTCTTGCTCTTGCTTCTCAGCCCACTGATATCTGAAAGTTTTTCATTTTAACTTTGGTAGCAAAACTTTTTAGCATCTTCTGCTTTTTTTTCTTTCATTGTTATTCCCCCTACTTGGGCCTTTATAAATCCCCAGTCCTATAAATGGAATAGGAGCACACAGCAGGGAGCCAGGCTGCCTACCAAGTATGTATACAAATGAGAGGCTCAGGGAAAAGCTAAGTGTAGAAATTAAAAAAGTATCATCTCCCTTCCTGTGACTGGATTCATAATCCATTTCTTCTGAGATAGATAAGGAGTGCTAGTGCTATGATCCTTTATGGCTGAGATTTAGTACATCAAATTCAACTGCAGTAAAAAGGATCTCTTGACAGATTTTTTTTCTTGTAAAAAAAGTAGTAGTTATCCGATTACTTACTACTCCGAGTTGAAATTCAATTCTGAAGTTATTTCTCAGAGTTAATCTGGGACTCCTTCCTGCACGTGAGTAGAAGTAGGAAGCTCCCGTTTTCTCCATTGTTCAAGGACCTTCTTTTAGTGACTCAATTTTCATTTCAGTGAGGCAAGAAGTCTGATAAATACCTCGAAGATTATGGCTTCCATTTTGAGTTTATGTGCTAGGTTAAGTATTAGCCTCAGATCTTCCACTTGCATGCGGTAAAATACAACTCACTAAAGAGATATTTTTCTGTTTCTTTTTTTGGAAACTGGGGACAACTCGACTCTCCCTTTCTCTCACCTCTCTCCCTCCTTTCCTCTCAGTCTCTTCTTCTCTTATCTTCATGAAGAGGCTGTAGGCAGAAAAGGGCTAAACAATTAGTTTATACAAGCTTGTGCTCATTTGTTATTTATTAAATGATTATCTGAATGAATAGATTAATAGATTTTGCTTATTTAACTAATTTTTCTCAACTTAGTGATGGATTCTGGGTTGCTCATGTTTTTTATTCAACACTTATCTTACACTTATAAAAAAGAATTATACAGAAAATTTTTCTAGCAGCTAGAATATGAGTAGAAAATCATTCCACTAAATAATTATAATACCATAGATGTGAGAAGAAAGCTTATATGCAACCATCCATAAAATGCCATTATTGATAGAGGACTGAAAATTAATAGAAAGAAAGTTGTATGAGTACAGTGATTGAGATGTTGTATACTGAGCTATCTAACTGAACAGACAAAAAGAAGAGTCAAAAATGGTTGATGTTAGTGATTTTCTTAACCCTTGACAAAATAAGTTAGCCAATTATAATTGGGGATGAACATGTGATTGAGTTAGTGGACAGACCACCCTCACCTCCTGTCCCATGGCAACTATTTTCTTTAGAACTTACTTTACCAACTGAAAACCAGAATCCACTATTTGTAGGTACAATGAAGAAATGCCCTGGCAATTAGAAATCAGTCTGATTTTCCTTAAAATACTACCTATCGTTCGGGATTAAATGTGAATCTCTCTTATTAGATACTGATCTTCCTCAGAACATCCATATGTTTCATCAGTTATATTCTGCTATGTGTATGGCATAGCTATCATTATGAATATCATTATCATTATGAATATTGATAATACCTGACATTCATACAATGGTTTATAGCAGCATAAACAAACTGAGTCCCACTCACTGAACTCAGCCTACAGACATACTTTATTGGCCCGCACTACATATAATCATTTTGAATTGATTTCCAACATATTAAAATGGGATATTTTATATAAAAATCCAGATTTCAAGTTTTCTGGAGAAGTTGGATGATCTGGCAACACAGGGATCTCATTGTCAGAATAGGGATTATTTCATAACAGTAATTGGTCAAAACTGAGCAATAACTGCTATCTTTTCTCCTACTTTATATGGTGTGTTTAGAAGGTATGTATTTGATAGATAAGGAAATCAAAGACCAAGACATTAATTAAACTAAGGTCAAATGATTAATCAACAATAAAACATTTTCTGGCTTTATCTTCTAGTTTTTCTTTACTCGGTGATGCTGTATCTAAGGAATAAAATAAAATGATTTCTAAAAGTCTTCAAATTTCAGTCAAAATATAAGTCAACAGGATTGTTTTTTGTTTGTTTGTTTTTAACATTTTAAACAATCAGCTTTGTCAGTTTCTACAAAAATGCCTGCTGGGATTTTGATTGAGATGACATTAAATCTATAGATCAGTTTAGGGAAAATTGACCTTTAACAATATCTAGTCTTCCAATTCATAAACATAATCTATCTCCTTTTTGTTCACTCATTTTTAATTTATCATAGCAAATTTTTATAATATTCAGTGTATTGGTCTTGTTTTTATTTTGTTAAATTTATTCCAATTTCTTATTTTTATTTCCATTTCCAATTGCTCATTGTTTGCATATAGGAAAAGAATAGATTTATGTACTGAACCTACATCCTTCAGATTTGCTACTTTCGCTTATTCTAGCACCTTTTTTGTAGATTTCTTATTGTTTTCTGCATACGTGATCTTGTCCCTTGTGAATGAAGGCAATTTTTCCCCCTAATCTTTATGCATATTATTTCCTTTTCCTGTGTTATAGCACAGGCTACTATACTGTTTAATAGGAGTAGTGAGAGAGGACACTCTTACTTTGTTTCCAAACTTAATGAGATGATATCTAGTTTCTTTTTTTTTTTTTTTAATAGATGTCCTGTATCAGGCTGAACAAAATTTACCTAGTTTACTGAGGTTTCTAAGCTTTGTTAGTTGGGTACAGACACTTATTTAACCAAGGGCCAATTTAATCCTACTCCTATAGAGATACTCTCTGAGGATTGTACTGTTGACTCATGTATTGCTTGTTTTTTCCTCTCTGGCTGGTGGAAATGTCAACAGTTTCATCCCTATGAGCCACAAGAATTGTTTAGCTGATGTCTTTTTTTTTAATTGACTCTTTCCCCAGCCTTAGAAATTTTTTGCTTATGCATGCTCAGATTAGAATTCCACCAAAGACCTGAAGGAACTCTTTTGCAGGTTGCTGGGGTTTTCTCCATGCAGGTAGTCTTTGGTTGTCTGCTCCACAAATTCAATTAAACCCAGGCTCCCTGAGTTCTGATTTCTATGTCCTTAACTCAGCAGGATGTCAGGCTCTGTTTAGGTACCTTTCTCCCTGTGTTGCTGCTTGGAAAGTGCCTCCGGGCAGTAAGCTGGTCCAGTCCTAGTGCTGACCTCATTTTTTTTTTCCTTAGGGATCACAGCCTGTGCTGCCTGCTATCTAATGTGTAAAATTGCCGTTTATGTTATTTTGGCCACTTATCTAGTCCGTAGAGGGAGGGTAAATCTAGTACTTATTACTCTAACATAGCCAGAAGAAATCATTTGGGATCAGTTTCAAGGTACATTTTAGCAATAGCTTAGAGACAGAATGCATATGCATGTTTACCATTTTTCTAATATTCTGCTTAAGAATACTTTAATTTGGCATGGATATTATCAATGTAATGTTGTGAATGTATTGACTTTTTTTTTGGTCTATAAAAATGTATTAAAACCTTGAAAATGGATTAAGGAACTTTCTGCCTATAATATTAGGGAGTGTAGTGTATTCCTCAAACCTGAAAAAGTGACCACTTTCTTAGAGATCTATATTATTATAATGAATATCTATTGCCTAGTACAGACCTAAATTGTGGGCTTACTTTTCATATAGACTGAGTAAAAGCAAACTAGTATTGCATGAAATGAGACCCCTTCAGCCAACTTATGTGGCTTTTTTGGAATTCCCACTATCGTAACAACTTTTTTTTTTTGGTGGGAAGATATTTTTTCTAGAAGTGATTTATTTTCTATTTTTATTTATCCAGTTTTAACCTGTGAAGGGCATCCCAATAGGGCATTAGTATAAAATAGCAGCTCAGATAAATTTACCTTTGGTAGATTTCGATTAACTACTTTCTTGTAGTTTAGAAAACACTGAATAAAGTACTGAAACTTTACCTTAATTGGAGTTTGGGGTAAAGAGTTTTCTCTAGTATGGATTCCTAAGTCATTTGTTCAGAAAAAAGTTTGACTGTACAGTATATTCCTCTGAGCAAATAGGCCATCGCTGAAGGTTGGGAAGCAGCAGGAGGAGAGAGAGATGACAGGGAAATGAAGACTTTCAAACATTAAAGAAAGATTGAGATAGAAAATCCTGAAGTTTGACCGCCACAGTGGGTTGAATTATATCCCCTCCCCCCAAAGATATATTGAAATCCTAACCTCTAGTCCCTGTGGATGTGATCTCATTTAGAAATAGAATATCTGTGACAATATGGATGGACCTCGAGATAATCATGCTAAACAAAATAAGCCAGACAGAAAAAGTTGAAAATCACATGATATCATTTACATGTGGGGTATAAACCTAAAAGCAACAAATGAACAGGACAAACAAACTGGGACTCATGGACATGGACTAAAGACTAGTGGTTACAAGAGGGTAGGGTGGGGGGAGCGGAGAGGTAGACAGGGTAAAAGGGGTCAAATATGTGGTGACAGGAAGAAATCTAACTATGAGAGGTGAACACACTGTAAATATATATATGCCTTACTGTTAAAGTGTACAGCTGAAACTTATTGGATTTAGTGAACCAATGTCACCATAAAAAATTAATTAAAAAAAATTTTTAAGAGTAAGAAATAGGATATTTGCAGATATAATTACTTAAGATAAGGTCATATTGGAGTGGGATGAGCTCTTATCCCAATATGACTGATGCCCTTATAAGAGGAGAAGAGTAAACATAGAAGATACACAGAGACATCTTCACATGTAGACAGAAGCAGAGGTTAGAGTGATGCAGCTATAAGCCAAGAAACACCAAGGACTGCCAGCCACAAACAGAAGCTAGGACCAGGCAAGGAAAGATCCTTCCTTAGAGACATCAGAGAGCACGGCCCTCCTGGCACCCTGATTTCAGACCTCCAGCCTTCAGAATTGTGAAACGATAAATTTCTCTCATTTTAAGCCACCTACTTTGTGGTCTTTGTCACTGCAGTCTTAAGAAACTAACACAACTGCCTAATTTGAATTTTGGCTTTGTCACTTACTATTCTGTAATATTAGAAAATTATGTTAGTTTCTCTAAATTTTATTTTCCTCAATTACAACAAAGAAAAAAAGAAAGGATAATTATAGCACCAAACTTATAGGGCTATTATAAAAATTAAAATATGTATGTAAAGCACTTGGCATCATATGTGACAAGTCATAAGCATTTAATAAATTTTAGCTAAAATTAGCATGAAGGGAGAAAAACACCAAAAGTAAACTATACTTAAAAATATGCCTATGGTAGGCTATAATAATTACAATGCCAAAGGCATAAGATTAGGGTAACATTATGTGTGATAAATGAGCAGTGAGAAATCCTCTTAAATACTTACAGTCAATTCAGAGATATAGTGATAATACAATGAACCATCATCTATCTATCCATCCGTCAATTAATGTATTCTCTATCAAATGATTTGTTCAAACAACCAATTTCATTGATTTCTAGAATGAATGTTAACTACATGTAACAATTTAACACTGAGTATATTTTGCCCAGCTGTGTCAAAACTTAATTTATGTTAATTCTCCATGAATCTGAGGTTGCTTTTTATTTTTCAAAAATATTCTACAGGTTCTTTAAATATGCCTTGCTCAAATTGCCTGTCATCATATGCCTTATAGTAGAGCAAATCTGCACATCTCAGAAATAATTGGACCAAATGTTACTCTGGAAGCCCAAGTGAACTTTACTTAAACAGACGTCAGAGTGAGAAAATGAGGTCAGGTCTGACATCCCAAAATGAAGAGAGTTTCTTGATTCAGAATCGTGGTCTAATAAAATGATATCTGAGTGGTGGGGTGAAAGAAAAGAAGTGCTATAGAAAAGTTGTGTTATAGTGGATTTTTTCTCAATATTTTAAGATCCCAGCAACCCTTTTAAATGCTATGACAGGCTCTTTGGCATCTCAGTTCATTTGTATATACACATACGCATCCCTGTAGATTCACACACACAAACAAATTCTACCAAAACTTTTAACAGCTTGTTATCATGATATACAAAAAGCACTGGCAAGGAGGTTAGAAAGGAACAAATGAAGTTTATAAGTAGGGAGATATTAGTGAAATCATTGGGAATTAATAGTAGCCTACAATAGAGAGAAGACAAAAAGGGACCAGACTGGGCAAAGACAATAAAAAAGAAGTTTTCAAAAGCAAGTATGTGCATAGTAGCACCTTCATAATTTTTTCCCTGTCATATATTAATATATAAATGAGTATACTCATGCACATGGATGAAAATAGATTCCTTATCCAACTCTCTCTTGTGAGACAGTTGAAACAAAGTAAAAATGTTGAATTTTACTTATGTTTGAATCTAATCATCTTCAAAAATCTATCTCTACACAAAAAAAGAGACCTAGAAAAGCTAACTTTTTAAAAGTTCTCTTCTTCCTTCTTTTTTATAATTGAGGTATCATTGACATATGATATTGTGTTAGTTTTAGGCATACAACATAATGATTTGATATATTAAAAGATTGTGAAATGATTACCACAATAAGTTTAATAAAGATCCATCATCACACGTAGTTATCCATTCATTCATCAATGGACACTTAGGTTGTTTCCATTTCTTGGCTATTGTAAGTTATGCTTCAGTGATCGTGGGAGTGCACATACCTTTTTGAGAAAGTGATTTGGTTTCCTTTGGATAAATATCCAGAAGTGGAATTGCTAGGTCATTAGGTAATTCCATTTGAATATTCTTGAGGGACCTCCATACTGTTTTCTGTAGTGGCTACACCAATTTACATTCCTACCAACAGTACACGAGGGTTCCCTTTCTCCACACCCTTGACAATACTTGTTATTTCTTGTCTTTTTCTTAATAGCTATTCTCACAGGTGTGAGGTACTATCTCACTGTAGTTTTGATTTGCATTCTTCTGATGATTAGTGATGTTGAACATTTTTTCATGTACCTATTGGCCATTTGTGTATCTTCTTTGGAAGAATGTCTACTCAATTTTTCTGCCTATTTAAAATATCACATTGCTTTTTACTCTCTGTTGCATTTATGTATTTTCGGTATTAACTCCTTATTGAATATATAATTTCCAAGTATTTTCACTGTTTCTGCATGTTGCCTTTTCCTTTTGTAGTGGTTTCTTTTGCAGTAAAGAAGACTTTTAGTTTGATATAGTTCCTTCTTTTAATGAAAATTTTAGAATAGTCATAAACTTGAGTTCCAAGAGTTGAATATGTGCTACAAATATGTTTTATTTGGCCTGCACATTTTTCAATCACTGTCACAAAAATGAGGATTTATCAGAAAGATATGATTTCTTGATTATTTAAAAATTCAGAAGATCTAACAATACTGGGCTCTAATTTCCATATAACAGTCAACTATGGCTAAGAAGTGACCATTCATTTCAGCCAGAGAATCCACTCTTTTGCTTACTCTATCCTCATCCAGATTGCAGAATTCATTTATGCTTCCAACCTTGTCCTTGCTTGCAGTTATATTTGTGACTTCTCTTTTGTAACATCAATTATAACCTAAAAAGGAAATTGAATGGTGCTAAACTAGGTACAGCTGTCACCCAGTGGGCTTCTAGCAATTCTAGAAGGGAATAGTGGAATTTAAAAATCACATTTGTGTATTTGTTCATCTATTCACTCAACTGTGACATACAACAACTATGCTAGCTGTTGGAATAGTGGTGAACAAGATTCATAATCTCATTGGTTTCAAGAAGATTAGAAACTAATGGGATAAGCTGGATGTATAAATAAAAAATTAGAATGTGATAAGTACATTTATGAGAAAATATAAGAAAAGTACATGGGTGGTGTTCTGAAGCTATAGGAACCCTTCAGAAAATAGAAAGAAAATCATGCAATCATGACATCCTGAAGATAAGGGGGGAAGTATTTTAAAGGATAAGTGAACAACAACAAAAGATGCTGTGATACTAAATAATTAATAAACTGTGTCGATTGAATTTAGCAATAAAGATGTCTTCTTAGTAGAATCTGTTGACACTGGATTGTGTGGAATTGTGTAAAGACAGATCAGTTTGTAATGACTGAACTGAAAATGGGGAAGTGAAAACCAGAATGCATAGAAAACTTTCAAAAGCTTGTTAGGGGAGAAATGTAGGCTGGAAATCCCAAGGAGAATGTGGTTTGAGAGTTTTTCTGACAGAGAGGGAAAGCTAAAGATGGAAATGTGAGGAAATCCAAGGAATGCAAAGAAATGGCCGATGGTGCTCTGTGCCTGAATAGGTAGGTAGGACTCAGATTGAGGCAACAGGAAAGTTTCATTTAGACAGGATGACAGCCATTTTTTTCCTAATATAAAAGCAGTCAGAATAGGTATGGATTGAACTATATTTGAGGGTAACTGGAAGTTGAGTGAGTTCCTATCTATAAGCTTCTATTTTCTCAGGAAAGTGGGAGGTAAAGCAGTTGATTGGGTATGAGTGAGAGGAGACAACCTTTTGGATCTGGGGCTTGATTTAAATAGAAAAAATGGAAAATAATGAATTATGATATTATTGAGAGCTAAAAAGATACAAAGTAATTTCAAGTTTAGGCTGTATATCATCAACTTATGGTAGCATTCATTTATGTATCTTCTATCTTATTTTTTTTTTAAGAAAAATAACAGCGTTTGGCCACATAAATGTGAAAAGACAGATAATTTGATTCATTTAAACTTGCAGTTTGCTCTACAAAAGGATGGTTCATAAAGAGATTTGAAATATTAACAAGGGACTGATAGAATGATAAACCAATAAGTATAAACTGAATAGGATGAAAATAAATACAAGAGGAGAAAACAGCAGGGCAAAATGATTGCTGATTCCTGTCCATGCAAAGAACCAAAAATACGTGAGTGAGAGCAAAGAAGCACAGAAGTGTGATTAGAAAATGAGGAGTCTGTAGAAGTGAAGCGAAGCATTCTAGTTAAAGTCCAGGGCATTGCCAACAAATTTCTGTAGATGTATAAAGAGGAGAGGAAGGTCCCTGGAAATTTAAATGTAAATGAACTGGGAGGCCAGAGCTTTGGATAGGTCAAGAGGAAGTTAAAATCATTGGAATGAGCCAGGACTTAGAGCTGGAGAAGAAAATATTGAGCCAGGTATTATAGCCTTGGTAGAGAAAAGAGACCTGATAGATAATACAAAAACCAGAGATTGAGGATTAGATATACAAGTGACGTGAACTTCAAGGAAGTCTTCAGATGGAACAATAATGTTCTTCAAAGGACGATAGAGAAGGAGAAAAACATTGATATAGGTGTGAAAATTTTCTTAGGATTTCTGGATAACAAGCTTATTTCATTGACAATGCACATGCAATTATTTCACTATGTTCTATTTTCTACTTTATATACACATTAATTTATGTTAACTTACACATAAGTCTATGCATTTGTATTGAGGATTTTATAATTATTTTAGTTTTATGAGTCAAGTGTCATAAGTCAGTGATGTATAGGATGCCACAGTACATTTTCTTCCATGACTTTTAAAGTTTAAATAATGTTTTCAGATACCTAACTTCCCTGTTAACAATTATAATTTTGTCATGGTCGTAGACTAGTTCATATTGTCACCCTGGTGCTGGGAAGAAGATTAAAGCTAACAGTTTTGAAAAATTGTTTCAAATTAGATCATGAGGTTTCAAAAATGTGGTATTATGACATTTATTATTTCAAATTATTTGAAGGATTTTTCTGTATCATTTATTATGCTAAGTTAATTGTTTCTATAATAAGAGAATTCCCAAAGGAAATAATTTCTTGTCTAAATAAATTTAGTGAAGCCCAAACTATACATTTTGACTTCGCAGATTCTGAAGAATATCAAGTCTCAAAGCAAATTTTTATTCCAAAAAAGTGAGAGAAAATCACAGATTATAGAATCAGTTCCAACACCTGTAAGGTACACCCATTAAATAGATAATCTTTAGTTATATTTGAACCTCCTATAAATGATACTGGACTAATTTGAATTCAGCTAGATAGATGCTTTCATTTCTTGGGATAAAACTGTAGGAGAAAGGAAAGTTATCCTGCTCAATTCCCATGCTTTTCGATCCCACCTTCTCCTTCCCTTCTTTATAATTACTTGCCAAAATGGACTCCAGTCAACCGAATTATCCTGTCTTGACTTGCTGTCCTCCTTATTCAGTCTTCTCCACCTATTCATGTCTATTTCCTTCTTCAGAACTTTCTTTCATCTGGAATCACTCATCTGGGAAGCTCTCTCCATAGTTTAACTCCACCTAACTATGCATGCTTCTGCTTTCTATTGCTTTAATAATATTTGCAATTCAGTATTCATCTTATTTATGTGAATTTTATCTATACATTTTTAACATATTAGCACATGTCGTTATTGTAATTCTATCATGGAATAATCATGTTATTATTTAATCGTGGTTTTGTTTGGGGGTTCTGTCCACCAGACTGATCTCGTGAGCAGGATACATGTCTTTCATCTACATATCCCTAACTACCACCGCAATATTCAGACCCATGGTAGACAATTCCAGCACAATTGCCCCCTTTAACTATTTGTCCTTGGGTCATATATTTTTTTTTTTTGTCCCTCTTTGGTTTCACTCTGTTAAGCTGCTTAGGTGATTAGAGTTTAAGTAGGACCAGCTGTAGCCACATAGGCATCCTTTGGCTGTGAACATCCACATGTGTAACTGGCCATAGTCATATCAGCTTCCCTAGAGTGAGATGTTGTATGCTTAGGTGCCTGTATATCTGTCTAAACAGAAAGAACAAATTTGACTTGGGGTCTCCCACTGAATCAAGCTAGAATCCTTAAGTAGGCTTAAATGTCAATAAATGAACAAAAAATGGGCCAATTTCTTTCTAGGTGTAAGCTCCTTAAAGATATGTGTCACTTCTGTAAAAATTTAGAAACTCTTATGAGAAATAGACATGAAATAATTTTAATAATAATTTTTTGGTATGTAATGATATGAAGGTGAAAATATTAAAGACAACTGTAGTAATCAAGAGAATGGTGATGCTCCCAAGCAGAGGCAGTGTGATATAGTGAAGACAATATTGGACTGAGAGGCCTAGGATGCAGGTTCTAATCTGATACCACAGCTGACTGACCCTGAGTGGTCCGCTTCATCTTTCTGAGCCAGCATTCTCTTGTCTGTCATATGAGATAGTGCGGGGATATGATCTCTAAGACTCTTAACATCTTTTGCAGTGTTGAAAGCTGTGATGCTTTAAAGTGCTTAAGAGCAGTTTAGAGGGGGGAAAAAGTGTGAAGAGTTGTACAGTGCAATTATTGTTATTAGAACACAATGAATGAATTAGAATATCTTTATAGAGAAGAAAATGCATTGTTAATTATATGAAAGTCATGGGGAGGGTGTTTCAAAGTTCCTAGGAAACTGAACACATGGTAAATATCCATTATATTTCATAAAAGACTTCAGGATTGTACATTTGGAAGGTATCTTAGGTTCTCTGTTAAATACTTAATTTTATAAATGAAGAAAGTGTGATGAGAGAAATTAATTTACTTGCTTAATGTCACACTCAGCAAGTAAACGGTGAAGATTGGGCCAGGATTTAGATGAGGTTCACCCCAAAGTAACAGCTTCTTCCATGTGGCCAGCCATTTGCATCCAAGGAAAAAAGTGAGATGTGGGTGAAATTACCAACATCTAATATTCAATGTGATGGAGGAAACAGCTACTAATAACAAACATAAGTGTTAGCATCTTCAATACATAGAGCTTTTATAAATCAATATTAAGTTAATCAAATAATTGAAAAATGCATAAAAATAATGACCATACAAGTCACAGAAAAGACTGAAAAGATGACTAAAACAGGAAGATGGAGGGTTAGGAGTGAACTGCTGGGATGGAATGTAGTCGTAGGTAGGAGTAACACCAGGTGATGTAGACAGACTCCCTACAAGGCATCTCTCTCAGGGTAGGTCATTACAGGTTTTTCTTTTTCTTTAGGAAAATACTTTTGCAGTTAAAAGTTCTCAGCACAGTTGGAATCTCCCAAATGTCTCTATTTCAGTTTTCAGGGTCCCACTCATTCTCAATCAATGCCAAAACTTAAGCATAAGAACATTCTTCAAGGATTTGAATTTAAATTGCATTATAATTCAACCAGTCACAGGATTCAGTTTTGGATCTGGTTTTCAAAAACCTCAACCTACAGATACACAATATCAGGGATCATTTCTGGGCATGCGTAGAATTCCTAAGAGACCTGAGCTCACCTTTTTCTTTCTCTGAGTTCTCCATCACAGTTAAAAATAGCAACCACATTCCACAGCCTTATATTCTTTTTTATTTTCACTCTTAAGATCTATCATACCAGGAATTTGGTCACTCAACCCTCTCACCATCAACACATATCACCCCAAGTGATTACAAGTCATAATTTAAACAACTCATTTGCTGCTGCAGTGAATGGGCACTCAGTGTCCCGTTTATCATTACCAGTGATGATGCCTTTCGACACGATCACAGCAGAGAACAAATTCTAAATTCCCATTTTTAAGATTTTGTTCTCCAAAAGTTACTACTGGTACTAAAGACAGTATCAGTCTAGATTTGGCCGGAAAACTAATTAGCAGCAATGATATCAGTATTACAAGAATGTGGGGTTTAACTAAGAATTAGATTTTACACAAACGTGGGAGGAATTGTGAAATTCAAGATTCAGAAGGGTGAGTCAGAAGATGAGAGAAAGCCATCAACTGCTGCATCCTGCAGTGCTGAAGCTGGTGGAGAAGTCAGAACGTGTGGGGGAAGTCTGAGAAGTCGTGAGTATTTGGTCACCCAAGTGGGACCACGAAGTAGGCATTAGAGAGGCAGAGACTAAAGAGGTCCGTGCAACTGCCACGTCAGGCTGTGCTTCCCTGTCTCGTACCATCTGGAGAAGCCACCACAGTCTCCTAAGATATGCCTTTCATTTCTCTTCTGCATTTTAATCTTAAATGAATTTCTCTTATTGGTAAGCTTTAAGCTAAAACCATTCAAAGAAAGTGATTCTGGGAAATATAGGCACAAGACTTAGCTAGAAGTAGAGGTGCCACTGTTAACAGTCCCTTGTATGTGGCCTTGGTAAGAGGTTTGGCTTTTCCTTTGGAGATACATCAAAGTCTTTAGACCTCTCTTCATAGAAGACTTCCAACTTCAGAATCTAGTCTTACCTGGGAGCTGTGACAAGGATCCTGACAGTAGGACTTTGTTGATCATACCAACCACCTCCATGTCCTTGAATATACCCTTCAGGAATGCAAGTGATCAGAGAAAACAAATGTGCTCTCTGTGAGAAATTTTGTATGCATTCCTGCCCTCAGTAACCTTACCCCTCTATAGAGGAAACATAATATAGCATGGAGAATCAAAGATTCTGAAAACAAGGACAAATCAAGACAGTTCACAATTTAGTTGAGCAAAAATGACCATTCCAGAAGCGGTATACTGGAGTTCATTTGTACCAGCTTATAAGAGTCAATTATTAAATGTTCAGGAAATTTGAAAGCTGAGTAACATCACCAGCTTGAAATTGTCCTTAATGGTATTATCTGTGAAAATTGGGAAATACTATAAATCAGAACTTTTTCTTTGAAGACCCAGTTGTTAAATACTAGGAAACCACTGCACATTGCATATCCTAATATACCCTTGTTCAGCTCCAAATTCTACATAGGATCAAGGTACTTAAGAAGTAAATTTGTGATTATATGAACATTTTATTGTCTTTTGAAGTCAGACTGACCTGATGTTGGAGCAATTAACAGTTAGAGTTTATTAGTATGGAAAGTACATTTTAGAAAAACAAATTTGGTTAAATTTCCTGCAGGTAGCAGAGAAAGGCTGCATGAAAACAGGGAGTTTCATTGAAGTCATTCAAAAAGATAGCTAGATAGTAAATATTTTAAAAAGTGATGTTTTATTTTGTAATTCACATTACGGTTTTATATTATGATACTTGCATAGATTTTGAATACATACCTAAAATAACTACACATCATATATATATAAGGCAGAATGAATTATAATCAGGAAATTTCAAGTTAAATCAGTTTGTCTGTGATGATGGGTAGTTCAAAGAATGTTTTTGTCAATACAAAGCCTGAGTCAAAAATGAATAATTAGTTAATTAACCTGATGTTTTTCAGGCAAACTACTTATTTATTAAAATTGAACTCCCTTAGCAGTTTCTTGAAATTTAGGTAATTTTTCAATTGCAATTTATATTAAAACTAAAAGGGAAGAAATATTGAACTTGGATGAATATTTTTGCATGTGTTTTTTAACAGCTTTGTTGGAGTATAACCACAAAAACCTCTTGTGAGTATATAACTCAATGATGTTTAGTAAATTTATAGAGTTATGCAATCATCACCGCAATCCAATTCGATAACATTTTTATCATACAAAAATATATCTTTGAGCTTGTTTTTCATCAATCCTTACTCTGACCCCAAGGAACTGTTGATCTGTTTTCTATGTTATAAATTTATCTATTCTGGACATTTAATATAAATGTAATTATACAATATGTACTATTTGTATCTAGCTGCTTACACTTAGTATAATATGGAGATTCATTCCTGTAGAGCTTATATCAGTATTTTATTCTTTTTTATTACTGAATAGTAGTTCACTGTATATATCTACCACATTTTATTTATCCATTCACCAGTTGATGATTCACCTTTAGTATCAGCTAATATAAATAATATTGCTATGAACATACACATACAAGTCTTTGTATGTTTTATTTTCTATTGTTTTTTATTAAAACGTTTTCATTTTTTCTTGGGTAGATTGCTAGAGGGTGGAATTGTTGTAATATTTGGTAAACTTATGTTTAACATTTTCAGAAACTAACAAACTTTTTTCCAAGGTGGCTGTATCATTTTACATTTCCACCAACGTAACAGAATTCAGTTATATCATAGCCACACCAACACTTAGTATTTTGTCTTATTGATTATAGTCATTTTAGTAAAATAACTTTAACAAAAATATACAAGGTTTGCACACTGAAAACTGCAAAATATAAAGCTGTATCCTCCAAATTGTGATATGTCATGGTTTCATTTTATTTAAGTTTAAAATAATTTCTACTTTTCTTTTAACTTATTCTTGGCTCATTTAGGAGTGTTTTGTTTGTTCGTGTGTTTTTTTAGTTTCCATGTATTTGGAGGTTTTCCTGGTATCTTTCTGGTATTGATTTCTAATTATACCCCATTGTGGTCAGAAAACATACTTGGCACAGTTATCTTTTTTAAAAAATTCATTGAGACATGGTCACTTCTGGAGACTATTTCTTGTGTACTTGGTAAGACTGTGTGTTCTGCAGTCCTTGTTTGGGGTGCCCCATGTATGTATGTCTATTAGATTGAATTGGTTAAAAGTGTTGTTCAAGTCTTCTATACCCTTGCTGGATTTTTTTTTTGAGGGGGGGGTGTTCTATTAATTACTGAGAGTGTGATATTAGATTCCCCAACCATCACTTTTGAAATGTCTGTTCCTCCTGTCAGTTCTGTCAGGATCTGCTTTATGTAGTTAGAGCTTCTGTTGGTAGGTATATATACATTTATATACAAAAAGTCCTCACATAAGTCATAGGATCTTGGAAACTGTGACTCTAAGAGAAACAATATGTTATGAAACCAACTTTACCTTAGGCTAATTGATATAAATAAGAGTTAAAAGTTCCTAGGGCATATTTCTGGTCACAAAAACATCACCAAAATTCTAAATAAAGATTTGATGTTAACATTGAAATAAATGTGAGCTATACACACATTGAAGAGAGGTTAATAAAAACAAGAAAGGTAATTATTTTCCAACCTGCTTATTTTATTTAGGGTCCCAAGTGGCCAGAGCCTCTCCCAGAAGTTCAGGGTTGTAAGGTCGGACACAACCCTGGACAGGACGCCTTCCATCACACGCACCCAAGCTTACTCCACCTAGGGCGATTGACACACCAGTTCACCTCACATGCACATCCTTGGGATGTGGGAGAAAACCGGAATTCTTCAGAGGAAACCCACACAGACATGGGAAGAACGTGTAAACTCCACACAGTGGCCCTAGCCACAAATTGATTTTTTTTCATTGATGTTATAGCGAAACAACATCAAATTAAACAATGTTATTCAGGGTCTTGCCGTATACCTTACTGTTGTCTTGACCCTTTTATTATCATGAAATGCCCCTCTTTACCTTTAGTACCATATCTCATCTTAAAATAATTTTCGTCTGATATTAATATAGCTACTCCACCTCTCTTATAGATATTGCTTGCCTGATGTAATTTTTTCCAAACTTTTACCTTTCAACCTATTTGTATCTTTGATTTAAATGTCTCTTATAGATACCATACAGTTGAGTCTTGCTCTTTACCCAGTTTTACAGTCTCTGTCTTTCAAGTAGAGGGGTCAGTTTATTCAAACTTATTGTAATTATTGATTTGGTTCGATTTATGACTGCCATTTTGTTATTTGTTTTATATTTATCTTTTATTTTTCTGTTCTTCCTTTTCTGCATTCTTTGCGTTAAGCAAATATTGTTTAGTGTTTTCACTGTTGAATTATTGTTGATTATTGTACTATATTATTTGACTCATTTACTTAATAATTGCTCTATGGATTATAGCATGCATCATAACATCAAAACATAATTCAGAATAACACTTTGTTCTGATAAAAAATAGATACTTTATTCCAAGATACCTCCCTCCTCCAAGTTTCAGCTATTGTTATAAAATATATCTATGTATATTAAAAATCCAATAATACAGCATCACGATTATTAATTTACATCTATGTTTAAAGAAGTTAAGAGAAAAGTAATAAAAACATATTCGTCGAGTCCTTTATTACAACCTACATGCTTATCATTTCTAGTACTTTCATTTCTTCCTGTAGAAGTCACCACCTGGTGTCACTTTCTTTCAGACTTAAGGATTTACTTTAGTATTTCTTGTAAGCAAGATCTACTAGCAACAAATTATCTTAGTTTATTTATTTGGGAATATCTTTATGCTGTTTTCATTTTTGAAGAGTAGTATTGCTACATAGAATTCTCATTTGGCAGTTTTTTCCCTTTCAGCATTATTTAAATAATTTTATTGATATATACTATATATACCATAAAGTGTATCATCTTCAAAGTACAATTTAGTGGGTTTTAGTACATTCATTGTGACTTGATCACCACTATCTTAATTCCAGAAAATTTTCAACACCTAAAGAAAGCTCCGTATTCTTTATCGGGCACTCTCTGTGAGCTCCCCTCCCCAACCCTGACAACCACTAACGTATCTTCTGTATCCTTAGATTTGCCTCCTCTGGATAGTTGATATAAATGCAACAATACAACTTATGGCCTTTTGTAACCAGATTCTTTCACTTACCATAATGTTTACAAGTTTTATCCATTTTATGGAATATAATTTCATTCCTTTTTATAGCTGAAGGATATCCCATTGTTTGAGTATAACATTTCATTTATTCACTTATCAGTTGATAGAAATTTTGGTTGTTTCTAGCTTTTAAATAGTCTTGTGCTGCATAGCAACATTTTGGTCAATGACAAGCCATGTATATAACACATAATACTTAATAATAATAATAGATGACTATGTTACTGGTTCAATATTTACTATACTATATTTTTTATTATTAATTTAGAGCATACTCTTTCTGCTTAAAAAAAAAAAATGTTTGCTGTAAAACAGAAGGCCCTGTTAGGCCGCCAGTAGCCTCATATGTTTCAAGTTTACCTTGTCTCTTGGTTGTGTCATTTTCTCTTGTGCTTAATTTAATCTCACATTGTTTTATAAATTTAGTGTAGCCTAAGCATACAGTGTTTATAAAGTCTACAACAGTGTTCAGTGATGCTTTCGGCCTTCACCTTCACTCACCACTCACTCACTGACTCACCTAGAGCAACTTCCCTTCCGGCAAACTCCATTCATGGTAAGTGCCCTATACAGGTGTACTGTATTTTATACTGTATTTTTACTGTACTGTTTGTGTGTTTAGATACACAACTACTTACCATTGTGTTACAATTTCCTATAGTATTCAGTACAGTAACATGCTGTACAGATTTGTTGCAAATATTTAGTGTAGTTGATTAATCTAAGGAATTTTATTGAATAATCTGAACAGAACTGGGAATAATAAGGTGCTTATTTGAAATGAACTGAAATTGGCAGGAGTAGTGAATTAGATGAAACCAGCACTCAGTGGAACACTTTGTAGGCACAGAGCACCATATGTAAAAAAAATTTCAGCACCACACAAGCCTTTAGAGATTTTTTTCCCCTGGAGTTTCCATCATTGGAAACTTATTCAACAGTGGTCAGTCCAAACAGGAGAAAACTTAAAAACATACTTGATAAACCTGAGGCAGTATGGTGGAATAGAAGAACCAAATCACAGTTTTAAGTAAAATAATAATTAGTCACTCCGGGGTTTCATGTGTGTTCACCCTCTCATTGACACGAAAGCAAAGAAGTTATATTGCCATCTGGATCTACTGTCCTGTTCTAATTTAAGGGGAATAGTGCCTTCTGGTTCTTTTAGATATAAAAAAAAAAAGGGACCTCAGAACTAAAATTCCAAGGCAGTTAAGCATCTATTTAAGTTGAATGGAACATTTGAAACATGCTAAAATTAGAAAACATCAAATAATTAGAAGAAAAGTCTAAATTGTGTAGTACTGACAATAAAAGAAACCAGATCATTAAAAGGTCAATGGAAGACAGCACAGTGATATAATACAGCCCGCCTACCAGCACTCAGGGGAGCAAAACTCCTTTGAGGGAGGCACATGAAGACAATAGATCACAGCCAGCTTCTGAAGCTGCAGCTGCTTTCAGTCTTCTAGAAACTTTGAAGTTACCTTTGATTTTTTTTTTAAAAAAATCTTCTTATTTTCAGTTTTTTTTTCCCCTTCATAGTATCTCTGGTGTTCATCCTTTCTATATCAGTCAGGGTTCTCCAGAGAATCGGAACTGATAGGATATACACATACAGAGAGAGATTTTAAGAAATTAACTGTGTGATGCTGGGGACTGGCAAGCTCAAAATCTGTAGGGCTGGAAATTCAGAATTGAGTCTGAATTCCACAGGGTGCTAAGCTGCAAACTCAGGCAAGGTTTCTATGTTTAATTCTTGAGGATAATGCCTTCTTTTGGGGAAGATCTCAGTCTTTGATCTTAAGATCTTCAACTGATTGAATGAGGCTCACCCACATTATGTAATCTGCTTTACTCAGAGCCTACTGATGTTAATGTTTTAAATGTTAATCACATATAAAAATACCTTAACAGCGACATCTGGTGTTTTAACCAAAGAATTTGATACCATAGCCTAGCTAAGTTAATACACAAAATTAACCGTCATACTTTACTTTATATATTTACCTTAAACCCATGATCTCATCACCTCATGCTTGAAATAATTAAAGCACAACCACACCCACCCCAGGCTAATCTTCCTCCTTCCAGGCTCTCTATTCTTCAGTTTACCTTTCTTATGTTCTTCCCAGGCTACTAAACTGATTTCCAGCTACTCTGACTCTCCCTTCATTCCATTCATGGGGATTCTTACTCTTCTCTACATGAATGAGTCATTCTGTGCTTGTCATATTATAATTGGGCCATCATGTTTCCTTCTTTAATTTTCTAATGCTCTCCTGATTATGGGTCCATTCAAATTATATCTGCTCTAATTCCCATGATGATCTTGTGTCTCTGGAGCATTTATACCATCTATCATCACCAGTAGCTTCTGGTTTGGCAGTTAGTTGTTCTCTAGTTGTTTGATATATGTTATCTTTGTCCTCTCAATGAAATTGTAAGGTACTTGAATTAGAAATTATGTTTTATTTCTCTTGTATGCATCACATCACCTGGAGCAGTGCTAGCTAGTAAACCATTTGCCCATTCATTGATTATGGCAAAAGAAATCTAGAATATTGGGCAATTTAAACTTAAATGATACATAAAAGCTGCAGTTGGGAACTAAAATAACATAGCATTCTGGGTCCTGCCTTTGAACTACTGCATTTGAACCTCTGAGGATGAGGCCAGGAAACTGTATTGTTAACCCACATTTTTAAAAAACTTCCCAAGGTGATTTCGATTTTGCATATCTGAATGCTGGTATTCAGGAATTACTATACAGACTTCTTCATATTTTTTAGTACCCCATTAATTTACAAAAGAATTCTGACTATTTTTCCTTTAAATAGCTCTCAAATATGTCTCTATTATCATTGCCTTGCATAAGGTTCCCTTTTCTTTCTTACCTGGATTCTATCCATATACTCTTAACAGTTCTCCATGTTGCCCATGAGGCTCCTGTCCAATATTGCTCTACATTTTAGTCAGAGTGTTTGGGCTTCAAACTTGCAAATTTGCAAACATTAAAGTACTTTAAAATGCTTTAATGTTTTCCCCATTGAGGATGAATTTCAATCTATTCTACATGGCTTATAAAACTGTTCAAACTATATCTGCCTACTTTTTTATAGCCTAGACTTCTTCCACTGTCTACATTCATATAAGCTACTCAAACAGTTTTAGGTCCTCATGAGTCTTTATCTTTATACATGCTTAAGAGACACATAATTTATGTCATTCGTCCAAGTAATATACATGAAATTGATACTGTATAGTCCAGGCATTGGAAGACACTAAGGTTCCTGAGAGTAAAGACATAGCCCCCTCAACTTCTGAACCCTACAGATCAGTAGGAAGACAGATAAATAAAAACCTATTTGACAATAGCTACTATGGAATGAGAACATATTATTTACCAAGACAAGACTAAGAATTTTGCATGAATTGTCACTTCTAATCTTCACAATCACACTATTGGAAGCTGGGCTAGAATCCAAGCCTTGGGAATCCGAAGCCCACATTCTGAACCGCTGTGCTCCTCTGCTGCTGTGTTCAAAGAATTAAGAGAAACCACAATCATATCACAGGAAACTTCATAAATTACTCATGGGAGTCTTCTGGTTTGACAGAAAAAAAGTAAAGGACATAAAACTAATACTTTACTCATTCCTTATATTGCACTGGGACTAATATTTTACTTATTTTTGTAGCACCAGAAATTAACAAAGTGCATGTCCCATGGCAGATAGTGAATAAAAATTTGAAAATTCCAGCTCTTAAGAAAGGTATTTAACCTCTTGTCCTTAGTTTTCTTTTCTGTAAAATGAAAAATACAATAGCCTGTGAGCCATGCTAAGTTTTAATGAAATGTTTAAGTCAGAAAATTACATAATCAGATTTGTGTTTGAGGATAAGTGGCACTAAACTGTGTCCAGTTGTCTTAATAAGTGGTATCACCTGACTAGACTATGATGTTAGCAGAGGGCATGGAGAGGAGAAGACTCGTGCATATCTATGAACTCAAGTCTTCTCAGTCAAGTGATGGAAGAGGTAGAACTCGCTCTTCACAACTTGCTGTTCACAGTAACAGACCTTGACATAAACCCGAAATTTCAAACATCTTTCGTTTTATAATTCTCAATTAATTTGAATCAATCTGAGTCTCAGTCTACTGAATGAAAGGCTTATATAATAGCTCAAATAATTTCTTCTTGAAATTAATTCCATGATTCTGTAAGGAATGTGACTATATATGTAATGGAACAAGAAATATTTAAGGTAAAGGATAAAATGTATAGTTCTAATATACCTAGGGAAAGGATTTTATGTCATCTAAATCTTATCATTTAAAGTAGAGAGTTGAGAGAAACTCTAAAATTACACAAGACTCAGCAGTGAAAGGATTTTATTTAAAAAAAAAAAAAAAAAACCCTCCAGGTTTTTAATAAATAAATTAATAGAAATGCTTAAAATCAGTCTTTTCAAAGACTAGTCCCAGAAGTCAGCTAGCTCTCTGAGAGTGAGGTTTCTGATACTGAAGAACTGAGACTCTATTCTCATTCTTCCAGGCAGCTCAACCAGCTTCTAAGCAGAGGGTTACCAGGGGCACACTAACCTACAGGGAGAAAACTAGCAAGCCTACAGGGAAAGCTTCCTTTACAGATGAAGTTCATGAAGTTTGCAGGATGTCCAAGGAGAAATCTCCCACTTGAAGAGAGCTCATCTGTCCCCAGTTAGTCAAGAACACTTTAAACTTCTGGAGTTCTACATGAGGGAAGCTCTGAGCCCAAATTTAATGTCCATTAAAGAAATACATCTACATAACTTCATAAAAATAGTCTGAACATCAGACATTTAAAAAGTATGTCTGATTTCATATTCTTTGAAAATTAAATTGATTTGGTATTATAATTTAAAACTTTATTCAATGTCATTTTTGAGATACGCTCGCTATTAAATAAATGAAAAATGGCATATGCTTTACCAAGAATATTGAGTTCTTCTAATCAATAAAATTACTTTTCTTAATTACTCTATATTAAAAATCACATAGTACAGTAATTTATTAAACTAAAAGGAAATCAATAAAAATTAGAAAATTAATGATATGTGAAACTATAAATGAGAATTTATGACTTCTAATAAGTAGAAACTTGTTCTGATTATAACCATGAGTAAGAATAAGACCTAAAAATTAACTTGTCATGTCTGTAGTGCAATGTGATATGCTTAATATTAATATGTTGAAATGTGATTGGGGTTTATTATATTCATCAATAGTACATTTACATAATATAATTTATAGAAGACAGCTGGAGCAAGGTTATTAAAGTAAAAGAGGAAAATTATATATATGTAAATGCCAGTATTGAAATTGAAGCTAATAACATTAGATAATTCTCCATAAGGGATTTTCATTGGCTAACTTTTTTAGAATAACATTGTTATATTTAGCTCATTACTGTTCACAACCATCTCTGCTGATCTCTTGGGCCAATGTTCATAGCTTTTTTTTTTTTAACTATATCATTGCAGTCTTTTATAGAATGTGCATGGCAATTTTATTAAATTTATTAAAAGATACAGGCTTTCATTATAATGAACATGTTACTGGTGATGTTTTGAAAAGGACATATATTATCTTTAATGTTTAAAAAGACACATATCTATCTCTATCATCTATCTATCATTTATCTATCTATCTATCTATTAATTTCCTACTATATTCAGTAAGGAATAGTGGATACAGAGAATTTGAAGTGAGTCAGGTATTTTGAAATTGTATTATGAGAGGAAGAACTGATCTGCACTGGTGGTCACGATCAATAGCTAGATGAAAAATTGTACCGTAAGATGATTGACTATCCAGAAGTTTCAGGATGGAATCTAATTGTGTACCCTCCGTTTTCTGAGAGATAATGGTTCTGGATGACTTCACCACTTATACTTGGATATTATTAAAACACACTAGGGAACAAAAAAGTAACCTGAGTTTAGATAAGACAGAAATGGAAAGGTGTCAAAAAGAATTAAAGGAAGAAAAAAAAAAACTTGAGATAAGCACATGTGCACATACACACATATATAGTTCATTATGTGATAAATGCTATGGAGAAAATAAAACTATAAAGGGAGTAGGGAGTCCTCGACGTTGGTATGTACATAATTTTATATGGGTGGTCAGGGAAGACCTTCCTGAAAGGATGACTTTAGAACAGAAATCTTAAGCAAGTGAGGGAAAGAGCCATGCAGGCAGCATGAAGAGCTTACCTGGCAGAGGCCAGTGTGGCTACAGAGGAGAGAACAAGGGGAAAGTATAAGAGATGAAATCAGAGAGGAGGCATGAGATTAGATTGTGTAAGGCCTTGTGAGCCAGCACAAGAAATGTAGCTTTCATTCTGGGTGCTACAGGAAACCATTTGAATGTATTGGAGCACAGGGTGAACATTGTCTATAGGCTAATAGGATCACCCTGGTGCTATGTTGGTAATATGTTCTAATGAGAGGAAGGGCAGGGCAGAAGCAGAAAGAACATTTTCAGAATGATTGCAATAATTCAGTGAGAAACCAGAATAGCTTAGATTCTGATGTAGGTGGAAGTGGTGAGAGGTGGTAGTTTCAAAGGGTTTACTATCTGATTGATGCAGGATGAGAGGGAAAATGACTCCAAGGTTTTATCCTGAGCAATTGGAAAGATGTAATCACCATTAACTGAAATTGAGAAGACTGGAATAAAAAGTAGTGAGGGAAGATCAGAAATTGAGTTTTAGGACATGTTAATTTTGAGATGGCTGTTAGGTATTCAAGGGAAGAGGTTGAATAAAAAGTTAAACTTCAGGTTGGAGTTTACGAGCGATCGGTAATAAATGACATTTTTTAAATGATGCATAGTCATTTAAGCTTGCCAACTTTTTATTCTACCTCCTTTCTTCTTCAGTCACTTGTAGGAAAGCACATTTAAAACACATTTTACTATTAGCAGAAGACTTTTCGTGTATAACCGAATTTACAATTGGAAGTGCATTTGCTCATTGTGGTCCACACCCATGGCTCCCGTATACTAGCCAAGCATCTTAGTGCAAAGTATTCAGTGTTCACTGCACTGCACTCAGTTTACCAAATTAGTCCCCATGTGGAATTCATCAACTCCGTACTCCCACCCCACTTCTTGCCAAAGGATTCATTCTTCAGATTTTTCTTATTAACATTTTTCTCTTACCCATGTGGATAATGCTTATGTTAAAAAAAAAAAAAAAGTACAGATAAGAAACAGTTTCATTCTTAGTCCCAGACTGTGGAACTAACTCATGTAATAAAAGCATTTATTGTATCTTGAAAATGGTAAGAATCCTGCCACCAGACTTTGGGTTTTTATGTTGTCGAACTTCCAATGTGCTTTTGGATGGTTCTCTCTCTTAATAATACCTATTAATAATTCCATCTCAAATCAAGTCCCAGAAATTTTGCCAACTTCCTTTTTTGTTTCTTAGACTTTAATTTTACTTGTGCTTTAATAAATTATTGACAGAAAATTATTTTCTTAAAAAAATCTGGATGCTGATATATCCCAAAATTTGCCGTAACTATTTCAGAGTACACACACTACTCCAAAATATAAAGAAAGTAGTTCACATCTCATCAACGTGCACCTATCAAATAGATATTTTAAGTGGCAATTGGAGACTAAGGAACCTAAGATTAAAAAGTTTTTTCCAACAATCCATGTCACCCTGGAGTCAGCTGCAGAGTTAAAAGGACAGTGTGCAAGGTGGATTTACTGAGAGTAGCTGGTTTGGAAGCAACTTTTGGCTTTGAAAACCTGTATTTAATTCTTCATCCGCTCTGTGAAACAAAGAATTCTATCAGGGTACCAATTATCCATCACATTTTATGGACTAATAGAGCTGAAATATTCCATACTCTTCCTATCATAGATGTGAAAGGCAAGCTGTGTATAAATTTTTATTTTGTATAAAAAATATATATTTTTTAAAATAGAATTACATTTAGTCTATGGCCAAGCCACCCTGAACAAGCCCGATCCCATGTGATCTCGGAAGCTAAGCAGGGTCGGGCCTGGTTAGTGCTTGGATGAGAGACCACCTAGGAAGACCAGGTGCTGTAGGTGTAAAAAATAAAAAATAAGGGATTGTAAGCTGACAAGTTCTTTGCAATCTGTGAGGTCAACTACAGGTCGCCTCCCCTAAAAAAAGAAGAAGAAGAAGAAGAAGAAGAAGAAGAAGAAGAAGAAGAAGAAGAAGAAGAAGAAGAAGAAGAAAGAAATAGAATTACCTCTCTGCCTACCAGCAAATGAATTAGGCCTTACCCCACTTTGGCTTTAGAACCTTTTTTGAGTCTACAGAACTAATTTCTAAAACAAACAAAGGTGGGGAAGGGGATGAGGGAGAAAAACAAGATGTTTGAAAATAAAGCTATGATTTCTCTCCTCTTCCAGATTTGCTAACATTCCAACTGAGTGATCTCAGCAGTGCTTATTGTTTAAAGGACTGCTTGTTGTTGACATTTTTTCTTTGTCGAGATAGTTATTTTCTGAACCAAAATAGAATAAAATTGGATATCTACATTGTAAGTATTTATATGTGCAAGTAACATTTTAGAGTTCTTTTGCAAAGGCTGTTTTTAAATGTTTTGCAAGAAGTCAGAATGGTCATGAAGGAAAATCGGGAATCGGATGATCTGTTCATGGAGACCACTAAAGAATGCAGAAATCAACATGGGGGAAAGGGAAGGGGATAGATAGATACATACAATTGTTGATAGAAGAAAAATTTTTATGTGTTCTCTGTGATAAAGTAGAAAAATGTATCTTGGTCAAAACACGGGGCAGGGCACACTTTCTCGGCCCTAGACACACGCTAGAATCATCTTGGGAGCTTTTAAAAAATACCGATGCCCGGACCCCAAGCCACCCAAATAAATCAAAATGGGGTGGGGATGGGATTCTGGCATCTGGACACGTATTTTTTAAAAATTCTGCAGATGATTCTGATGGGTAGGCAGGGCTGAGAGCAACCAGAATAGGATAGTAAAAGAAGTGCAAAAATACGAGGGTTTGGAATGAAAGAATAGCAACTCTTTCCTCAAATGGAAAGATAAAAATGGGCCTGTGTTCATCTCGAGAGAGGGAACAAATTCTTTTCCTGGTTTTATAGGATCTATTAATTTTCCTGTATTATTTTTGAGTATCTGAACAAGTTCTGTGGGGCTTACCAGGGGACAGTTATTTTTTACCACGTTGGGGAGAAATTCTCCCCAAAGCCACTTCTTCTCTTACACACAATAGCATGGTTCTTCTCTACCTTTCAGGCATTTTTCCACTGTAACACCCTCAGCACAGATATAAGATTTTCACACAAGGAGCAATTATTGCATTTTTCTGATATTCAGTCTAGAACATCATTCATAGATCATTTTTGCTTTAGTTGAGCATGTATTGCCTTTAGCTTTACTGGAGAAAATGTTTTCATTCATTCATCAAACATTTAATGAGTGCTTGCTACATGCCAGGCACTGTTCTAGATGTTGGAGTATAACAGTAAAGAATATAGACAGAAATTATCTTGCAACACTTAACATCCTATTTATTCTTTTAATTGCTTGATTGACATAAGCAATGCTTTTAAGTATGTTTACACATTTTGTAGACTTCCTGAGAAAAATCTCTCAGTAGTTGCTCCTGAATATTTTATGGTTTTTTTTTGTTTTTTGTTTTTAAATCAGAAAACCCTTCATTTGTTCCTTAACAAAGAAAGACAGAATTCCCTTGGTGAGGCTTGGGCGAGAGTCATTCTCAGGTTGCCTCCCATCCATCCAGAGTGACTGAGTCTACAGCAGAGAGGGTCAGACTAGGTCTGCTCAGGTCAACTGGTGCCATTTCAAATACTCAGATATTTCAGGAAAAATGAATTTTCAGAAAGGGGATTTTCTAGTAATGGCATCACTTTAAATTATGCTTATATTGCTTACATGCGATGAGCAAGAAAATGTTAAATCAAAAAAAAAATTTCTGGAACCATTGCAATTAAATGTGAACAGGCATCTTTAGAAGAATAGTTACGTGTTTTAGCTACAGGAGGGGAAAAGCTTTGAAGTAGAAATGGGAACAATTAAGCCTCTGAGATTCAGGGTTTTTAAATATGCCATGAAGATAGTAGTTCTCAGCTGAGAAGCTAGTCCTGCTCCATTCAAACCCATTGAAATAGATACATAGTCACTTCCATTATGCAGAAGGCAAGGCAGAGAACAGGGTAACCTTACTGTAAAGGCAAGTTGAATTGAGCAACTTGACATCAGCAGTCAAGTTAGCATGGATAATGATATAACTAGAAAGGAAGATCCTGCTGCCACATGGTGGGCTCCTTATGATGAGGGAGGAGGAAGATGTCTGTTAGAAGTCTAGGTGACCTCGACCTGTATTAGAAAGTATAAATTCAGTTCTGTGAATATGGCAGCTTTGTGGCGTGACGGGGAGTTGAGCTCAGGATAATATAATGAGATACAAATTATGAAAAGTTAAGAGGTAAAAGAAAGCAAGAAAAATAATTGCGGTGAGAATAGTGCCTCTAGACAGTAAATGCCTTGAACTCAAGGGTCTTGCTTTATTTATCTTTTTGTTCTTGCACAGTGCACAAAACAAAGATGCTCAGTTAATATTTGCAGAATTAAAGCCAAGGTGAAGAGCAACAGCTACAGCTATAGTAAAAGTAGGAAGAGCTAAAGCAAGCTGGACTGTGAAGATCCGGCATCGTATTTGTTCTGCTCTATATTTGGACACTAGGATGAATGGCAAGCCCACGCAAAATATAGGGTGGAGAGAGAGGGAGAGACTGATATGGGTACAGTCAGAGGACAGAAATAAGTTAAAAAAGTGACAAAAAAGATCATGGAGTTACACCATGCTATATTTAATTGAGAATTCAACTACATACATTCATTAAAAAAAAAAATAGTGCAGAATTTCAGTTCTCTGTTCGGCTCAAAAAGCCATGACGTGAGCCTGAGACAAAGCGTGATCTCTCTTTGGAGCTATTTTTCAGTCTTAGTAACTGACTCGTAGTGGGAACATTTTCTAAGCTAGGAGTGATTGTATAGTTTAAAGATACAATTTTTTTTTCATACATCGTGGTTTCTACTTCATCTGGTGCTCAAAGCTTGAAGAAAACAAGTATGTTGGACCTGTCAAGAGAATGGTAGCGTGGTCTCCATCATGGCCACATCCCAATGACCCTTGAGGGTAATTTCAAATGTATGTACTTTCTGTCTTACTCTCCAACCTAAATCCTCCGTTTATGATGTAGCTCACCGATAGTGAAGAAATAAGACACTGACTTAAGCTCCATGGTGGAGTTCTCCTACGAAAGCTTATCTTCTGTGAGTTCCCAGAGAATCTAGAATGCATCGTCTTTTGATTTGTTTCTCTTTAAAAAAAATGTTCTAGGCTCTTGAATTGGGGGTCGTACCTTACGTATTCTTATCCTCCTCCAAATGTTTAGAGCAGTGTTGAGTACACGACAAATACTTAAGATACATTTGTTAAATAAATTAGTGAATAATGAATGATTGACTAAAACCAGGAGGATGACTATAGTGAGCTTATTTTATTTTTTAGTAAATTTTCATGTTTACACATGGTATAATTGATTTTTCCTAAACAAATCCTTGTTACTAAAATTTCAAGTAAGTAGTCCTATGGTATATTATTATAGTAGAATGAATGATCTAAATTCAGAAAGGCCCATGTTAGCATTTAGTCAAAATGCTGGTTTGCAGTGAGTAGGCTTAAAAAAACAAACACTAGTGGAATAGCTCCACAAAAGTTTTAACAATAAGGACTCTGTCATATTAAGGGCATCAGAAGAGCAGCAGGTTATTTTAAAAGCACCGAAATTGGCTTTACCTGCTTATTATCTACAGGTTAGAAAGTTGAGGATGCTTTATAAAAACTACAGTTTCAACAGAAAAGTCAGAGTGCCCCTTGCCAAAGGCCTAGGACACAAAATGAAATCAGTCTCCGTTTCTGTCTTCCATGTCTCCAGCCTGGGAAAGTACAGGACACTTGATGAATGCTCTAATGCCCTCTGGGGTAACTTTTTCTCATGTATAGTATAGTGTCGTGTAGTAAGTATATCATCACACCATAGCATGGTATAGTATAGGATAACATAAAATAGGATAGTATAGTATAACATAATGTACAATGGTATAGAATAATATAGTGTAGTATAATGTAGTATAGCATAGAATAGTATAGTTCAGAACAGTACAGAATAGTATAATACAGTATAATATAGCATAGAACAGTAAAGTATAGAATAGCATAGTATAGTATATAACAGAATGGAATAGTATAGAATAGTGTAGTAAACTATATCATAGTATACTATAATATAGTACAGTATCATGTAGTGTAGTTTAGAATAGTATTGTATCAGTTTCTCTCTAAATTAAGTGTAGGAAAGTGATATTTAATCTTCTCACATGGTCAATATGTTTATGCAGAGTTATGATTTTACTTTTGAAGTATTAATCAGATAAACTATATTGGTTGTTTTTGACTTTTGTTTACCTTCTTTCTTAACATGATTTATCAACATGCGTAGTGGTGAGATGGTGAAAAAAAGGAGTAAAGTTGGAGAATTTGACTGATCTCCTTTGAAAGCAGTCAGTAAAAGTTAGTATTGGGTACCCATGCAAGGCAATATGCTAAGTTCTTCAGTAAAAGTGGAAAGCAGATAAGGAAATACTTCAAGAAAGTTTTGGATTTCCCGGGGTACTAAAATCCAAAGCAACGGTTTAAGCATTTTATAAAATAAATATTTACAGATCAGAAACAATGCAGTATAATGCAAGTACATGCATATCAAGAGGCTTCATGGTAAAAACCCTATTGGGATAGGAATGATTTAGGAAGGAAAAGAATCCCTGGTAGACAGATACCTGTGAATCTTCTTTTGAAGAGGTCAGGGGCATGATTTAGGGAAGAAGAGGGACGTTATTTTGCTAGGTGGAGGCATTTCATGTGCAAAAGCACAGGGCCACATTGCCTGTAAAGATGATTGGCAGAGGAGTGTCACAAGAACAGAACAGGCCTGGGAATAGTAAGGGATCAGGTTGAATGGACATTAGCTGCAAAAACATTTCTCCTAAATCAGGCTACGATGGATGCAACTTTGAGGTCAATTTCAGGCATCGCTTAGTCATTCGGAAAAATATAGGAAACTTTCTAAGCCAGACAGAGCTCCTTCGTTCCTGGTACATGTCTCCCGCGCTCATATCGCTCCTGGCTTTTAGGCAGCAGTTACAGTGACGTCATCTCCCAGCCTTCCCTCCCAATCAGTTCTGATGTTCTTGCCCTTTTCAAAGCACTGTAATGGTTTTCTGTTACAGCCGACTTGAAGAGAAACTGCACCTATCATTATCAGGGCTCTGCCAGCCCCGCGTCCTCTCACTGTCATCACACACTGTCTGCAAAAGAAGCGAACAGATGCCCCAGTTCTTTTGCAATGAATGCGTGTCTGAGACAGAATCATTAGCAACTGCTCCAAAATCGCATTTTCACCTGCTTCTGTGGAGTGTGTTCTTCTTATTTAGGAGGAAATTATTCTGAATGTTGTTTGGTGCTGTCCGTCATCAGAAATAGCCTTTCCTTTCCTCTCCTTCCTCCTCAGTGACCTCATTTGCTGCCCTACCCAAAATTCACCTCTTATAATTGAAAAAGTTACCCATCTAGCCCTGTCTGCTTTCCGTATGAGTGAGAGTCATTCTTGCTGCGATGTGAGACCTCTGTGGGCAGTGTCACCCACTGTCTTAGGTTGCTTGCTTGGTGCACCTGAGTTTGCACTCGCTACTGTTGTCTGGAAACAGGGTCATCCTCTTCTCCAGAGGCTTTTCTGAGTTGCAGCATCCTATCTCATTCCAGAATATCTTGTTGAGGGAGGAAGGGGAGCGGTGGACAGAAAATGTATAGAGCCAGAGTCGGAGGACAGTGGAAATAGCGCTGAGGTGCAGCAGGCTGGTCACCTGCAGTCCATTCCTTTAAGTGCTAAGCAGCCTCCAAGCAAGTCCCTTCGCATTTCCGGATCTCATCCTGAACTCTGCAAAATGAGAGGTTTGGACGCATCATTTTAAAAGGATATTCAAGCTTTAAAATGTTAGGTCTTTCTCTCTTTCTAGATAACAAGAAAGCCCCCAGAAAACAGACTCACTGAAAACACATATTTTCTTCTGATATTATTTGAAATGTTTTGTTCGTGTTCTACAGGTACATGAAGGAGCAGAAAATCTGGAAAGAAGGGACCCAGGATCCCAAACAAAGGTCCTATAATTTGTTCTTCATGGGTCCTGTTTAACATACTCTCTTTTTCCACAGAGGCAAAGTTATAAAGAGAAGGCTCAAACAATATAGTACAATTTTTTAAAAACCTGCTCTGTTGGAATTATATGCCTTGCCTGGAAATTGACTTACTGTTCTCATTAACAAAAATTGCAGCTTTTTTATTTTGTGGAAGATATTCAAGTAAAATACTTGTTTACCCAAGCAACAGCTAAATTTATTATAAAACAGCATTACTAATTATGGCAATTTAGTAATCATTCTTTATTTTTAGCTCGGTGGTAATTACAGATAAACTAATATGGAATATGTGACACAGGGAACCAAAACAAACCAAAGGAACAAAATGATGTAGCTTTACATTTACTGGGGCGCAAAAGTGAGGGGGAGAGAGGCTCCCTGTGTTATAAATGGGATTAAAAAATCTGCTAATAAAAGTTTTTTGTTAAGATATTTGTTTTTAATGGGCTTCGAGCTAGCTCTAATGAAATATCAGGAACAAAAACATTTACCATCTTTATTACATTCCTAAAATTAGCCTCAATTTATCCTAAGTATAGCTGAATATTCTTGGGTTTCAGTATCATCTTTCTCTATAAAATAGGATCATGAAACTGATGTACTTCATTTGGTTGATACAAGAAAACAGTTACAAAATGTGCTAGTAACAATTAATGGAAAGAAATGCTGACAAATGTTCTTGTGCAAACAAGAACAAACAGAAATTCCCAAACAGTTTGATTTCTATCCAATAATAAATTCCTTAGTCTTTGAGTTAAGGCAATTACTGATTACTAACATCAGCCATTCACAATAAAGCAAACCCAGTTGGATGGCTTTTCCAATGGAACTCTAAGCCCTAGATCTCTTAAGCGATGGCTGATGTGTCCTAGCTATTGTTACTCTGATTCTCTTGTTGCTTCTGCAGTTCAGAAAACTCAAAGAAAATCTTAGAGATTTTTAAATAGGCTACTTGACTAAATTTAAATCTTTGGAATATTTAATTAATTAAATGAATAAATAGTTGATATATATTGATTTCATTCTAAGACCAAACATAGAAACAGTATAGAATGGAACTCCCTCCCCATCTGCCCAATTCCTAGCTCCACTTCACCCCCAAGTATTTCTTGAAGCTTAGCTCATTTTTAACAGAATTCTGACAAACCTGCTTGTATGCTTAGACAACTCACTTTGTCTTTTTAAAAAAATTTCATCAAGATGTTGCTTTCTAACAAGTGTAGAAGAGAAATACTGCAGAAGTAGAAAATATCTTGTCCTGTTAGAAATAAAGAAAAGAAGATATTTTTATTTTTATAAATAAAGAGAAGAACAGATCTCTTTTAAAAAAGTGTCTTCTCCATGCAATCACATGGTTAGAAATAATTGACTTAACATGATAAGAGAAAATTACTAAATATTGGCAGTAAAGTCAATCACCATAATTGATTTTAGTGTATGTCTTTTGTTATGATATTACAATGTTTAGTAATAATTCTAATTAGAAGCATATAATGAAGTCAGCATTAGCCATTGGGAAAACTGTATAGTATGAGACCCCAAATAAGAACAACTATAACCATTTCTATTCTATGGTTTTAAAAGTGCACACTGGAAATTATTTTAGTCTTGATAAAAAAAAAAATAGGGCTGTACCTTTGTTTTTTAGGAACCAGAAATCTAAAAGAATTGGAGGGTTTTAGGGGTATGGTGTGCTGTCATGCATTTGTAATGTGGATGGTTTAAAGTTATATAAAAATTGTTTCTAGTGCATTTATTTTGAAGAAGGCAAAAGGGTAGTCTACCAGTTCGATGGGAGAAATAGTCCAAACTGTCTCTCTGGATGTGCTTCTTGCATGATTCTAGAGAATCCATGCCAATTGGAGATTTTCTTGTCTTTAGATAAAAAATACATCCTCAAGTTCAAACCAGAGGATTAGGGTTATTCTCTATGATGGAGCTACCTGCTGGGGATTTTCAAAAGTTTAACAACTTGAGCCATCTGCCTACATTCACATGAAGACTGAGGAGCTACAGTTAAGTGGTATGTACATTATTTCTATAATAAAGAATGGGATGATTAATTTAAGTTCTCTTTAAATCCATGCAAAATTTGATTAATATGTATGCAAAATGTGTTAAGCAATTTAGCCAAAATGTTGAAAGAGGTCAGTTTAATATATAGACATCATCATAATATCTAGGGGGTCACAACTCTCATTTTTTATACAATAAATAAAACACTTAGCATACCTTTGAGAGTCTAGCTCTGCGGCAATCTCGGATAAGTCTGTAAAGTATATAGTGCCTTTGGTTTGGCCTTTGATAGTCCAAACAAATTTTTTAATTATTTTGTCTTTATTTTAATGATAATTTTATTGCCAGCTTCATAGGATATTTGTTTCTGAAACAATTTGAAGTTGGATTTGTGTGTTTGTTTCTTAGGAGTTTAAGTACCAATTGCAAGCATGTAAGTTGATGATTTTTAACAAATGTATACAGTTGTGTAACACCACCACAATCATGATAAAAAACACATCTATTATCCTGAAAACTTTCCTCATTGCTTTTTTCATTCAGTCAGTCTTCTGCAGCCTCTCAATCTCCCAGTAATCGCTAATTTACTTTCTATCATTATAGTTTTGCCTTTTCTAGAATTTTATATAAATCGAATTATGTGGAACGATGTCTTTTTTGGTTGAATTCTTTCACTGAGCTTCATGATTTTGATATCCATCCATGCTGTAGTGTGTACATCAGTAGTTTACTTCTTTAACTGCATGAAAATGTGAAAAATAAGTCAACAGGAAATGTAAAATTACCATTCTTTCGAATGACAGTGAACATTTTGGAACAACTGTACTGAGGCATCCGAGAGATTTAACTAATAGTCCTACTCGCAGCTAAATCATCGACAGAGAAACGAGCTCATTTTTATCAAAGAAATAACCAGAAAGATTAATTTGGCTTAAAGAAATTCATCTTAACTTCTTTTACTCCTTCAGCATAGACCTGTTTGGTTTTTTGGTCCTGAATTCATTTGAAAAAGTCTCTAGTGCTTCCAGTATGTGTATATTTTACTTCCAAAGTAGTTAAACAACTTTTAGAAAGTTATTCCCTTGAACTGAATGAAAATGCTCTTCCTGGGAATAATAACAAATTCATTCACCCTTTTCATTGTTTATCCTGCTGTTCCTGTTAATTAGTAGAGGTACTGGTGCTCACCTACACTGTACTTTTTTTTATGCTGTAACATTTTTATTGCCAATGGTTTAACCTGCAGTGCAGGTACATGCCTGGACCTCATAGGGAATGAACTTGTTGGTCAAGTTGCACAAAACTATTAAAACAAAAATGTAAAATAAGTTCTTACAATGAGAAAAAAATAAACCATCTCAAGTGTTTATTTTTCATGCTTAAGCTTAGAAGTCAAGGCTATTGCAAATTTTGTGTCATATTGTAGAACATAAAAGAAGTTCTTTTATTTAGTTTTGTTACATATTACTGTCTATTTTATTCTGTTTTATTTTTTATTTTTTGATTTATTTTTATTATAGTGATATTAGTTAACAAAATCCAGTAAGTTTCACGTGTACAATTCAAAAGTAAGGCACATCATATAATATATTATATATATTTTATATATATATATAATATATATTGCATTGTGCATTCACAACTCATAGTTAGATTTCTTTTTGTCACTACATATTTGTCCCTTTTTAAAACCTAGTTTCCCTCATTAAAAAAACGTGCTACTAAAAGCCAGTGAATAAATGAAAAATGGAATAATATATTCAAATATACCAGAAGAAGGCAGGAAATGGGAAACAGAGAAAGAAAAAAACAGAGAGACTAAAATGAAACAAATAATAAAATGATGAACATAGTTCTAAACATATAAGTTTATTACATTAAATATTAATGGTTTAAACACTCAAACGGCAGAGATAATCAGCATAGTAGTTAAAACTGAAAGAATCCCATACATTGAAATTAAATAATTAGAAAAACAATATGCCTTATACAAATAATATTAATCATAAGAAGGCTAGAGTGGCTATATTAATAGCTGGAAAAAATATGTTTTAAAGCAGTTTTACCAGAAATAAATAAAGATATTTCATGATAAAAATGTCAATTCATCAAAAAGACATAACAATCATAAACATATATGTACTAAGAGAATTTTCAAAATACATGAAGCAAAAATAAACAAAATTAAACAAAATAGACAATTCTACAATTATAATTGGAGAGTTTAATGATCTTCAATGAATGAAATGACTAAAGATTTAATCCAGATGTAGATGATTGAACAACTGTTTTAACCACCTTGATCTAATTGATATTTATAGAGCTCTGTAACTATAGAATACACATTTTTTCAAATACATGTGGGACATTTACTAAGATAGACCATATGCTGAGATTGAAATCAAACAGGGTAAATTCTCTATCAAAAGTGGAATTAAAGTAGAAATCAGCTTATATGTATCACCAAATGTTACAAACAGAATGATAATTAAAAAATACAATATAACAAAATTTGTGTACTAAGGTAAAATTATGTTTAGAGAAAATTCATAACATTAAATGCTTATATTAGTAAAAAAAAAAAAAAAAAAAAAGGTCACAAATTAATGACCCAGATTTCAACTTCAAAATGATAGAAAAAAGATAAACGTATACTTAAAATGAAGGAGAAAGAATAAAAACAGAAAGAACAAAAATAGAAAGAAATCGATCAAATGTAAACTAAAAAAATAATAGTAAAAGCTCATTCTTTGAAAAGAGCAGTGCAATTTCGAAACCCCTAGAGACTAGTGATGAAAATGAACATATAGAGAGAACAAAATCATCATAATCATGAGTGGAAAGGGGATTACATTATAAATCTTGTAGACATTAGAAGTAGAAGAGAACAAAACTACAAAATTTATAACAGCAAATTTGACAACTTAGATTAAACGGTGAAATCTCTTAAAATGTACAACTTACCAGGGTTTACACAAGACAAAACAGAAAATCTGAATTTCATGAAATCTATTAAAGGCATCGTACCAAGCAAATTCCAGACTGGATGATTTCATTGATATATTCTATTAAGCATTCAAAAAAGAACACAAATCTTATCTTAAATTTTACAGAAAATATAAGAAGGATCTTCCCAACTCATTTCATGAGTCTTGTAAAACCTTAGGACTCAAACTTGAGAATCACAGTATGCACATAAAAATATAAAGAGCAATATCTCTTATTATTAACAAAAACAAATGCTTAAAATATTAACAAATAGGATCTAACAATATATCAAAAGAGTAAATTACCATAATCAAGCAGAGTTTATCTCTTGAAGGCAAAGTAAGTTTGACATTAAAAAAATCAATCTATATTGTTCATTGTTTAACAGAATAAAGTAGAAAAAACATATGATCATTTTAATAAATGCCCAAAACAAAAGAAACTTCAACATAAACCCATTAGTGATAAACTCTCAGCAACTAATGACTAAAGGAGAATTTTTTCAATCTGATCATGGGCATTTACAAAAACCTATAGCTTTAATCTTACATAATGATTAAATGTTAAATGTTTCCCCTAAGATAGAGAACAAGGCAGGATTCTCTCACCAGTTCTATTCAACATTACACTAGAAGTTGAGGTTGTTACACTAGATAAAAAAAAAAAAAAGAAATCAAATGCATCCAGATTTGAAAGGAAGAACCAAACTGCCTTGCCTGGTAGATAACATGATCCTGATAATTTAATAGAAAATCCTTATAAAAATTTATAAAACTACTTCAGTCATAGGCAATTTGACAAAGTCATAAGATAAAAAATTGTAATACAAAAATCAATAGTATTTTTTAAAAAGTAGCAGCAAACAATTAGAAAATGAAATTTAAAAAAAGAACAGTTCCAGTTAAAACCGTGCCAAAAGAGAATCCCTTAAATATTTAGAAATAAATTAATGAAAACTTGCAGTAGTTACACACTAAAAACTATAGACTACTTCTGAAACACACTGTAGGAGACCTACCTAATTAAAGAGAGACATAATATTTAGGTACTTAATATTAAGGTGACAATTCTCCTCAAATTTATCTACTAATTCAGGAAAATCTAAGACAAAACCCCAGCATTTTTTTTAATTGATAAGTAGTTACTAAGTTTACATGGAAACACAAAAGATCTAGATTAGATAAATCAATTAGAAAGAAAGAACTAAGTTTCTCAACTCAGTCATAAAATGCAAATTGAAACCATAATGAGATACCACTTATGCTCCTATTAGAACAGGTAAAATAATAAAGACAGACAATGCTAAGGTAAGGATATTGATCAACCAGAATTTTCATATATTTCTGGTGGGATATAAAATGGTAAGTACTTTAGAAAACAGTTTGGTATTAAATGTACATAAAAATTAAACATACATCTACCATACAAATCAGCCATTTCTTAAGTACTTACTCACGAGCAGTAACAGTGTATATAGACCCAAAGCAGAAATGACTTAAATGTCCATCAATGACTAAATGGATCAACAAAATGTGGAAACTACACAGCAGGAAAAAGGGAAAGAAGTGAAAGCAAAGTAGCAAAACACAAAAGAGTACATAGTACATGATTCTAATTATATAAAATTCTAAAAAATTCAGACTAATTTACAGTGACAAAAAGCAGATCAGTGATTGCCTGGGAAGAGAACGATACAGGAAAAGATGACTACAAAGGGCCACAAGGAATCTCCTATGTATGATGGATATATATTTTGACTGCAGCAGTGATTTCATGGGTAGATACAGCTATCAAAACTTACTGCACAATTTAAATAGATGCAGTTTATTATATGGAAATTATACTTCAATAAAATTGAACTTAAAGTGATAAGGTGGCTGGCTGAACACATACTGAAACCTTCATAATTATAAAAAAGCAATGTTCAAAAACAAGAAAGGGGAGCCTTTGCATATTAGAAATGAAGATGTCTTAACAGGAAACAAATACAACTAGAAGAGAAACAGATGGGAACCCATAATGGTACTCCAGGGGCAAGGATAATGGTTCAAAGTCAAAGGGAGCCTGTACTGGATGGATGCCATGTAGCATTAGGACTAGGGTCTCAACATCTGTGTAGATGTAGCCACTCTCCCTAGGCTGGGCATCAGTCAAAGTGTGATCCTGTAATACTGTATGGAAAGGAGACAGCATTAGTCACCCAGAAACAACCATATTCAGATGCTCAAGTTTGCAGCAAGATGTGAGGCTCCATTCTACTGCAGGGAGAGTATCACCCATGCGTAACTGGGAATCAGGCCTGTGCAGTAGGTGCAGGTGTAGGACTCAGAAATGCACTGCCAGCAAGGAGTTAGAACTCCATACATGGATACCCAGAATATGTCTAGTTTGAAGCTGTGTCCCAAGCAGACTCTCAAATCCACTTACAGGACAGTGAAGTGGATTTTTGGAGGGGATTTCCAAAATAATAATTTTTAAAAGCAGAGTGAATAACACAAGACTGTCCCTAGTTCAGTGTGTGAGTGTGCGTCTGTGTGTTATGTATGCGTGCCTGTGTGTGTGAATGATGATGATGAAGTGGATCCCTTAAGAAAGAGTAAAAATTGACCCAAAAAGTAGTGAGAAAAGAAAAATAATAATGTGTTTAAAAAAATAAAAAACTAAAGTAAGAGAGAATGAGAGAGAATGTTAAAGAAAGGAAGAGGTGGCCAGATTTTGATATTTTTCCTGAGCTCCAAATGAAATTTCCCTCTCTGTGTTATGTTATCCATTAATTTTATTACTATCTGCATAATGATGAATCCCCTATTTACATACACATTAATTATCATGTATATTTATATACATGTTTATATATAAATAAATTCCCATATTTCTGGCTTCTCCTCTAAACACTAGATGTTATATCTGACTGTCAACTTGTGAAGTACATTTCAGTATCCCAGAAACATCTCAAACTTGACATGTTCAAAACGGAACACTTGAGTCTTCCTCCACTTACTGTTTTTCCCACCGTTCTTGCTCTTCCCTGTCTCAGCATGTCATCACCACTTACAAGTTTTTGAGCTCAAAATGTGGACATCCTCCTTGATTCCTTTCTTGATTTCACCACCACCACTACATTAATTTACCCATAAGTGATTCGAATCTATCTGTAAAACGTGTCCACTTTTCTTCACCACCACTGCTATGTTCTGGGTTAAGCCACTATAATCTCTTGCCTGGACTCTTAGAATTGTCTACTCACTATTCTCCCAGTTTCCATTCTTGCATTTCCTGTAATTCTCAACACTGCAGCCAGAGAGGTTTTTTAAAAGCATTAATCGGTACTCTCTCTTGGGCTTACAACCCTCGTGAACATTTCCTATGAAGGAATAATTCATTTTCGTGTAGGAAGGTTCTGGCTCTCAGAAGATATAAAATTATACAAAGTTAATCCATTAGGTTAAATTCAAGATATTGAAACAATATTTTTAAATGACCTTTTTAATGTGTATGAGTAGCAATTTGAGGTTATGTGAGGTAGCTGGTAGAATAGCTTTTTCTGCTGTCTCTTTTGGGATTTAGGATCCGACAGGGTGGTGGGGGTGGGTGTTGTGTTACTACCATTGAAAGCAGCTCCAAACTCTGAATCAATACGTTTGAAAAGCCCATTTTTTTCTTGGCAAATCCACAGTTAGAGAGTGTGGGTGGCAGTTGATTGCCCATATTCATTCACTTGGCCAAATTCCTTTGGGTTTGATTTGATCAAAATAGCAGGTAACTTCAGTGAATGATAAGAAGTTTAGCTGAAGAGGAAGGAGAAGGGAAAGATCAAAGTACTATCAACGTGGTGTGTTTTACTTTTTGTTTTCCTGGCAAACGTAGACATCAAAATATTTATTTGACTAAATGTTTTATTTTTGGTGTGCTTAGTATTTTTCATAACAGTATTAGAAAGCCTCCCGAGCAGACCTCACTGCAGATTACAGAAATGGACTCTACTAAGAGACATGTCGAATGATAGCCTACAATTTGCTGCAATATTTACCAAGGACCATTACAACTTTTTCAAATTCAAGAAGCCAGGTGTGAGATTATCGCGATAACTGGAGGCCAAAAAGAAAACTTACTGCCTCTAGAAAACGCAAGTACCTTGAAGCATGTCTTCTAACAACACAGCAGAGCAAGCACTACTGGGAGAAAACAGTGGCTGACAGACCAGCCTCACACCCAATAAAAAGGAACCCTGCTAAAGGGAAGTTATAGTCCTGAGGAATGACTTTGAGTGAATCACAAGAAGTTATTGTTTTGCAGTATAATGAAATACAATAAAAAGCTTTCAATGAGTTTTAAAATTCATCTAATGGAGTCACACCAAAGAGAGCTGTTGTAGACATGAGATAGTGTACATAGTACATTTTACATGGTGCACAGACATTAACCCAGAAGTGACAGATATTCCCCATTACCCAAAAAATGCAGTCTAGAGGGAGACCAAAATAGCAGAAGGCGCTGCTATAGCATCTGCCGTGCAAAACACAAGACTAAATGTATGTGGGCTCATGAGCCCTTTCATCCACATCTGTATGCACCGCCTGGATAAAAGTAAAATGTGTTAGGATAGCACAGCTACTTAGAGTCAACCTTTCTGTGAAAGGCTTCTTCAATTCCAGATTTTTATGTTCAAAATCATCAGTGTCAGAGACCCCAAAACAGTCCAAGTCACTTTTATCCTCACAGGGCATAAAAAAACATCACTAGCAATCACTGGATCCATACCAAATACTCAGGTGCTGTTCTAAGCCTCAGGTGAAGGGAACGATTAAAGAGTAATGCTTCCCACGCTGTCCTTTAACCATAGAGCATTTCATTTTTACTTCCCTTATTATTTAGGTGAGTTTTATTTTTTCCAAACAATTTTTTAATTTTTGTTTTGTTTTGATAATGCAGAAAAGAGAGAATGGACAAAAAGGTGAAAGAATGCAGCAGTATTTATCCTTGTCTGCTTGCCTGGTCAGATCCACAGTGTCACTTCTTCCCTCCCTCCCTGACTCCCTCCTTCTCTCCCTCTCTTGTGGGAGCGTTCTCTTTTTTGAAGAGAATATGAGGAATTAATGAAACAGATCAGACAAGACTTAAAAAATTCGGAAAGGTTTAGTTCGTGTGTATGTATTGAAAAGTTGGGAAGGACGATAAAAAATTTATGGATAGTCTGAAGAATTGGGAAGAATTGGGAAGAATGTCACTGTCTTCAAAGGATGCAGAGCTGTAATTATGAGACTTGCTTGGCAGGGGGTCCAGGAATTAGGGGAGCAAATAACTTTTTCAGAAATGTCATTATGATTTATAAGTTGGGTATTTTTCATTTTCTTTGCGGGGCACCAGGATATGTGAAATTCCTTTTTATTTACATTAGGTCATGCCATTTTGAAAATGACTTCACACAGTGACTGAGATGCCTGGTATAAACGGGGTAGTTGTTGAGAGGCAACAAACAAGAAATGATTTTCATTCTTTTTACCACAATGACTATTTTGACCCATTTCTGCTGACTTTCATTTTGCCATATGAATGATCTTTTAGGCTGATTTCATAGATTCCTACTCACTTTCAGTTATTCAAAAGTCTGGGCCAATTTTAGTCTTGCCGAACGTTTCAATCTCATATCCACATTAAGACTCATTTCTTTCTTCCCTTTGGCATTTCGCTTCTCAAGAAAAAGAGGAATTAAGAGGAAAAAAATGTTATTTCAGTCAGCAGGAAACGGATACCATACTCAAAATAGGATAATTAAAAGAGAGTTTAGTCATAAGAGATATTTACAAAAGCGAGTTTAGGAATTTGACCCCCAATGCAATATACAGAAGATGTATTATAGAATTGTACACCTGAAACTTACATAATGCTACTAACTAATGTTACCACAATAAATTTAGTGTTAAAAAAATTTAGAAAATTCCAAAAAGAAATAAAAATTCACAAAAAAAAGATTTAAAAAGAGTAATGACCTGTGTAGCAATGACCTGTGTCAAAGGACACGACCAGCTTGTCAAGCCTTTTGGGAGGGGAGCTCTCACTTTACTCTTATGAGTAAAGTGATCGAATGTGCACAAGTGATCGAATGCCATAGTATTTTATTAATATAAAGTTCATCAACAGGCAAAATTAGTCTATAGTAATGCATCCCAATAAGTCTAGTACCCACCTGGCATTATACATAATTATTATGATATTATTAACTATATACAAATGCATTTTTTACAGTATTATCTGTCTCCAGGCCCACCTGGGTGTTATGGCTGGGATTCATTCTTATGTATTTCTACTTTCGGAGGCCTTTGGACTTTTTCCTCTCTGTAGTATGACAGGGAAATTCTGACAGTTTGATCTCAATAAAAGTATGTCCTGAGTCCATATTTTGATTATTTAACCCAATAAACTATTAGCCAACTCTCTGGATCTCAAAATAACAAATTCTGAATCTCAGGTGAAGGGACATGTGACTATGAATTTGCCCCCATCAAGTCTCACATTATATCTCCATTTGCTTAACACCAATGGAATCCACTTTTACACATGCTCCTCTTGGTAATGTCTTGTAGTTGTACTGGTGTAAAGATTGTCTTCTGGAATAGGCCTGTCACTCAGTCCAGGCAATGTCTTATAGGTTAGAGGCAATGCAAAGTGGCAGGATGTGTCCAGACAAGAACAGACATCGACTTGAGAGTCAGTCATTTAAATATTATTTTTTCCAGAGTTAGACAGCTGCGAGCGGATTTCTCTACTAGGAAAGGATGTTCAGAGGAATTTTGAAGTTCAGATCTCTCAGTCTTAAATTCTTTTCAGGGTTGGGTAACAAGGATTAGATTTACCCTCCATCTAAAAACTGGACAAAATTATGAAACAGTGGTTTTCAAGATGCTGTACATCAGGAAACTGGAATTTTGCTATCAAAAACATTCATGCTTAGAAAACATCCCTGAATTCATATAGCCCATAACATATATTTATAATTTTGGTTTATAGGATTAATAATAAAAAATATTATCATTTTTTTTGGTCCAAAAATTGTGCTGTGGCTGTATTGCCAATAATAACCCTTCTTGCCTTCACTAGCCTAACTGGTAATGGAACATGGGGTTAGGTAGATAAGTCAGTGTCTGAATCCTGTAAACAGCAGGATTTATATTAACTATGGACCAAATATCTCTCTGGACATTTTGGACAGAACTGAATATCAAGGACCTTTTGCATGAACCAAATATCCACTAATTAAAATGATTACTTCTTTTTAAAATTAAATTTATTGAGGTGACATTGGTTAATAAAATCATATAGGTTTCAAGTGTACAATTCAATAATACATATGTATATTGCATTGTGTGGTCACCACCCAAAGTTAAATTTCCTCCATAATTATATCTTAATAGTCATTTCCATCTCACTTTCAACATAGAATGATTCTGAACAATACGGATCATGAGATGATACAGGCAATGTCTCAATTGTTACCTCCATAGACAAATCTTGATGTGCTTTTAAACATTGATACAATAAGGTCAACTGGAGGTGAACATCAGGAGGAGGCTATTACTTTCCAGAATAATGAAAACAGAAACTCAAATTCCAGATGTTTCTGGAAAGCTAGATAATGATAACAGATTTTGTGCTTCCAAAAATGTTGCTAAGCCTCTGCTTTTGTGCTTTGCTCATAAAAAAAAAAAAAAAAAAAAAAAAAAAAAAAAAAAAGACATCTATGTGTTCAAACATACAACTTTAGCAGTTGGCCTCAAGTTGAAAGGAAATGTTTTCATTTATATGTGACCTCATAGAAGGCAAAGATTAGGCTATCTTTTTTGTGCTATGAGAATTCTCAAGGTGCCTAGAATTTCACAAGGAATATAATGGGTTTTCAATAAATAATGACAGTTGATAAGGATGACAGGCTGAGCAGAGAGATGGTTCTTGTATTTGAACTTGAGAACTCCTGGATAGTCTAAGAGGCTGTGCCCACTCCTTGCCTCTTCTCTATTATATGTTCTCCTCTCTTGGTGCTCAGGTTATCATGAGGATCATTTGTCTCCACAATGCAGAGGAATTTAGTCACCTTTAAGTACTCATCTCCAACTTACTTCATAATTATGTTTGTAATCCAGTGAAAGCCCAATTAGCTCACCCATCTCTATCTACTTCCTGCTTATCAAAACATATTTAATTCATATACTTCCATAGTTCCTGTTGCCTCTTGCTCAGTCCTGGTAGTCAAGCCTTTCTACTTTCTTGCCCATCCAGCATTTTTAGTTTCATCTTCTACTTCTCATTGAAAGTCCTTTTACCCACCAGACAGGCCATGGTGGAGGCAGTTCACAGTCTTGGCCTTTATAACCTGCTATAACTTTTAATTAACTATTTTATTTGAATTTAGCAAGGTGCTCATCAAATTCCCTGATCATTTCCTGGCTTCCTTTAGATTCGAATCGGTGACTCCTCACTGTCCCTCCATCTACTTTCTCTATCCTGACACTTAGACTACCACTGAGTAGCATAATCTCTACAACTTCATCAATAAAATGAGGACGCTAATACCACCTATCTCATGGAGTTGTTTAAAGGATCAATAAGTCAATATATGTAAAAATCTTAGAAAGTTGCTTGCTATGGAGTGCTATATAAATATTTACTATATTTAAAAATTATTTAAAAATTATAAATTAATATATGCACATATATTATGTATATGTATATATATATGTATGGTATATATACATGTACATATATATGTGTATGTATATCTATCATCTATCATGTGTCTCTTATTTAGCCTTCTCCCCTTGTATAGTGTATTTTTTTTTTCATTCTTTTTTTTCCCTTTGTATTTCAGTTCAAGAAGATTCTACTAACCTATCTTCAAGCTCACTGATTCTTAGCCATGTCTAGCCTACGATAAGCTTTCTTTATTTTAGTTACTGTGTTTTCAAATTTCCAGCATTTTCTTTTGATTTTTTCTAAGAGTCTTCATCTCTCTGCTTATATTACCCATCTGTTCTTGCATGTTGTCTACTTTTTCTATTAGAGCCCTGTCATATTAATTATAGTCACCTTAAGTTCTCTGTGTGGTAATTCATTGTTAAATGACAAAACTCAGTTCAAAATTTCAAATAATAAAATTTTTGTCATATCTGAGTCTGGATCTCTTGCTTCCTTTGTCTCTTCAAACTGTGCTTTAACTTGCCTTTTAGCATGCTTCATAATTTTTTACTAAAAGGCTGGACATAGTTTATCCAGGAACTGAAGAAGGCAGTCCTTTTATGTGAGATTTTATGTTAATCTGGTTAGAAGTTGGGCTGTTTAATTTTTGCTGTAACTGTAGGTTTCTGAGGCTTTAAATTGCCCTTGTGTCCTTGTTTTTAATTTCCGCTGTTGTCTTCGGGCTTCTATAGGAAGTTTTTCCTTAAAAAGAGGTGACACCACACTGCTCTATCAGCCCTAATTCGTTAGTGTACAGGAGCTCCAGTGATGTGGTGTAAGGTGTGGAGAAGAGGAAGTGATCTTGCTATTCTGTCTCGGTCTTCAGTGGGTCTGTGGCCCTGGGTTCTGGCCTGCAGAAGCTTTCTTATCTCCCCCTCTGCCTTCACAGAGACGGCAAGGCTAGAGGAGGCTGGAGTTGGGTTAGTCTGTCTTTCTCCCAGGTGGGATAAGGCTCTTGCAACATCTTTTCCCTTGTATAGTAGGCCTTGGCTATGGAGAATGCGCTGGACATATTTCAAATATGGGTCACTTCTCCCCTTGCCAGAAACAGGGGATTTTTTTGTGGGGGTGGGGGCGGGTGGTGGGCTCTTTATCATGAGACCCTAGCAGGATTCCTGAATGTAAAACCTATTATAATGTGGGTGCACCTGAAGACTCTGGCTCCAGGAATTATTTTCACCTTCACGCTAGCTTCTCATTCTCGGCCCCTAACAATGCAGCAAAATTACCATTTAGGCGTTTCTACCAGTTTATGGCTCCTGCAGCTTTTGCTTCAGGTAAGCAGATATCAGCAGTGTTTCTAAGTATTTTTCTTTCTCTCCAGATTTCAGGGTGGCAGTTTGCCCTATGACCTCAATTTGCTGATGGGCCTAAGAAAAGACATCGATTTCAGTTTGTTAGCTTTTTTTCTAGTTGTAAGGGTGGGAGTGACAACTTCCAATCTATTTATGTGTCAGAGCTTGATAAATGAGAATACCTTGTCAATAAAGCTTTGAAAGCTCCCTCCCTCCCCTTGATCTCGTTTAGTGTTTTGGTGCCTGGTGATCCCTATTCAATGATAATATCATAGCCAGTTCAACGCAAGTTTGCTTGATTTTTTTCCTCCAGGAAATATTTGCTGAATCTCTACTATGTGCCAGACACTGTTTTAAGTTATAGAGACACAGTGTGAAGAAATAGGCAAGATCATCTATTTTTCCTTTTAGTCAGAATTCCTATATAGTCCTGCTCTTACCAGCTTCTTCAGATTAGACCTCACTACACTGTCACAAAAATGTCCACTTGTTCCTCTCATCTCTATCCACCATGGGATTTCCTTTCCTATAATTGTCACATCCTACCCAGACTTTGTGTTTCAATTCAAAACCTATATTGCCTAAGAAGATAGACTTTTCCTATCTATAGTGACATTTCCTCCTTTGAATTCTTATCACTTTGCATTTATACATATCTGTGGGGGTAAGATGGATGGATGGCTGTCTGTTGAGGGCTTAATAATATAACACCTTGAATTGGGAGTTGCCTTTTTTTTTAAACATCATCTCTATCTCAATCTTCACATAATCTGTAAGTAATCGGAAACAAAGTTGCTTTGTTCCTCATTTATCAGTTGAAAGTTTTCATTAGTACAGAGGACACAATGAGCTCTCACTGAAAAATTTTGTCACATCTATCACTGCAACCCAAAAAGACCAACAAGAAGAGCGGAGACTTGATCTAGCGGGCTCTATGCTGTGTGCTGATGGTCATGAGAGGTGTGGCGAGTTTCTCAAGCACATTTGATTTCTCCACAAGCATGAGTCTTTCCATCTTTCTTTCTTCTCTGAGAGCATGCACTTTCCCCAGAGATCAAGATCCATGCTTATTATAGCTTTTTAAACAATTCCCCAGTCTATTGCCATATACAATAAGCACTGATGGCGAAGCTATCAGATGATATCTGAAAGTGTGGATTGTTTTACCATCAATCATTTCATTTGTAAGACAATTTATGCATCTGCACTAAACAACTTCAATTCTTTCTTGTTAAAAATAACTGCATGTTTCATAGGCATTTCTATAAATACATCCAATTTTACAATGCTTCCTGTAAATAGCCAGTGTGGTTTCTGCACTATCGACCATGGAGACACATATGTGTCCTATACCATTGGCTTGAATTTGCCAAGAAGTGTTCTTGATGAATGTGTGGAATGCCCTTTTTACAGAGTCAAACATCTGGTTTTGGCACCAATTTTCAGGCCAGCCCCATGCTCAGCACAAAAATGGAATGTACTAGATTTGCTTGGGTAGAAGTTGCTCACGCGACCCACATTTCCAAACGTGAAAGCTGTTACAAAATTCATTTAAGTTGATTTTAGGTGTGACATGGAATCAAGGACAATATCCTTCTGGCTTGCTCTAATTTTTGCTAGTGTTCTCACCCCATATTAATCATTGCATTACAGGTTTCTGTGTTACAAGGGAAGACCCAATTTACCAGCACTATTAAATAAGAGCCAACTCATAATTTCCATATCAACAATAGCAATAGAAAGAACACCTGCAAATTTAAAAAATTGCAGCAGTATCTGGCCTTAAAATTTATTATTATTAGCCTATGTTCAGATGTAAAAATGGAAAAGGTAACCATTTGGGGATTTATGCTTAACTCTACTATATAATTGACAACCGTTTACTTAAATCATAACATTATTGAACACTTTAGCTTTTACTGTATGGTAGTGCTGAGCTGTAAATCGCTGGAGGAGAGCTTCAACTGTATCTTAGAGCTCCTACTGTACTCATTAATGTCACCTTTTCTTTTTTCAACAAATATTTATTGAGGACCAACTGTGTGCCAGTCTCTAAATAGTTCAGTGCTAAGGATATAGCCACAAACTGAACAAAGCCTCTACAAAAGTCAAGCAGGAGCAGTGAGACGATAAAAAATAAATGAACAGATAAATATGTAATAAGTAATGTGAATCAAAATAGAGTGAGAGGATAGTGACTGGTGTGACATATGAGCACACGCCTGAATCAAGTAAGGGAATGAGCCATCGTGCAAATATCTGGGAAAAGTGTTGTCTGGGTAGAGAAAGGGAGAGAATACAGAGCAAATGTTCTGTGTTAGAATCACATCCAGCCTCTTCCATCAGAGGATGGGAGAGCAGTGTGTCTGCAGCGGAATGAGCAGGCCAAAGGCAGTAGTCAGTGGGACGGCAGTGGTGAGATTCTTAGAGACCAAAGTAAGGACTCGGATTATTCTTCAATGAGATGGGAAGATATCAGGGGCTGCATCGCTAGAGCCTAGCAGAGCATAGCAGAGCCAGCCTGATAGTAAATATTTATTGAATGAAAAAAAGAGATGAATACTCAATTACACATTGTATTCAATTAAGCAATCAATAAGGACTTTAGCAAGACAAAGTGAATTAGTATTATAGTATTTCATTCTTTGCCCTATATTGTCTACATCTCCTTTTGAATATGTTTTTGATCCTTCCATACTTCTAGTAAGTTTCACAGTCTGAATAGCCATGTTAAGTTCTTCCATCAGCTACAGCAGTGGGACAAGATTTTATCTGCCTCACTCTGGTTGACCCGCTATGGAAGGACGTGAGCTCTGTCTCCATGTGTGCCTTGACACTGGCTTGTTTTTAAGCTCCTTGTTCCTTGTCATTCTCCAGGACACAGCAGAAGCTCTCTGCAGTCAAAAAGAGACCAAGCTGTCTGATTTCTCTTTGCCCAAACTAAAGTGTTTGCCAGTATCATTCATGTAATTAGAATTGTTTGGTTTTGTTTTTTGTTTCTTGTTTTTCGTTTTTAGTTTTAATTTTATTCTGGGCGTCTATAACAGAACAGACACCAGAATATATTTTTACATCCTTACCCAACCTAGAGGGAAAAACATAAGCATAGAATTTAGACAGACATAGGCTATAATTGTGAATCATGGCTCTAGTACATGGAGAGGCAGTAAGCAGACAGGCTCTGCAGTTACACACTGCCACTTAATACTTATGTAACTTTGGGAAATTTGCTTACATCTTCTGTGCATCAGCTTCCCCAATAAAATACAATAAAAATATTTTCTGTGGAGTTGATATAATGATCAGTGAATTAATGCTAGACATAGAAAGTGCTTAGGAAATACCTAAAATACAGTAAACATAAAATAAATACTAGTATCACTATTATTATACTCATGGTATGCCTACAGAAATCGCTTAGTGTCTGTGATCCTCACCTGAAAATTGGGGATTATTGATACCTACCTTACAATATTCATAAGAGAAATAAATGAGATGATATGTAAAACAGGTGGCATTGTACCCGACACATAACGGTCATGGTAATACTGCAATTGTTATTATTTGAGGTGATTTTTCAGAGACTGATTTTCAAGACATGGCTCTTGTGGTCCTTCATGTGCAACAGTAAAGCTTTTCTGATTTATGATTTCTGTTTTTGAATATTATTAAATACTTAATTCCACAACCTATGCCATGATCACTTGGGCCCTTCAGTAACGTGTATTGAAACGGTAGATCCTGAAACAGTTAAAATGCATTTGTTTCCAATTTTAAAATATTGGATTCCGTAAATAAAAACAAAAAGTGTTACCTTCCAGAGTTGGCCACCCACAGGGAAGGTGGGGTTCTGCATTACCAGATTATCTCACTCATGGAGAAGGTCAGGGATACAGGGTCCTTCTGCCCTCCACTTGAGTATTTGCTACTTTTCTCCTCAAATCAAGTATCCCCGTGGTTGGAAAAGGTGTCACATATAGGCTTAGCAATGACAGAGGTGAAAAAAAGGAAGCTGGGAAATATATCTCAGAAGTTCCCAGCAGACTCCCCTTTACATCACATTGGCTGGAACTGGGTCATATGCCCTCCTATAAATTCATCATTAGCAAGAAGAAAGGGCCCACTCTTACTGGTTTACACCTACCAGGATTGACCTGTGCCTTCAGGGTCAGGTCATTCTCTACTGAGTCCCATGAGGAAGTAGTGAACACCAGAAGAAAACCAGGGCTCTGCCCTCAAAGAGGAAAGGCTAACAGGATGCAATGTTGACAACAGCTATAAAAGACCAAGAAACCTTGCAAAACTGCTTGTACTATCCTCTAAAATGCACTCATGGCAAGATTTCAGTTTTTATGAGTTCTAAGCACTAATTGATTGATTGGACAGTAGCTATACTTATGTTTCTCATCCCAGACTATTATGTAAGAGATGATTTCTAAGCTTTGGATATTTTCAAAGCAACCTTGTCTTTTTAGATACCCAAAGACAACTAGAAGTTGCAGAGAATCTCCTGTGAATAGTTCAAGAGTTCTGGGTCAGAGATTTTCTTATTGCCAGTTGAGTTGGATTCTGCCCTCAAACCAAGTTTCCACATTCCAGGATGCCAGTGGAATGTGGGACACCCAGTGTAGAAGGGAGAATTTGTTCTCAAGCTTGTCCTTTTTGCATTTGTAATAATATTGTTGGTGCTTTAAGAAGGCAGGAAAATGCTAGCCTTGCTCCTTGTTTATTGAATACAGCCTGCTATAAACTCATTTTATTTTCCTCATAGCTGTATCGATTTTCATCTGTGTTGGTGTCTCCAATAAATGTCTGGCAGGGACTAGCTGGAGAGGATTTGACATCAACAGGGATCACTTTCTGAAAAAGTGGTTAATTGTAGGAAGCAATGAAATGGTTAAAAACTAAGCAGCAGGGAACTCTTCTTGCTGAGAGTACAAATTGTACTCTCAGCACCGACCATGCACTGTCTACAAGAACACACACACACACACACACACACACACACACACACACACACACAGAAAGAGAGAGAGAGAGAGAGAGCCTCCAACTGAAATTTCCATTACAGAATCTTACAAAAGATGTTAAGTAAGATGCCAAATAAAACCTACCTTAAATAAGTGGGATTTAATATTTAATACTTAAGTAGTGGGTATTAATAGTTAATATTTGCTTACATGAACTTCATTTCTATAAATAGAGAAACTCATTCTTTCTTATCTACTATAGTCTTTCTTTTGCTATCAACACTCTAGTGTCTTTAAATATTTATTATTCCCTATAAAATGCAATAATCCTTTCTCTCTTATCCATGTCAGCCTTTCTGCAATATTTGGTTTACTCATTCCCTTCTTGAACTCCCCTCGCTTTGGGATGTAGCCTAAATATATTCAAACTAAAAAATGTCAATTCTGCATTATAAACAGAGTGATGGAGCCAGTGGCCACTGCAAGCCAGTAGAGGGTCAGAAAAAAGGGGTAATTGCTGACTTACATATAGACATAAACAATGTAGTCTATTATTATGTCCATGATACTAGAGACAGACTCCTTTAGCTCAGAGATTCAGGCAGGTAGACTGGAGATTTGTTGGGCTTTATCCAGAGAGAAACAATTGAATCAATGTGTGGATCAAGTCCCCAGAGCAAAGACACAAGAAGAATAAAGAAGGTAGATGGACCAGAGGAATGAGGGTAATCAGTAAAGCAGAGAACTCTTCCAAGCAGCACATATCATAACAAGAATGAGACATGAAGGGATTATGATCATTGTCCAATTAATTGTCAAAATAATTACTTTTCAAGAGCCAGAGATAGTCCATTGTTTAAGAGAAAGGAATTCTTTTATCACAGTCCTAGAGTGGCCTTTCTCTTTACAAAATTGGCAGCTCAGGTGAGTAGGAAAGTTTTGAAGAGTCCTATGTCTGGGAAGCATAAATAGTATAGGGGGACAGGCACAAAAGTGGTGCCACATAGCTCATGTGATCCTGGCCTCTCCGATTTACTCTTCCTATCTTCCTTGATGATTGATTGTTCCTTTTCTATCCGCAGATTAGTCCCTTCTTCTCTCTTGTATGATATAACAGCAGGTCATCTACCCTTTTCTCTCCTTGGTAATTTCATTCTTTTTTCTGATTTCAGATCTATATATCTGGTTCTAGCCTCGTACCTAAGCTCCAGTTCTGCCCTCTAAAACCACTTGTTCAATATCTCCACTGAGCCGTATCTGGATATCACTAACATGTCATGGTGAACTCTCCTTTCTCATTAAAGCCGAAGTCCTGACTTCCCCATTTCTTTTGTTGGTAGTCACTTTTTGGTGCATGCCTTGAAACCTCACTAGTCTTGGAATATACTTTTATCCTTACTCTTTATGCAAAGAGCCTGCTGAATCCTAGACATACTAACTTTCCCACATCTCTCATATCTATTTCCTCCTCCATTCCCAAAGCCGCTATCCTTGTTCAGGCCCTTAGTTTTCATGTAGTCTATTATTCCAGCTTCCAAATGCTTTCCTTTCTACTCTGTCCTATATAACACTATCATAGTCATTTTCCTAAAGTATATTTTTGATCATTCCTGCTACTGTTGAAAAATCTTCACTGTCTCTTCATCATCACTGTAGTCCATACTGTAGTCCAGGCCATCATCAATTTCTCACCTAGATTACTTCAGTAGACTTTTTATAGACAACTTACCACCTCCAGTTCCCCTGACTCTAATCAATTGGTAACCTGTGACCAGAGTGATTGTTTCTGAAATCAGGTGTGAACTCATTAGTTCCCTGCTTATAGTACTTCAGTGGTTTTCTACTGGTCTAACATAGTTTTGAAGACCTTTCAAGATGTAGCCCCTATTTTTATCTCTGATTTTACCTCTTTCTATCAGTCATCCATGCTTCCACCCCCTACAACCCTCTTAGGATATAGAACAAAGAAGTAACTAATAGCAGATGTTTCCTCTTATCAGACAGGGCAGTTCATGTGGGTAGGCACCCGTTTACTCTTTAGAAATTGGCTTGAGGCCACCGTGTAAACAAAGCCTAATGCTCTTTTTCCATGATGCCAGAAACCATGTTGGTTGAAAATGAAAAAAATTCAGTCAATCATCTGGAGGCATCCCAAATATCCAGATGTTTGGCATCATGTAGACAAAACAGCCAGATGATTCGAAAATAAATTTTTACTTTTCCAGTTAAAATATGTTTTGGTCTCCAGTAGTTATCAAAAGGGCAAACATGCTCAAGTGACTTTTTTGAGAAAATGAGTTCCAGGTGGAATTAAACACACCGAAACACTAAGGAGTGAGGGTCGTGGTTATTGTATTTGTAAGACTCTGAAAACAATAAAATTATCTGAATTGCTGTAAGTTATTGTTAATAGTAGCCTGCCTTGTTATTGGTTGATGCTCCCAGCTTGAACTGTGTCAATGGCTTCCATATCGAGAAGTTCCACAGACTTCCTGACATGCATTAGGCACGAGTCCACACACATTGTTCTAAAGTGACTTGAATAACTTTTGTGTACAAACCAATTTAGTTACCTGGAAGAGTTAGCATTGCATGAAGGGTTATTGTGACTGAAGCTGACATTTATGAACCTGTACCTCATAGTTAAGATGATGAAGAGCTAAAGAAAGACTGATCCAATGGCGAAATTAGTGGTATTGATTTTGAGTCACCTGGTGAATAAAAATAAGCAACAATTTAATTTAACTAACAAATTAATAGTAAAGCAAGAAGGCATGTTTCAATTACTCTGAGTGCTATAGGGATGAGGCTTAAGAATTGTATCAAGAGAGTGTATCTAGCCCAAGATACACTGAGAAGTTAAATGTAAACAAACCCAAGGAGAACCAATGGAGGTAGTAGTATAGAATTTGTGTCTGAATCTATTAAAACTGATGTTTATTTAAAATTTAAGTGTATAAAGTTTATTACTGAAGCCCTTTAACATTCTACAGATATGTTAGTGATTTAATATTATCCAGGCAAATATCCACTGTTAAAGGAATCAGTTATAACCATTTGTGACTTAAAAAACTCCTGGTTAAAAAAATGACTGCTGTCTGAGGTGCATAGTTTCCAGGCTATGTGTGAGTGCAATTACTCAATGTTTAAATATAAAAAATTTCTATTGCAAAATTTATCACCAGTTGGTTTAAGTTCATGGAGAGAATATTTTCATCAAGCAGCGAATGGATGGGGAAATTTTGAGGTAGGAGATAGCAATGCACATAATATGAAGTGTCAGCAAACACAAGCAGAGAAACCTGTATTATGGTTGAGCAGCAATGATAACAGCAATAAAAAAAAAAAAACTGAACTCAAAGTAGAAAATAATCTAAGCAGAGAAGCGTAACTCATTAAATTGTTTTCTACTATGTAAATGTTAGGTTGTACAGGAAATCATGTTATTGCGCTGGTTAAAAAAATATAGTATTTCTTTCTTTCATAGGAAAACTGGTTGAGCAAAAGGAGCTTATGTGTTGATTGTACCCATTGCCTTTGTAGTAACATCAGTCATGTATCTTTTGACCTTCACCTTGCTAGAACATGGGGACTGAATCAAAGAATCTTCAGATATTCTTTCAGCTCTAGAATTGCCTGATTATGGTGGAGAATTGGCAGGTCTGTCTGATCTATGTATAGGAAGGAGCTAGGCTTCATGGGAACAGAACCCTTATTTTTTAAATTACAGCCCTGGGTCTTGAAGAATTTTTTAGGTTCTAAGAACCAACATGTGGCTTTGCTTCTATGATGCAGATGAAGGTATTTTATGATTTTAGAAGGGAGGCGAAAGTTGGCTTCCTGTGGGTATGTAATTCCTTGGGAATCAGATGTAACTGGGAGACCTGTTAATTCCTATAGGTATATAGATCCTGTCCACTCACAAGCATGTATAGGAATAATTAAAGTTTGTGTGGAAAACATGACGTTGAGACCAAGTATATGGAATACACACTCCAACATTTGGTTTTGATTAGCTCCAACTAGTATACAATAAAAATACATTCAAAGAACTAGGGTGCGTGCTGAGCAGAAGGCTGATAGTTCTTTAAAGTTCTGTTCTATTATTAAATTTCTTCTGCTTTCATATTAAACTTCAATTAAATAATCTCATTGGTTCATTGGAGTAGGTTTTATTCAAAATGAACATTTGTCAGCAGATGCATTTATAAACAGCTGTGGTTTTCTTTGGGTGTATACAGTGTCATTATCCAAGCCATCTGGCCATTCTCCTGATGGTGTTTCTTATTTGGGCTCTCTCTCTGACATAATAATTTATTATCTTTAATCTACTTTATTTCTTCAGAGAGAACTTCTCTCACACCTCATAGAACCCCCCCCCCAAAAAAAAAAGGGGAGAGGGAGTAAACTAAAATTTAAAAAGGCTACAGGAGATTAACAGACCTTTCTAAAGGTCACTGAGTAGCCAGGTTACTCTTGTTTTTTCTACTATAAAAATGTAGCCTGATTATAGAGAAAGATCAGTTTAAAATCAAAGCAATGCTATGTTAATATTTTTAAAAGAAATTGTTTCCAAATTTAAAGATTTTCTGGGATTTATTTGTTTGATTTATTGTTTCTTTAATTTTAGAAACCTTGGCCACTTCTCAAATGATTAAGAAACAACAGCTTTACTTTTTTCAGGGTTTATCATGCTATCCCATGCTTTTCTTACCAACATTTTCTAGTCAGAATGATATAATGATATGGAAAAAGAGAGAATGAATGTGTTTGCTTTAAAAGCTCCATCCTTAAGTACGTACCCTTTTTTAATTCAGATTCTATCTGTAAATTTTAAAAATGCTGGAAAGTATAAGGAGGTGGCATTTTACCTTAATGTAAATCTAGTGTAGAGCAAGTAAGTATGTAGTCAAAGAAAAATGTGGGAAAAAATTATAAATCACATCCTTATAATTCTCTTATTATGAATATATACATTATTAAACTTTGATATTAAAGTCATATGTAAAGTTTTTAGTGAAATTATACTAGAAAGAAAAATGTTGAATGTGAAATAAGAACTTACTTCCAAAGCGAGGACTGTTTATCAGTGACCTAGAAAAATCAGCATGACAGCTTGTTCATTGTAAAAAACAAAAAAAAGGGAAATAAAAATAAAAATGTTTATCCTATATAATGTCAGTGAAAAGGTGAGTTTCAAATTAGAAAAAAATGGCAGAAATTTGTTTAAAAGGATAAATTGTTTTAGAAATTGATGATGTAGAAGAAATAGAGGAAACAGAACATGCTTAAAGGTAAATAAACATTGCACTTACTGTACATTCATTCAAATAAACTTTGTTACCTCTAGATTATTTAAAATACAACTATTCTTAAATACTTGTTAAATAAATATTTTAAAGGGCAAAGATATATCATAAGAGATAAATAGGAAGCATTTAACTACTGATAGATCTTCCAAAGCTCCTAGAGAGTAATTTAGATGCTGGGAGATTCTAGTACTCTCTTGTAAATAACATGTATAACATTGATCATCGATGTTCTACTAACATCACAAAAAGAAAGACAACCAGACATTGTGTACCTCTTAATGTAGCATACCAACTATGAAGTAGCTTTGTATAAAAGAAAATTATACCTGACACTCCATCTATTTAACAATTTGCAGACAATACAGAGGAAAGAGACACATGTAAAATGACACCCATGAGGATGCAATCAGTAATATCTAGACTGTGGGAAACTCTATAGGAGAAAATAGTCTCTTCAACAAAAAGTTGAAAGAAAAAAAAATAGATCGAAAAGGTACCCATAGATGAAAAGAAACTTAGGAAATATCCCAATCAATTGTCAAGTATGGCCCTTATTGAGATTTAGAAGTAAAAAGGAAACTATAATAAAATAATAAGATAATTGAGTATATGATGGCATAATGAATTTTAATTTTTAGATGCAATAATGCCATTGTGATTTGTATTTTTTTAAAGAGTCCATACATTTTAGAGATACATACTAAAATATTTAAAGATAAAATAATATGGTGTCCAGATCTTTTTTAAAATTAATTCAAAGTAGGGGCTAAGTGCGTAGGGAAGAGATTAAATAAGATTGGCCATAAATTGACAAAGGCAGAAAATTAGTTCAGTGTATAGTTCTATTCCCTTTACTTTTATATATGGAAAAAATTCTTCATAATAAAATATTTTATAGAAAAAGAAATGATTAGTCATATAAGAGAAATACAGTTATACCATATGTTCTTCAACATAGGGTATTATTTTTAATAATGTAATCATTAAACATGCAGTTATCAAAACAATATTGCAGTGTAATTTTAAAGACCTTATAGGAAGAGAATTTGCTCCCTTCCTGAGAAAACCAGTGCGTGACTTGTCTCCACGTGCACAACATGATTCAACAAGTAAGCTGACTGCCGTGAATATGAAAGCTGTGACTTGCAAGATACCATCACCCAGAGAGGCGAATCAGACAGAAGCGGTAGTCATTCTAATTAAAAAGTAACATCATGACAAGTTGGTTTGCAGCATCAAAAATGTCCATTTAATTTTTTTTCCCTTAATGATCAGAGGTCCCATGTCGTTTCCAGTTTCCTTTGTGTTTTGTGTGAGATCCATCACGAAATGAGAACTTTTGACTTCCAATAAACAAATACACAGCTTTATCTCCCCAAAACCCTCCATGTCATAACCATGTGCTATCTTGGTGTTGTCTTTCTGGATGTGAAGGTTTTCCATAGATTATCTGCGATGATCTCTAACATGGAATATTTCATAAATTAGGTAACCATGGTAACGGCTGCTCTCCATTCAACTTGTATGCTGGAAATCAGACTCCATTTTACACTGAAATAATGACAAATTCTAAAAATGTAGAACAAAATTGTTTTATTGTTATTGATGTAAAAAAATCAACAGAAATTTAACAAAAGAAAGTGATATGGAGGCAATGCTAATTTAATTATCTTCTCTTCAGATAATAAATCTTAAATGGAGGAAAAAACACTCGATGGGGATATAACTGCACATCACCGACTTGTTCTCTTCAGGTAAGGTTCTTTCCTGTTGTGAGAGGAAATCAGGAGCTAAAGAAATAACCTGGAAACTTTTCAAATGTCTCCAGGATGTTTCCATCTTGGTGGTACTGTGACTTAGAATAAGAAATATATATGTGATCTTTGTCTCTATTTCTGGAGCTCATAAAACCCTTGGAATTTCTTAAGTGGCTAGAGCAATAAAGGTGTATTTTGTTATGTTAATGTGATCACCTTTGAATAACACCTGAGGGTAGAGACTTCTAGCCAGGAGGACTAACCATGTGATTAAAGGGTTGGAACTTTCAGTCCCACCCGCAAACCTCTGGGGAGAGGGGAGAAGCTAGAGATTGAGTTTAATCACCAATAGCAGATGATTTAATCAATCTTGCCTATCTAATGAAGCCTTCATAAGAACCCAAACAGATGGGGTTCAGAAAGCTTCTGAGCTGCTGAACACATGGAGATTTAGGTAGAGATTTGAGGAGAGGGTATGGAAACTCTACGCCCTTTCCCCATGCCTTTCCCTATGCATCACTTCCATCTGGCTGTTCCTGAATTATGTCCTTTTATAACAAACCAGTATCCTAGTGAGTAAACTGGTTTCCTGAGTCCTGTGAGCTGCTCTAGCAAATTAATTGAACCCATATAGGGGGTCATAGGAACCTCTGATTTATAGCTGGCCGATCAGAAGCATAGGTGACCACCTGGACTTGGAATTGTTATCCAAAGTAGAGGGCAGTCTTGTGGGACTGAGCCCTTAACCTGTGGAATCTGACTCTGTCTCCAGAGAGCATCAGAATTGAGTTGAATTGTAGGTCACCCAGCTGATGTTGGAGAATTTCTTGATGGTGTGGGGAACCCTCCCATCACTGGAATTAGAGTTGGAATCATTACTCTTTAAAGCTTTCCAGTTCTATCGATAGCATCACAATTCTCTTAGTCCCACAGACTTGAAATTGTGCTGTAATATTCTATCCTTTTTTTTTCCAATTTCAGTTATAATCAGTTATCAATTCCTGATGAATCTTTTTTGTCAATGTGTCACATACTGCCCTCTCCCAACTTTACTTTCCAAACTTCACATCGGAGTCCTGCTTAATTGCTGAATCCTCATACTACTGACATATACAGTTGTCTTCTCTTATCCACAGTGGATGCATGAAACCGTGCATCGTACAAACCCTGTATATAGAGTACTATGTTTTTTTCCTATACATACCTATGATAAAGTTTAGACTACTCTTGTGCTTTGGGGACATTAATAAGTAAAATGAGAGTTACTAGATTACAATTCTGCAGTACCTTGACAGTTCATCTGATAACTGAAATGGCTATTAAGTGGCTAACTGGCAGGTAGAGTACACATCATGGATATGATGGATAAAAGAATGATTTACATCCCAATGGGTTGAAACAGGACTTTGTGAGATTTCATCACACTACTCAGGATGGTGCACAATTTAAAACTAATGAATTATTTATTCCTGGAATTTTCCAGTTAATATTTTCAGACCACAGTTGACTGCAGGTAACTGAAACCATGGAAATCAAAACCATGTATAAGGGGAAGACTACTGTATTGATAAGATGCTAATTTCATCACATTATCCTATACTCAAGAACCTTCAATAGCCCCCTATTGTTTGGTGGAAAGCTTTATTTCTTTGCCTAGCAGTACACAGTCTCCTACATTTATTCTCAAATAATCTATAGATATTGCTTCCTTTTCCCTACAATGCAGTTTTGTGTTGCATTCAAGCTCTACTCTTCAACCATTTCCACTTTGTTCTCGAAGCTACCTTACATGATCCCCTGTCCTCTGACTGTTGTGTTTGGCAGATAAGGAGCACAGTCAAGGCATTTATGGGTTAAATAAAACCTAAGAGAGTTTAAAAGAAATTTGCCTTTAAGATAAAGGTGAAAAATCCCAAACGAAATTTTTCTCTTCATCCTAATCAGAATCGCAATAAATTACATAGAATCTCAGAGTGAAATGAGATCATAAAATTTAAATAATCTAACCCTCTTCCAAAGCCAAAGCATTCTTTAGAGTGGTCCCTAGCTTATGTTCCCTCCTGTCCAAGAATTTCCTTCCAGCCTTCAACAGCTTTCACTTTTAGAAATTTCTTTCTTATATCAAACTCTGTGTCCTCAGAGAGTTGACTTTATCTACTACTCTGAATCTTTAAAGATGTAAACTCAATTTTCCTCTTTACAATAATATTTTAAACATTTTTGATAACTATTACTTTGTCTACTCTTCCCTAAGCTAGAAATGTGTAATTTAAAAAACTGTGTCTGAAAGAACACATTTATAAGACCCACAGAGCCTGTTGACCAAGTTTTCCTTCCAGCTCTTACTACCTTA
>CM053517.1:11071500-11239147 GCA_028627145.1 Eidolon dupreanum
TAAATGATTTTTGATGCAGTGTGCAAGCTCATCAGCAGTGAGAAAATAATGGGAAAACATACATTTCTTTTCCTTTCTTCTGCAAGAAAATCACTGACATCCAGAACAATGCCCAGAATCATAACTAATGAACTTGGACATGGCATTCTTGGAATATATAATTTGAAATGTCATACATACTCCCCTGAACTGCAGCTGTATCTTAATAGAACACGATAGCAAGCTAAGTTGTGTAAAAGATTCTGAGGGCTTAGGAGAACTGATTGGCAGAGAACCAAACAAAGCTATCCTCTAAGTCAGTCAGATGTTCAGATTTCCAGTAAAGGTCCCACAAACAACTACCCCAAGTGTACTGACAGTCAAGTGCCAGAACAACAGCTTCTCTGTTTTCCAAAGCAATACTTGTGTACAATCCATAAACAAACTGTCAAAGACATTGTACATCTGGACAACACAGTTGCAAAGTTAATTTTGGTTGGAAGAAAACTATACCCCTGGTTTTAATTTTGGTAGAATTTTGATTAAGGAAAGAATCCTATTGTGGGCATTTCTAATGTTTCTATGGACATGTGCAACAATGCCATGAGCTGCCAAACATAGAAGATTCTAATAAATAAAATTAACACTTCGAGTGAAGTCAGAGAGTCTGAAGGCTTTATCTCCTGGACCATTTAGCTCCATGGGCCAGAAACCTAGACATTCATTGTCAGATTATAGACTTAGGATTGTAAGATTCACATTACAGAAATCACTTCTTTCTTGTGTGTGCTCCTAAAATTTAGGTAGGCTACTACCAAGGGGATGATGCTACCTAGTCCATGAAAACCACTGAGATTTTTCCTGCCTTATAGGACAGTGGTGGGTTCCTTACAGTTAAAAGAAGAAACCACCATTACCAAAGAAGTCAAGATCCTCTAGTGCCTTCACTAACTTAAAGCATTAAACTTGTCGACTTAATCCTTCTCCTATTCCTGATAATATTGAGGTTCATTTAAATCCAGTGTTTCCAGGGAATAATATCACAGAACCAAATATCTCTTTCCATCCCAATCCTTTTTAAATGAAAAACAAGCATATTCATAATGACAGGATTCACTGGAGACATTTGTAAGTGGGGAGAAAGAAGAAAGTGAATTGTTCTTATGTTGTTGTGTAAGTGAACCCATATAAAAGTCAGATTCTTTCTACCATGCTCTTAAACTTTCCTGCTTCTCCCCTGAGTAGGCTATGGTCAAGTGCATAATACAGCTGCCTTCTGTTCTGTTGTTGCAAAGGACTCTTGATAGTTTCCATCTGCAGTTAGGACCACCTCTGAAGTCTAGTCGGCTCAGATTACTGTCCAAGGAAGAGTTGGAAGAGGCTTCAATACTCAACTATTAAGTGTCAGCCCTGGACACCTATCTTAGCAGCTTTCATCACCGTTCTGACAGAGGTGGCCTTCCACGTATGTATGGCTAGACAAACTGTTTCAACAACGTGGCTCAAGATGTTGGCTTTTTAAATTTGAGTAAAGCCAGCATACAAAATTCAAAGTTATAAATAGATGCATTTGAGTAACTACTCATTTTTATAAGAGTTGAAAATTTGGCCAAAGAATCACCACACTTTCTCTAAATAATAACAGCTTTCAATTTGAAACGTACTAGTATATAGAACTTGTTTTAAAAACTTTAACCTGCAACTGTACAGGAACATGAAAATATCACCTTTTATGGCAATATCTTATACTCTTGAAGTATATCAAATCATATTATGTTAACAACAATTTTATAAACAATGTAGAAGAAGAATAGTGTTGATTTTGTCATTGTAGAATATGAGAGAAATTAAATGACTAGTATAAGATCTTGATGATTGGAAATTAAAATCAAAACTCATATTTCAATTTCAAGACCAGTGTGCTTTCTACTATACAGTGTCTCCCTCTGAATCTGTATACCTAATAACACATGATATCCATTGTTATTTAAAGATTAAGGATCAGGAATCCTAAGTATTAAGGATTATGAATACTAACTCATAATCGATAGTAATGGTACATCTCTGACATACATACAGTGTCATCCTAATTGTCTGTTTCTCGACCTCGACATATCTTAATCATTCCTTACACACAAGCACTGTCTCCATCCCCATATGGAAAATATGAAGACCCGTAGACTTTCTGGTGATTCAGGAGGCAAAATTTGATGCTAATCTCATATCAATCTATGTGCTGGAGGAAAAAACTCTAATACTCGGACTTCTTAATAAGCTATAATCCTAAAGCCATGTTCCAAATCTCTTCCCTTTGTCCCAGTTTTTGTCTTACTTCAATGCCAGACACTTTTGTCCCTCTAGTTTGAGGGACTTTTCTTGTCCCAATAGGCCCTATATGTTCCAAAAGCATTCGTCACCCCACGCCCAGGACCTTCACTCCTGCAGCAAGACTTCCTTGATGCCGATGTTAGTCTGTCTGCTGGGATCAGGAGGGCTGCTCAGTGGAGAAATGATGGACTTTGGAGTCTGGACATGATGGCTTTGAATCACTCACTCTTCACTTTTAGCCATTATCTTTCATCTCTACAACTACTCCACAAGGTAAGTATTCAGCTCCCATTTTAAAAATTTTGAAACCAAGACAAGTCACTTAACCTACTGAAGTCTCTGTTTCAGAATTCATAAATGCTACCATTACTATTATTACTTAATCAAGGCTACTCTAATGTTCACCATAAATTGAACTGCCTTCCATCATTGCTTTCCAGGCTTTGTGGATTTCCTATAGGTCCTGCAGCATGTGTCAGCTCTATTTTATGACAATGTGAACTTCCAAATACCCCAGAGACAAATACAAATTGACAGAGTGAAGTATACAAGTTTAGATGAGCGCTTTCTTGGGATAGGTCTAAAGCAGGAAACACACATTATATTACTGTGAAATCTTACATTCAGTTAAGATTTCCATATATCGTTGTTCCCTCTTTGTACTTGGAACAGGCATGTGTTTGCTTTACTCTGCCTTATTTTCTGTCCTAGTGCCTATCAGTCACTGCTCTCTAGTGTTACGCTGTAGATCTGTTTGTTTGTTCCTGTCCTCATGAATGAAGGCTCCTCCTCATGAAAGGAAGGTTGCTGAATTGTTCACCTTTTTTCCTCCAGCACATAGAGGAGTGCTTGGAACACAATGGTTCCTCAATAATATTTGTGAAAGAAGAAGGAAGGAAAGAAAGAGGGAAAGAGGGTAGGAGGAAGGGAGGAAGGGAGCGAGGAATATGCTTGGGGTAAGGTTGGGAAGGCAAAATTTTTAATAATTTTGGTAATAATGATATCTAAGACTTACTGAATACTACTTTGTTTTTTAAAATTGATATATGTTGATTAATCTACTAATGCAAAAGCCTATTAAGAGCTAGGCAAGACTGGGAAACTTGAGACACAAAGAAGTTAGGTAACCTGTTCGTGGTCACACCACTCCTCCAAGTGGAGTTAGCATTCAAACCCAGGATGCTTAACTCCAGATTCTGTGCTCTTAATCTCTACAAGGGATTGCTTCTTTTTAGTAATCTCTAATTAATTCACAGAATAATAAAAAAATTAAGACTGACCACTTATTGCTATTAAAGCAAATAACTTAAAGAAGTGACTCTAAGAAGGTTCTCAGTGTTGTTACTAAATCCTATAAACTCAAAAATTCCTTTTTCTTTAGGCAAATTTCTAGTGACCACTTGAGATAAGAGGACTTGGAGAGAGAGAAAGACCAAGCTGAATCACACATTTCTTGTCCAGACCTAGTATAAATTAATAAATCACAAACAATTCAGAGGACATCCTCATGCAACTCTGAGGGTATTTCAAGGAACCTTCCCATCTGGAGTCTGTGCTGGTTCTTTTCATATTGTATTTCCCTAAGGATGACTCACAGGAAATTGAGGTTTCAGAAATATGTTGTGTTTTTTATGGCACTTCTCTACCTTCACTGCATAACTTTTAAAGACAGCAACTTTGTGTTTGTGTTTCTTCCCATTAAGTTAAAAAAAAAAAGAAATTCACTATTTCAACTATTTTTTAAAACTTTTTTAATCATACAAACATATATGCTTATGTGATGATGATGATGGCAATGATAATCCAATTGACTAGGGTACAAATATTCTAATAAGTGAGGTTAAAAAGAGTGTAAAAGAAACCAAAACTCGTGGATAATAGATAAAAGTGCAGTCAAAAAACAGTTGTTGGACAACCATTTTTGTATTGTGATGGGGTATATGGCATCATCCCTGTCTCACAGATTCTATACATAAACAAAATCATGTGGTATTTGTCTTTCTCTGTGTAATTACTTCATTTAGCATAATACCCTTCATAGGTCCATCCATGTTGTTACAAATGATAAGATTTCATCCTTTTTATGGCCAAGTAATATTCCATTGTATATATGTCCACATCTTTTTTATTCAGCCTTCTATTGATGAACACTTAAGTTGCTTCCATATCTTGGCTATTGTAAATAGTGCTGCAGTGAACATAGGGGATCATTTATCTTTCTGAATTTGTGTTTTAGATTTCTTCAGGTAAATACCCAGAAGTGGAATTGCTGGGTCATAAGGTAGTTCTATTTTTCACTCTTTGAGGAACTTCCATACTATTTTCCATAGTAGCTGTACCAATTTGCAATCCCACCAACAGTGCACAAGAGTTGTCTTTTCTCCACATCCTCGCCAGTATTTGTTTGCTGATTAGAGCGGTGGCTGAACTCAGTTTGCAGCCCTCGAAGACCTGCAGGACCAGCTTACTTGTGCCTTACCTCAGAAGTGTCAGCACTGCCAAACAGCACTCCCCTGCAGAGGTCAGTTTCAGCTCCATAGAGCTCCTTCTTCATGTGTCTAAGCTGTAATAATTCCACCATCATCCCTTTTCTGTGTTGGAGCTCAGAGTGGTAGTGACTTCTTGGGGTCGTTAGCTCTGTGGTAAAGTTCTCTTTTTACTCTTTTATTTTCTTAGTTATCAACTTTGTTCCTAACTAACAATCTATATTAAATTTTCTTTGCTCTTTTTTTTTGTCTCTTGACTGGGCCTCTACTAATACAAAACCTTAGAAAGTCTGCATTAAATTGTATTAGGAAGGGTAGGGAACCATTGAAAAAGAACCTAAAAAAAAAAAAAAGAATAAGAAAATAAGAGAAGCAGAGAAAGAGGAAGAACCATATTGGGAGAAGTTAAGATAGTTGGTAGAGAAAAAGGATTTGTGGGGCCGAGGGTGGAGGGTGATGGTAAATGTCATGTGATAAAAAAAGGCTTTGATTACATGGTGACAGAAAGAAATCTAACTATGGAAAGTGAACACACAATGCAAATATATATATATACCTTACTGTAAAAGTGTATAGCTGAAACATTGGATTTCATTAACCAATGTTACCATAAAAAATAAATTAGTTAATTTTTAAAAATAAATTTTTTTTAATTAAAAAAAATTAAAGGCATTTGAGGAAATAGATAATTGTATGTAGTTTTACTGCATGGCCTGACATGAAACCCTCTCTTTGACCTTTCATCCAATGCTGTATTAAAGATTTAAATTGCTTTATAATTCATTTTGGACATTTGAATATATATGTCTTCTGAATGTAACGCTTAGCTGAGACTGAACAGATGGCACAGGTTATTAATAGTTATGTTTTGAAGCTACTATGTAGAAATTGGACCTCAATTCTAAAATCTGTAGCATCCCAGATACCATAATGACCCGAGTATTGTAACAAGAGGGAACTTCTATTTTTATTCTCTGACTCCTCCACTTTTGGGACAAAGAAGCAGGAATCAACTCGGCATGAGATGGGGTGGCCCTCTGAATGCTAGAGGCACATCGCAAAGGCTGAATTAGTGCAAGTCAGGGCTTACGTAACCTGGGAATGATGTACAGAGAATATGACCTGCTTAGTGTTTAGTGTGAGTTCAGTAAATTAATTTTCAAAAGTCTGATGTAAATTTTCTAGTTAGTTTTTCACTCAGGTTCAACAGATTTATCATTTTGTTAAGAAATTAATCTTCTCTGGAGGGAAAGAGAAGGTTTGTGGCAAAACATGTTTCAATTAATTTCAAGACTTTTCCCTGATCTACCAACTGAAAACAGACCTCCTTGATCTGGGCAGCTACCCTAGCACATGCTGTGGCTCAGACTTTGGAAGCCCTGGTAGAAGATGCTTGTTATCAAAACCTGACAAATGTGGGAGGAGTACAACACAGGATGTAAGTAAAGGGTTGAAAATTGATATAATGGTAATTAAAGCATGAGGTTAGAAAAACACTGGAGCTTCAGTAGAGTGTTTCAGTGTCCAGCAGTAAGGATTATTTGAGTCTTTAAAGCCAGAGGAATCCCTACTTTTGTGGTGGCTGGCATGACCATCTTGCAAAGAGCCTATGACCAAGTAGAGGGTTCATAATTGCACACTGAAAAAGACAGAAATGGTCTACAAGTTTCTTCTGACATAAAGAAATTTTGCAGAGGGCATGTAACAGGAAGCCAGTTACATGGCCATCACCATGTAACATGGCTCTATCTATAGCCAGCAGGATGAGATATCCTGGTTGGAGGCACAAACACAGTCACATGGAATGGGGGAGGAGTATTTCTCCAAAGAAAGTCAGAGTGTTGTCTTGAGTTGAAGAGTGGAAAAGGTGTAGAAGAGAAAAAAAGCAATGATTAGCTACTGCAAATTGCATTAAAACATTTATAAGAGTCCCAACTGTCTTACAGCTGACTTTTTCAAGCAGTGAAGAAAAGTCTTATAAGGTTTTGTAAGCTTTTTTATTTGTTTAATAATTCATTATATGAAAGAAGAGTAATTTCCACAATATTTCTTAATTCAATTAGTATGGTACATTGAGAAAATGTACTTATTGTGTTGTATTCTCAGTTGTCCTGAAATTTTCTGAATAAATTGCACATTACCAAAACAACCTTCCGAGACCAAACAGAACCCAGCCTAGAGTTATCTGTACCTAGTTATTCAGAGTTTCAGATGCCACCTTTGGAACAGACTAGAAGAAATCTAATTATTAGAATTTTGTTTATACACTGACTTAAGGTAATATTTTTAAAAATGTACACTCCTCCAGACCTTATTAGGAAAGAACTCATAAACAGAGTTATTAAAAATCCCCTAACATCAAGTAATTTCTGTGAGGAGGCACTCTCACCTGATTGCCAGGCACCCGGCAGGACAGAACATACCCACTAGTCAGTGATGGTCCTTAAAGACCCACACACCTTTGGAGAAAACGCTGGAACAGTAGCTTACTCACTTTCCAGACTCAGACTTCAAGTTAAACATAATCTGAAAAGAGAATTTGTCCGGAAATTTGGGTGTCTAAGCACATGCTAATGTCCCCTAAAATGCTGAAAATGAGTGATTATTTGTAAATATGTTAAATTGAGAAAATAATGTAATACTAGTATCAGAGTTTACTAATTCACTCTGAGTCTCTAATGTGTAACTTTGAATGGTCTTAGATTAAGTTATACTCATATAATCCAAATGGGTGATGCATTGATAATCAAATGAGTTTCTCTTTAAAGTGATATATTAAGAAAATAGCAATGACCAAAATAACACTAAATTTCTAACATCGTCTACTGAACCCAGTCTGCGGCCCCCTCACCATGAGGAGACCCTTCTTGACAGAGAATTTCAACTCCTCAGAAACTACTCTCATTCCTTCTCTAATAAAAAGTTCGCAGCATATTCTTCCTTAACTGAATGTCCTATTTTTTATTTTTTATTTTATTTTATTTTTAGGTGAGGCAACACTTGGTTGACCTCACAGATTGCAAAGACCTTGTCTGTCAGCTTACAATCCTTTATTTTTTAACACTTACACCACCTGGTCTTCCTAGGGTGTCTCCCATCCAAGTACTAACCAGGCCTGACCCTGCTTAGCTTTCGAGATCAGATGGGATGGGGCTTGTTCAGAGAGGCTTGGCTGTAGACTAAATGTCTTCTTTGCAAAGAGCAAAAGGATTCATGAGAAAGGGAGCTCCTACCTTCTGCAGAGATACCCCCACTCCAAACGCACTACCCATAACTTGTCCGAAAACTTGCACTTCACTTAGGGCTGCTACTTTTCCCACAAACGGCGGTCACAAAATGCAGTCCCAGGGAACAAAATGATGGCACCCTCCCATTTCACTCATGGAAGCTGACGAGCCTCCCCACAGCGAATTCCACGCAGTCGCCAGTGGCGGCACACAGCACCCCCAGCATGGAGCAGTTGGGAGTATCTGCAGCTCCATCTCCCAAAAAGTTACGTTTAAGTTGGTTCACAAAATATGCTTCACATCTGGGTTAGTCAAAATATTTGGATATGCAAAAATAGATTGGCTCAAGAGTGATCAGACAGGCGAGTTTGAAGTAATATTGTATCAGTGTAATATTGAGGAGAAATCGAGGACCACCTATGGCAGGATCAATTACCAAAAACTGGAAAATTGGCAACTTAATAAGACCAGAGAAGGACGGAACCTTAAAAAAAAAATCTCTTTAATGCTTTATTCATCATCTTTTCTTCCAGACTGTGATACTTAAAAGTCTAAACTTCAGATAAATCTATAAACTAGGTGTACCCAATTAACGAGGAATGAAAACTGAGAGGTACAATTCTTATTAGCTTATGAGTAGTTAGACAGTGTAAAGTTGATTCTTATTTCAACTGATGTTCAAACTGTGTTTTATTCCGAACACAAGCAATGGTGAAAGGAGCACACATTTTCGAGTCGAAAGACATTTGGGATAGAATCTCAGTTTTTTCTTTTATTACATGTATTATCTTAAGTAAATTATTTGGTGTAACTAAGAGATGTATTTTCCTTACATATAAGAGGAAAATAATAAAATCTATTTTCTGGGATTTTTGGAATGATTAAATGTCAATATTTATAAAGCCCCTGCTGGTGTCTAAAACATAGTAAGTGCTCAACCAAACTTACTGCCTCCCTCTGGGTACAAAGGGAAGCAAACAAACAAAGACATCCCACTCTCTCCAGGCAGCTGATTCAAAAATTTTTTTGACAGTTGGTCTAAGGAGTAACTTTGTAATGTCTACAACTTACTATGAAAACTTTTTCTATGTGAATTTGAGTCTTGGTTATAATCTTCTTTTTCTATTACATACATCTTTTACTGTGAGCTTCCTCAATATTTCTAGAATATAATTTAAATTTGGAATATAAATTAAAACTCTGAGAAAATGACAATCAAAATACATTTTCTGCGAAGTTGTTAACCTACTTGAGGGTAATTGCTGACTCTGGTCTCTGCCAGAAAGGCAAGGTCTCAGAATCCAAGCATCTTTCGCATAATAATTACTGTAAGCCAAGCAAATGCCTCACTGTAGAGATTAAACATGTAGCTGGGAGTATTAATAATTTTAATAATTAGTAGCTAATTAGTCATTTCACTTCTGTTAAAATTTCTCATCTGTTTGTTCTTGCTCATATTTATGCCCCGACAGCCAGCTGATCACTTGGGTCCAGTAGGGACTTCAATCTCTCTTGATTTGAAATTTCTAATCTGCTTCTGAGATGTTGCAGTTAGAATTGCCTTGGAGACAGAGAAACAGCTACTGTATGGGAAACTAGAAGGAAAATATTCCACTTGGTAGCATGCCAGCATGCTTTCTAAAGATCTTCTGTAGGGAAGCGACAATGAAGACGTGCCAAATATGTTTACAATATCCACTGAATGAAATGCCACTCACAATAGAACAGATGTCATGACACCTTTTGTTCCAAATATTAATGACCAGAGTGCCCTGGATTTTTTTCTCACAGTCTTGAATGGATCTAGGCTAAAATGAGGTTGAAAATGAAAGTAACTTGTATCAGGATAAACTGAGCACTCATTCCTTCCTTCCTCTGGTGACGTGAATCTCTGCTACTTTTCATCTCTGAATGGCTGAATTGGTCTGCCTTTAGTCCTTTTTCAGTTTAATTTATATTTCTCGTGGCAACAGATAGATTTTAAAGGCTCAGGAGATTACAAAAGAAGGCACCTTGACCTTGAAGGCACAATAGTATCAGAAATTTTTATCTTAAAGGGATTATTCAGTTATAGCTCTGTATTTGCAATATGGGGAAACTGAGACTTACCTTGCTCGTAATTTTCACCAGGCTATCATCCAAAAGACCCTATCGTTTCTCAACAACTAAACTATGCCACAAGCTATGCTTGCTTACAGGAACTTTCAGGATTTCCAGCTTCAAAGACCAAAGTACTGAGCATTATTACCAAGATAGCAATGGAACATTGTGTGTAAAAGTGGCCACGTGCAGAAGGGCCAAGTGCAACAGAAGGATAACTACCTATGCCTAGAAGAATTTAATCACTCCATACCACAGCCTATAAATACAGAAGGCTCCACCCAGCTGGAGAGAAGGTGCTATTCAAGCATGAGCTTATCCTTCTCCATTCCTTGACCAAAGAATATAGTTTCTGCTCTGCTTTACCGAACTAGTCTCATTTTATTTGTGTGAATAGCACTGGCAGAAGGAACTTGGTTAGCGTCCCTGACCCAGAAAAGCTGGTAGTGTAAAGATTAGGGAGCAGCAGGATCAGGACTAGAACCAAGACTTATCCATGTAGCATGAATAATTCTTCATGGATTCAATCCAAGTACCCTTTTTTTAAAAAAAATCAATATCCAATGGGGCAGTTTTCAACCAAGATTATCAAATTTCCTAGATAAAAAAAAATAGTGATTTTCCAAAGAGTCCTTAATTCAATTCAATTCAATTCAATTCAATTCAATTCAATTCAATTCAATTCAATTCAATTCAATTCAATTCAATTAATTCAATGAATATTGTTTCAAGATCAGTATTTCAGTCATTATATATCTATTCTGGTTCAGATGATAAATTATATATGAACTTCCAAGTAAGGAAAATTATGTTCTCTCTCTGTGAGATTAGAAGATATTCCCATGTCAGGCCATCACAGTACATATGTCAGTAGACCAACATTGTCTAAGATCTTTTCCGTTTCCTCTTTTTACACCTCAAATATAAACATCTCTGAAACCCAGTAATCAGTGGCTTATACAAAGGAAATGCAATTGATCTTGACTCTGTTTTTTGGACAAGGTTTAAGGAGTGATTGCTAAGTATACTCAGTTCGTAAGGTTGACTCTAGAGCATACTGATAGGCACATCTCCCTTCAATTTAAGATGGAGCCACAAATACTTAATCACTGTATTTATTTTTAGCTTAACAACTTTTCCATTTATAGCCTTGGACCAGACTTAAGTTTTCCCCCCAAATTTTAAGATTTAAGAAAGCCGTGTATCTCTGGAACTCCATGAACAAAGATGAGTTGTCCCAGTTAATCAGATATACTTGAAGGAATTTGCCTCTTACTCTTCTCTGAACATTTATTGGAGAGTGTGACTTAAGCCAGACCTCTGTGGTTGCTCTAATGTCGTTTATTAAGTAGAATTACATACTTGCCATATGTTGTACAGCTGTAATGAACATACAGGTATTTAAAGAGAGAAGAGTTAAAGCACCAAGAAGCTCTGAGACTTTAGATGATTTAGTGCAAGCATAAAAATTGATGTAATTTTAAAAGCTTGCTTTAGCTTCTCAATAAGGTGCCTGGCCATTTTATTATGACACTCTAGAAGGAAACAAATATTAAAGTCTGGGTCAGCCCAACCAAAATCAAAAAGGAAATAATGTACTCTTGGTACCTTCCTTCCATGATGAAATCATCTCCCCTGTCATTTTCCCCTGTAGGTCAAGATTCCCACTGCCCCAGGGCCAGACTCCCTGTTGGCTCCCACCTTGGCCAGGCCCCATTCTCTGAATTAGAATTACTTTCCAGGCTCTGACAGAATTTCTGACTCTTTTCCCTTTCCCTTACAATCTTACTGGATTCTTTAATGAACTTTCAAGTGTCAGTGGGTTACTATATATTTCTCTTTGCTCCACACAATAATTTTATGTATAATTTTTCTTACTATAATATAGTATAGTATTTCATATAAATATATGTAAGTACAATGCACTATTTTTATATGCCTTGTTTTTTCATACATGCTTATTAATATAAATTCTGAGTATGATATGTGATTGCTAAATAATAATTTTTTTGTATTTAACGTTAGCATCTACATACCTCTATATTTCCCTATATATTTGCAATGTTTCTATATTTATAATATTCACATTATATTTGACTGAATTTTTCTACTTATAATCTAAGAACACACTTTGTTTTCTGTTCTTTGATAATAGAAATGTAGCAATGATTCAACTTCGTGCTTCACCTGAAATTTAGATCGGTCTGGTCCTGTCTTGCTAACCAATGTCCTGTACCTAACAGAAGCCTATCTAGATGCGGGCCTGGAAGAGAGGTGAAGCTTGGTGATTTTAGCATAGCAACAAAATACCAGGATCAGAAAGGAATGCTGATTTTTAGTTTAGCTTGGTGGCCGCCACTCAGAGTCCATACCCAATCCAGCCACATGGACTCATTCCTACATATGAGAAGCAAAGAGCTGTAAGTAAAAACTAATATAATTTTTTAAAGTTCGATTTCTCAGTAAACTGTTGAGGTCATGAAGCAAAATTGCTTTGGGATATTCTTTATTTTGCCACCAACGGTGGCACAGCTTCAGCAATGGAAGTCACAGGTATCACAGAGGGAGTGTTTCATAAGAACTGTAGATGGCAGTGCCTAGTGAGAGACACAAAACCAGGATGATGCTCACTAGGAGACTTATCTGTGGGCACATGGGAGACACCACTGGGGACTCCCAGAAATACCTTGGGGAGAGTATTTGCCAGAAGGTAGAAAAAAGACCCGAAGAATTTCAAGTTCTTACTAGCGATGTAACTCCATTAGCTCCTGTGATCTAGTGATGACTGGAGAATCTGGTTATACAATCAATACTTCTAAAACATCTTTGTATTTACAGATTTTTTTTCTCCTGGAGATTATTTCCTTGGGATAATATCCCAGAAGTGAGAAGAATCTGTAAACACTGTAGTAATATGTATCTTTCTTTTGAAAATACATTTACTTATAATGGGGTTTTCAAGAGACCGTGCCTTTAGGAGACCAGTGGGAAATATATTTTGGGGCAAATGAGTCTCCTGAAACCACTTATATTCCAGGCTATATCAGTCTTCATATTCTTTATTCTTAGAGGGCTGGCACTAACTAAAGTCTCCCCTTACTAACTTTAATCGATCAAACAAAGAAATATGGCTTCTGAATAGATGTTACTGGATATGCTTTAATTATGTCAGCTTATTTGAGAAGATTGCATCTAATTTGGTTTCATAGTCATTAGGCATGTAGATTTGTTTAAAAAGTAAAGGATCAGTCTACGGCCATGCTACCCTGAACAAGCCCGATCCCGTCTGATCTTGGAAACTAAACAGGGTCAGACCTGGTTAGTACTTGGATGGGAGACCACCTAGGAAGATCAGGTGCTGTAGATGTAAAAAAATAAGTAAATAAAGGATTGTAAGCTGACAAGGTCCTTGTAATCTGTGAGGTCAATCGAGGGTTGCTTCACCTAAAAAAAAATAAATAAATAAACAAATAAATAAATAAATAAAAAGTAAAGGAAAAAATAAATAAAAAGTAAAGGAAGATCACTGGTATACTTGACTTACAGTCAGCATCACCCCCGGACTAGTCTAGAACCTTTCCTGCCCCTGGGTCAGTCCTCACTTGTTTAGTTTTATTCTTATTTAATAATTTACTCTCTTGGGATCTGTAAGGTAAACAATTACTTTCTTGCAACTGGACAATGAAATTGAGTAGAATGTGTTTACCCACAGAAATGATTCTTGGCAACAGAAGCAAAACTCCACTAATAATTACAGGTTTTCACCCAGATGCACTTAAAAAAAACAGTAAGTATAAAAAGATGTATTTTTTTTATATTTAATATTCTTTTGAAAATAAGAGACATCATTTCTACTTTTATTTTCACATTGGGGTACAGTTATTTCTTGCCTGTGCCACAATGCTTTTTTTTTTTTTTCACTCAAACCATCATTAATGTTCCATGACAATTTGTAAATAGAATGAAAGTCAAAGAACCACAGCCTCAGGGTGTCCATGATTTAGCCACAACTTATCTTTAAAATTTCCTCCTTCACTTTTTTCCTTCAGCCATACCAAATTATTTCTTTTTTTAACAAGTGTGTTTTGGTCTTAGATGGCAAGGTACGAGTCTATATGGGATCAGGTCTAAGGGCGGTTCAAAACAAAAATGGGAGAGTTCTGGGTTTCTCTAAGAGTGAGAGCACATGTGGCCATATTAACTACATTCAGTTCAGTCAGTCAGCAGAGACCTGGACAAACCAAGAAGAAATGAACCATTTGATACCTTTTTTGGTTCTTGTTCCCTTGTCTACTCTCTCACTTCCCCGCAGAGTATGTGGATGTGGAGTAAATTACCCGTGGCAGTCCTGGACTTTCCCCGTTCAGATCTCCCTTCAGAAAATCCTGCTGCACAGTGGATCGCTGATTGCCACCTTCCGGTTAACACATTTTTTTGCATCTACCACCTAGTTCACTCCAGGCTGTGCTTCTGTAGGGCTGCCTCCAGCACACCTTAAGACGAGAGTGGATATTAGGACCAGGTCATTCCTGACTGACATGGATTCCTCCAATGGCAGCATTGGCCCAGGACTCCCACATTTAAAAGCCAATCTGGCTACTGCTGTTAAATGTCTGGCCTGCCAGCAACAGAGACCACCAACACTGACCCTTCAATATGGCATTATTCATTAAGAATACCAACTGGCCCAACCTGGTGGCAGGTTGACTCTGTTGAGCCTCTTTTGCCCTGGAAGCGCCAACAGTTTATCCTCACAGGGACAGAATTTTGAAAAAACTATACTGTCATTTGAGGTTCTTCCTACCCAATCTGTTTTTCCTTCTTTTCACAGATTTCAGACTTACACTGCAGTTAGTATAGACACTCCTTGAATAATCCTGGTCACTCCCCATTTATACCTCATAAACACGAATCCCAAGAAAGAAGATACCTACAAAGAAGGGCTCCTGGTGGCTAACTGAGCTAAAATTAAAAAACAGAACCTACCAACCAATTTCTGAACCAGGGGCTTCTCATACCAACTTATGTCAGGGAGAAACCTGCACTAAGCTGCCTGCCTCCCACACTGACTGGCACTGCATTCCTGCCATCTGAACCAGCCCTTATAAAGGAGTTCCTGGAATTATATTTCAACTAGTAGGACTGAGACTTTCTCCATCCAGTTGGAACTGCACAGCTATATTCTCATTAGTATCTTTATCAACTAATCAGAGAATTTCGACCAGTCAGGACAGTGCTTTTTGGACCAATCAAACTACAAGGATTTGGAGTCCTTATTTACATGAAGATGGCCCAGTTGGGGACTAGGGGCAGGGACTTCTCTCTATATAAGTCAGCTCTCCTTGGCTCAAGAAGCATATTTCCTTTCTACCGCAGAATGCATTTCCCTGGTTGGAGCTGAAACCCCAAAGATGTCCTGGAACAGGGCAGAGTGGAGTGGAGCAGAGCAGAGCAGAGCTGTCTAGCTGAGGAGGGGCCTCGCCCCAGGGCCACCTCACAACTGTCCTGTTTCATAACTGAGCTGTAACATTATTGAACTGTTCCACAGCTGAGCTATTCTCACAACTGTGCGTTGTATCAACATTCAGCTGTTTGTACTGAATAAAGTTTCCTTCTTCACTGCACCCCAAATCGGGGATTCCTGTTGGCATTGAACTGACACCAAGGAACATCAGTTGACATAAGTATTATTAGAGTTTTAATTGTTCCCCTCCCCCACCCAAAGATATGCTGAAGTTCTATCCTTTGGTATCTGTGAATGTGATCTTATTTAGAAATTGGGTCATTGCAGATGTAATCAAGTTAAGATGAAGTCATTAGGATTAGTCCTTAATCCAATTGGACACTACAGTCCTTGTAAGAACAGAAATTATGGAAGGCACAGAAGGAAGAGAGTCACGTGATGACAGAGGCAGAGATTGGAGTTATGATACCGCAAGGCAAGGAGTGCCTGGGCTTTCAGAAGCTGGAAGAGATGAAGAAGGATATTTTTCCCCAAAGGTCTTGCAAGGTGCATGGCCCTGCCACCTCAATTTCAGACTTCTAGCTCCAGAACTGTGAGGCAATAAATTTCTGTTGTTTTAAACCACCTAGTTTGTGATACTTTGTTATGGGAGCCCTAGGAAGCTTATACAAGTATTTCCTCAGATAAATCTCTTACGTATCTAACCTCATTTTCATATCTAAGTTTTGGAAATCCCTAACTGTGACACTTATCTACTTGTTAGGAGAGAGACACAAAATGACATAATGACCCATGGAAGTGGGGGAAGAAAAAAGGAGCGGAGCAAAAAGACGCCAAAGACTTTCAGCTCCTCCTCAATATCAATTACTCATCACTCTCGCTAGTTACATCTCACATATTAGCTCTGCCGTGAGGTCTTATGTGAACCTGGAGTGTGAAGGAAAGATCGTCTCATGACATGACCAGCTAGATCCCAGCCAGAACAAAAATTGCTTACCGTAAATCCGCTCAGAGACTGATTGTCCTCTCCCTCATGCCCCAGATAGGCTGGTTCCTTCCTGGGGGCAGGCATGTAAGGCTTTTCACTTTATCTGGAGCGAGTCACACCCCAGCACCCTTATCTATTCTGCCATGTTCTATATAACTTTTTAAGCCTGCCAACCAGCACAGAGGACATGCACATCATATTGCTGCTGCCAAAGACATGTTTCCATGTAAGTTAAGTTCCCTGGATAAACTCTTGATGTGATGTCAGCCTCTTTCTTTGGTCTCTTGGCCCTGGGAATTTTGTGTAGCATCAAGATGAATGAAATCTTACTGCCTCTAAATCTAGCAGTTTCTTCATAATTCCTATGGCATATACCATTTTATATCTTGTATTCTTTTTGTATCAGTTTTAATAAAATTCCAATTAAAAACTGTGATCAATATTTCAAAAGTGACATTTGACTAGATATGATTCTTTAAAATATTTGCCATTGCATTTAATGTGTGACATCCAGAAAATGCCAGTTTTATCTGTTTTCAAATAAGTGAGAATGGCATTGATATGAGGCCCTGGGACTCTGGGATTATAAATCGTGAGAGTTTGGAGCAATCTGTTTAAATCTGTGGTACAATGTGATACATTAGATCTAGTCGAATATAGGATGGTACATTCATAAACTCTTTGAAATAAAGTGTAACTAATATATAAAATTAATTATTTTGCCTTAGACCATCCAGTTATGACTTGTTGTGACTTGTGGTTTTTATTGAGCTAGCCTCACTTTCTCACATCATTTCTTAACTAGTTCAAGCCAACATCTTTAAAATGACTGTGCCCATGAAACAGCACCACCATCATTACCACTATGCTCTGCTCAGGAGAGCAATCCCACCCCCAAAATTAAAGTTTATCATTCTTGATCTTTTTTTTTTTTTTTTCTGCTAAGAGCCATTGTCACATATTCATTTGAAAGCTGGAGAACTGTGTGACATATAACATCTGGATCTACAATAGACTTGTCAGAGTTTACGCTTAAGGTGTGTACTGATTTCTTCCAACTCTCATGGGACAATTAACACAACTTGTTTTTCACAGGACAGACGGGAATTGTAGATCTTATTAGAAATATTATTCATATGAAAAAATATTTTCTGATGATAAAGTATATGTATATGGCATGTAATAAAGGCGCTCTTAAATTTTGAGCAAAGTGGAATACATTTGACTTTTGGAGACCCAACGTAATCGTTCCTTTTCTTTATTGAGATTTACATTTTTAAAGTATACGATAGGTTATGAATCATCTGAAAAGTAATGATCTGTCCAAAAATTATTTTATTAGCTCACATTGTCAAAAAGCTTGAACTTCTCTCTGAAACTAAAAATGAATTTCTTAAATATGGAATAAGGTTCAGTTGGTTTAAACAAGAGTATTGGCACCTAATAGATCTGTGCCTATTTTACCTTCCATTCAGAATGTGCTTCCATTTTGAAGATTCACATACTTAGAATTTCTCAACTGTCCAAGTGAATGTTCCCAGAGACCATGCTATGAGCATCACCTTATCCTTCCTGCAATTGTTACTATTCTATATCAAAGCTGGGGAAATACTTTGGTCTAGAATGTTGTTTAAACATAAAAGTGCCCCCAATCATAATACACTGTACATAGAATGAGCGATATAAGTATTACATGAGGAACGAGTAAGATTTTTTAAATATTTGTATAATTTTTTAGAACTATTGATTAACTAAATTCTCTCTAAAAATGTGCAAGATATATTTGTAAAATTAGAAAAGAAGAAATGAAAGATGATACTTTGTTCAAATTACCAATTTATATACATTATCTACTTTTTAATTTTCTATATTTCCTTGAGTGAAAATAAAAAGAGTATGACACAGCATTTCCCCCATTATGTTCCATTCTACAGAATTATTAACTATGGTATGATGATCGAAGCTTCTGTGATAAAGCAATGGAAATGATGGATGAAACCACTCATGGTGGTTCAAAATATGTCCACACATTCTTTGATGCTCCCTTCAAAGTACAGAGCCTAATTCCCCTCCCTTGGAGTGCTAGTTTGACTTAGTGATTCACTTGTCACAAATAGAATATAAGTGGAAGTGATTGTATGTGACTTTAGAAACAAGATCATAAAAAGCACTGTGACTTCCTGCATGCTGTCTCTCAGATCACTCATTCTGTGGGAAGCCAGCTGTGCCAGGTTATGAGGCCACTCAGAAGTGCTGCCAAGAGGTGTGTGTGGTGAAGAACTGAGGCCTCCTGCCAGCAGCCATGTGAGGGAGCCATCTTTAAAATAGACCCCGCCCCAGTCAAACCTTCAGATGATTGCAGCCCTGGCCAAGAGCTTCACTGCAATCTCATGAAAGACTCTGAACTAGCCTACCCCGCTAAGACGTTTCTAGATTCATGATCTTTAGAAATTTGTGAGATAACAAATATCTGTTTTAGGTTGCTAAGTTTGGGGATAATTAATTAATACAGATTCTTTACTTCTCAGAGCTGTTACCTTTCTGGTGTTAGTTGTGGATTTTTAAGGGAAGTGGACATACTTTACGGTATAATTCCCGCCCCCTCCCGCCATTTTTTTTTTTCTTTTTTTATCACAAAACCTTCTTTGTTTCCCAAAGATACATGAAGGGTAGAATTGCACTAAATATTTTGGAGGAAGACTGATACAGAGTTTTAATTTTTGATAGTCACATTAACAAGAGATCCACCAAGCTGAATAATAATTTCAGAGCAATCAATTTAGAGGAATTTGGAAAAGCCCAGATGCACTAGGCTAAGTAGAGCACTGAAGTCCAAAACATTCCAGATTTTTGATCCTTGGTGCATTTTGTGCAGTGTGCGAAGGGTATTGCCACACTTAATTGGCAGAAAATTATCAAGATCTGATTAAATGAATTTTTTTTTTTTTTTTTGCTAAGAGCTGTTGCCCAAATAATCCACGAAAATTATTTGAGTCCCTCTTTGTAATGTTGGTCATGTTTCATAGCCAACTGTGAGAAATTTTCAAATTGCAAATGTTAAGCCTTTATAATTCGGCCTTGCCATGGGGAAGGTAGTCATAAATTAATAGGAAATGTATTTTAAAATTCCTCCATGGAAACTCAAAGAGCCTCATTTTACTGCATCAGATGAGAATAAGACCTTTTCAAGGGAGATTACACTATTACAGCAGGCTTCTTCAGAGAACTCGTGGGGGAAAGGCTCAAAGAGGATTTACGTGACTCTCAGGGTCAAAGGTTTTGAGAAAAGCTTATTCTTAGGCTACTAACCTCTGAAAAGCAGACCTAGCTAACACAGGCTTGTGGCAAGCATAGCAGACGGAACTGCTTCCTATCTGACCACTTCTCTTGGTTATAATTGCTGGCTACGGATGGGCAGTGTAAGAATTTCAGCCCACAATGTCAAAAAATGGCTTTAATTTCAGTTAATCTAATCACGGAGCTCTCTGTTTAGCACTAGAATTGAGTCAAGTCCATTCAGAGGAATCATAGGCAACTTACCTAGCTCCTCTCATTCATTGGTTTCGTTCCCTTGGTTTGAATAAATTTTGGGTCTGAACTGATAAATGCTTCACTTTTCACTTTGGCTGCCTAGAAACTAGGAGTCAGTCATTATCTCTGAATATTAAAAAATATATGTTTTATTTCTTCCCTCCACGGACCTGACTTTCTATTCCAATATATAACTTTTACAGTAGTCTTTAAGATAGAGGCTGAGACAAGGATTCAGGTGCATGGGATATTTGGAGGTGGGCACTGTGGAGAAAGGGAGTGAGGGAAACAGGAGAATGCAGAGGAGGGACTAAGCAAGGATGTGGTCTCAGCTGGAGTCTAGCCTCAGCCTTATCCCACAGAAAGCTCTGGAGTATAGATTGCAGCACAGAGTTAGTGCAACCTTAAGGAAAGATGTCTGCCTTTTATTATCCTCAAGTCAATTATTGGCTCTGGGTTGCCCACCTTGGGGTAGAGCTGGGGCTGGACGACTTCCTAGGGAGGCAGCTTCTGACGTGCAGAAGTTTGCTCACCACTCTACGGCCATGCCACCCTGAACAAACCCGATCCTGTCTGATCTCAGAAGCTAAGCAGGGTCGAGCCTTGTTAGTAGTTGGATGGGAGACCACCTAGGAAGACCAGGTGCTATAGGCATAAAAAATAAAAAATAAGGGATTATAAGCTGACAAGGTCCTTGCAATCTGTGAGGTCAACCAAGGGTTGCTTCGCCTAAAAAAAAAGTTTGCTCACCAGAAAAGGGGGTGACTGTGAACTGTTAGCATCTAATGCTCAGAGCAGCTGGGGTGGGGTTACTGGCCCAGTAAACTGGAGATCCAGCTCAGGTACCAACAATGTCCACCAGAGTTGTCATGTGTGTTTTCATTTGTTTTTCTATTTTAATGTATGAATTAGTTTTATTTCTCCTTTTCAAGAAGAGAAGATGTCCTGGGAATATCTGGTAAAATTAATAGATCCACAAAAAGTAGTATAAGTAGGGCTAAAAAAAAAAAGTAAAAATATGTATGTCCTGCTGATGAAAGGTGTTTACCACAAAGAAAATATACACTGTAGTAGTGTAAGGAAAAAGAAAGATGGCTGTGGTCAGCCTCCCTACACAGGTAGCTGGCTTCCCAGCAGAAGTGACTCAGCACTTTTCCCCTTATATAACCATGTGCCCCTCACACATGCGCAGGCTTCCATCATCTGGCAGTGTGCCAATATTTAACCTGCGTATAAACCAATGAGGTCGCCCTGCAAGGCTAGGCTGTGCCCTTGCTAGAATAAAGAGCTATGTCGCAGTTGCCTACGGTTCCCCGCATCTTCTTCCGACTGCTGGAGTCTCGTACCCCTTACCTTGGAACCTTAAATCTGCAGCAACACAAGTAGTTTACCACAGTACCAGCCCAAAAGTAATGCAGCGTTTAGGTTGAAAATGTCCTAAGACCTGATTTAATTCACGTGCGAGATTTTGACTTGCAATGAAACACACCTAACTTATATATATCATTTAAAACTGGGTTAATGTTTAGAATATTAACATATGAACTTCTTGTTATTAAAGTACAAATTTCTAATGTCATTTCTCTACATGGGATTCCTGACCTGAGCTCATTTGCGTATTCTAACTGGTCAATGAGGTTTTCACTTTGGTGCCTAAACACATGCCTTAAATTCAGTTTGAGAGATAAATTAAGTTTATCTCTCAAAGCTTCTCCATTTTCCCCACAGCCCATGTGCCTCATCTTAGCTAAAGGCACCAGCACCCACCCATCGCCCCTGGTATGGTTTAGACCTGAATCCCCCGCAGGCTTCCTCTGACTTCCCGCCGTGCATTGCATCTCTTTCCCTCAGTGCTATTCCATACTTTAGCCAGAGCGATATTTTACAAGCAGAGATCTATTCACATTACTCCCTAAAGTTTGAAATGCCTCCAGGCCAAAATTCTATGTGCGATCTTTCAGGCCCCAGCAGGCCAAAATTCTATGTGCGATCTTTCAGGCCCCACCACAGGCTATTTCATGGGGGGAAGTGGCCATCATGGGGGAACCTGCCCTTCCCACAGTCAGCGCGCTGTCATATTCTGGAGGCAGTGCCGTCAAGGTCTTGGACACAGGTGTCCCAATATGGGGGCCTTCTTATTGGGGCCTCAACTGAGGCACTTTCTCCACCTTGATTCAGTAACTTTCCACTGCTAGCCCATCTGCCTTTCCTTATGCCCCAGCCTCCCAGGTTTATAAAAAGGTAAGGGCCTTTGGTTCAGGGCTCCTCGGCACTGAGACGATCCCTCCATCAGTGCTGCATGTCATTGTCTTCCCATCTCCTGGAGAGCAGACGTTTATTTGGCTTAGTATTTCTAGTGATTGGCACATTAAAGGCTCTTGAAAAATGTTGACTTGGTAAACCATGATCAGGGTAATACTTTGTTTGCACGTACAATGTAATCATGGAAGAGGTTCATGCTCCTTGTGTATATCTAGACCTTGTCAATATTAAACTTTCTCAATGCATGTGTAAACTTTGAATTGCTGCACCTGACTGAGGAACAAGATGGGTTAATTAGATGTCTTGACAGTATCTTGATGCTATTATTTTTTCAAATGTGAAATACTTGGACAGGATAAAATTTGAATCTGGGCCAGACATTGCCACTTACTGATGCCAGTTTAAAATTTCTAATAAAAATCCAGGAACACAGAAACAGTCTAATATAATAATGTTTAAAAGCCTAAAATGTTTTTAAAGCAAAGTAGATAGTGTGATAAAAATCATCCACACATTTTTATTAATTGGACCGTGTAAAATGGGATATCATCTACAAGTCAGGCATGAACTGAATGAAAACCAATGTTTATGAATTAATATTGAAATTATACCATGTAAGTGACTAACATTTTCTGTTGGTTACAGTACAAAATGTGCCTAATAATGGATTTCTTCCCAGACTGCTTATAAATTTAAGCATGAAAAAGCGGAATTTTATTTGGCAAGGATAATAAATGTACAGTTAGCTTTCTACTGATAAAAGGTATCCATTTAGTAGTATTAGCAAATGTTTTGCAATTAATTTCTAAACAAATTTTCAAGATTAGATAATAATCAAAAAGCTTTGATAGTATCTATTGCAAGCTAAAATTTGGAAATAAAAATAATGAAACCCTTGCTTTATAAGGAGTAAGAGTGTATAATAATGACAAACTGCAAGTCTGTCTAGTTAAAGAATTGGCTTTGCCTTTTTTTACACACAATGAGTAACTAATACCAGCTTGTCAGCTAATAGGAGAAATCATTGCTATTTGTATTCCATTTGCTACTAAGCCAGTAGAAGACAGATAAATGTTTGTGGAACTGAGAAAATTTGGGATACTTATACACAGGATCCTTCAAATGGTTACAATAGTTAAATTCGTTTTTATCTTCATTCAATTGTTCGTCATGTATTTTTTGAGCATTTACTAATGTACTTTGCTAGTATCTAGAAATAACATAGTAAGTTAAAACAAGTGAATTACGTTCTACTGGGGAAGATGGATAGTAATCAAATAAGAATAGTGATGAGTATCTAATGAGTTAAGGGGAAAAAAAAAAAAAACAGTTTTATAGAGTATAAAGGTACCTGAACTGATATCAGGGAAGGCTTATCAAAGAAAGTGATACTTGACCTGGGTTCTGAAGAATGAGTAGGAGTTTGTTTGATGAAAAAGGATGAGGTGCAAAAAAAGACCAAGTATTCTAGGCAAAAGGAACAACATCAGCAAAAAAAAGAGAGAGATCCAGTGCGGCTGGAATAAAGAGCATTAGAGAGCAGTACAAGATGAGTCTGGAAAGGATGTCATAAGGTAGACACCCCCCCCCCAAAAAAAAAGGCCATTTGAAGGATGAAGGTAATGGCTATATACAAATTCAAGACACATTCAAGATACAAGTCAGTAGGGCTTGGAGATAGGTGGGTATGGAGTGGAAGGAGAGAGGAAAATGAAAGATGACTTGCCCAACCAGACAGACGGTGGTGTCACTTTCTAAAATAGCTAACACCAAAGGAGGGCCAGGTTTGGGGAAATATCATGAAGGTCTTGGATATGTGGAAATGCCTTTAAGAAATGGAGAAATCCAACAGGATTTAGCTAGATGGATATGGAGCTCAGAGGGAAATTCAAGTGTAACGGTGCAAAAGAAAAAGTGTAAAGACTAGGACATTGAGATTTTGGTCAATGAACAGGAATTCTTTGGAAAAGAATAACATAAAGATAAAAAAACAGTTGTAATTGAGACAAGCATACACAATGAACATATTTTATGATGCTAATACTAGGAAAATAACAAATGGTTTAATGAATAGTAGAAATAGGAAAAACTGGGGCTTAGTGAATAAATGGTGTTGAGTCAAACCAAAGAGCAGAATCAAAACTCCTAGTCATTGGAACTAATCCCTGTCATTTAGGAAGGGGGTCACTGAGATTTGGGTGGGGAAATATCCATGTATGAAACAAACATGGAGCTTATGAAGTTTCTCCTTATTAATATTACCACAGTAAGTTACTCTTAAAACTTCCTATCGAAAGTAACCATGTTGCTCCATGCCATCTTGGAACCCACACATGAGCATGTGCAAGGGCCAGTAAGTTTCACTAGGAAAGAACATTTAAGTAAACTCATGCTGAAGCCAAAAATCAGTTATTAATTTTAATGGCGTTATGAGTATTCAAATAGAAATGTCTTTTACTTTATACAAAAGCAAATTTATCTTCACATTTTAATAGGGAAGGCAAACCACAAATAAATTATGATTTTACTAGAACAGCAAACATTTTTTTAAAAATGGAAAACAAGAATAAAAGTTGTTCTGGGCCTCCAGTTTGTAGGTATAAATAGCTATCTTGAGTCTCCAGAATGTTTAAATTTGTTTTTGTTTTTTTTTGATATCTATCTAAAATTTCTCTTACTCTGAACTTCTAGCCTTAAGAATCAAAGAATTCTACAGATTTTTTACACAAAATGAGGTGGAAATTGGTCTTTCTTATATGTCACATGTTCCTGAGACACAAATTGTTCAATTCCTTCTCGGCTTTAGAAGTTTCACTTTTTCCTGTATTGCAAGAGTGAAATATTATTGAAAACTAGGGTATGTGACATGAACTGTGTAACAAAGTATATAGATTTACATAAGAAATGGAAAGAACTTCAAAACAATCACTTCTATGTTTAATAGTTGTAGGGTGGATAGAGAGCCTTGACTAGAATCCATGTCTACGATTTCAGATGAGAGAATTCCTGACCTTTGCTGGTTCTACTATTTAATTTATTTTTTCAAATATCCTTCAAGGAAAAACTACTCACTCTTAAACTGTTTCAGTGAAAAAACAAACTCACTAGAAAACTCTATAGATTGTGTCAAAATCGTTATCAGTTTTCTACAAGAAGTAAACAAAATAAAGCTGGAGAAAACAAAATTGATCTGATATGCATGCTTTTGTGGATTTTCCCCAGTCTTAAGGATAACGTTGGGAACCAGTGTTCAGGTATTTACTGAGCATCAAGGTGCTTGGGAATGAATAAATAAATTTACATATGATACCAACAAGGCATATAGTCCAAATACTTGGGGTATGAGGTCCAGAAGGTTAATTGACAACTACCTTCTATGGGCTTCAACACTACCAGATGTTTCTCTTTTTTCTTACAAAAATTAGGTGCCTGTGTTCAGCATTCATATTACTTCAGTGTCAAGACAAGGTCTAGCAATGATAAGATACTGATATATTGTCATTTAATAGAAACAATCTTGAACTCATATGCTAGTTTAAATCTATTTCAAAAATGAAATTTCAGGTTATTTCTGTTTGATCCACGGCCTCCAAGAAGAACATTTCTGCATGTGGTTAACAAGGGTAGCAATACTGCATTCAAAATTTTTCTCGAATTAAAGAGAAAAAAAAAAAAAAAGTATGGAAAGTGACCTCATGGAGTTCTCCTTAGAATCAGATCTAAATTCTCAGCAGCAAGCAGGAGACTCAGAAAATGCTGACTTTAATTACAAACTTTATTTGTCAATACAATTCACAGTTTATACATGGTGCAACCCACCATATGAACTTCCAGAACAGTTACTGAGGAAATGGATGTAGCTTTCTTTCTAAAAGAGCCTGACTTTCTAAAATTTTGGTTAGAATTTTTTAAGTTTAGAAAAGTACCTTTAACAAGTTAGCTGAATATTTACATTTTTAGCTTAAATTTAAATTTTGGAAAATAAGCATCTATTAAGTTTTTTTTCTTTTTCTTTTTCTTTTCTTTCTTTTTTTTTTTTAAGATCCTGGGTTAATTTTTAAGACCCTAATCTGAATGCTACTTTTTCAGATCACCCCTCTCCCACCCCCAAATAGTAAAAGAAATGTTTTGCAATTATATTTAGGGAAATTATTTTCTTTCTGCATTTTTAAAAATTATATATACAATGTACAGCAGATCTAAGTATGAAAATAAAAGAAAGAGTAGCAATCTATTAAGTGCCTTTACTGAATTTCTTCTGAATTTTGGAAACATCCAGAGTTACAGGATATAAAATTAAACTAAAAAGGATTATCAGCCTTTTCTATTCAAAAAAAAAAAAAAAAGCTCTCAAGATTTAAATTGTGCTATAATAGCTTTTTCTCTATTGTCAGAGATGAATTATGCCTGCAATCTGCATTTTTCCATGTGCAAAATCACAGTGATCCCACTTCCAACTTCTGCTCTCACACTCAGTCACAACTCCGGAGGTACACCCACAGAAGGTTAGGCCAGAGCCCAGTGCTGCCTGCTGTGTCACCTCCCCTCATCTGGCAAAAGTCACTCAAGGAAAGAAAATCATATAAGCCTTTCTTTCATACACCGAAAAGCAAATGATGCTGGCAGTATAATGTTTATTAGCAAATGCTCATAACATGTTGTTTTGCTATCTTCTTTTTATCAGCATGGTAATTCGCACCCATTATCTTAAATCGCCTCCAATTTAAATCTTAAATCTCTAATCACCTCCTAAAAATATCCCTTTTAACAGTTTTCTCCTGTCAGATTACTTATATATATGGATTATCTTCTTCCACTTTAAAAAATGTATAGTTGTTAATAAATGACCAATTCCAAATACTGCCAGGAAAAAAAGGGACTGGGAGCAGCCAATTTTACCAGCCTGGTAATAATGACACTTTATGTGTGTACCACTGGTACCTGAGTCAAATAAATACTCAGAGGGGCCGTCTTTGCCCCTCATTTCTCTGCAGTGCCTTTACTGCTAGGGTTTCTGAGTGTAGCTTCAATGTCCATCTAATTTGGCGTGTACTCCTTCTTCTGGTATCATCACGTCAGTCATTTTACACAGTTTCCAGCAAGGTATGGTATTCAAATGGGGGTCATGGGGTAAAGGACTGCAGGTGAGCCTAGGAGTGGGGCGGGGAAGGAGAAACCACACATTAGCTAGAGAGAGGTTCTATTTCTTCATAAGATAAGGCACTGACAGAAAATTTCTTAGGTAAAAGGCTGCGTAAGAATTTCTTGCCATTTACAAAAAGAAATGTCATCCATAAGTGGTCTGTATCTAGGCTCAGTTAGGTAGACCCTGAAAAATTAAGGACTGATCCCTTGAAGCTACATTATTACCAGAAACAATTATAATTCATTCTGAAGCCTTATGGCACATTAGAAAAAAGGGAGAAAAACAGTCTGGGCACAGAAAGGCATCAGACATTGCTTGTTTTACTCCACTCATGTAAGAAAGTGGATCTTTCAACAAGCATCATCAAAAAGATAGTGCTGGCTCAGAATTCCATATTCTCTTGATGGCAGATGACCATGATGGGTGTATCTATTTCCCCCCCCCTTTTGGAGCTCATGCACAGTTTAAAAAATGCTACCAGCAAGAGTCATAAAGATCATATAGAAGTCCTCACCTATGGCTATGCCTAAGGCTCTTCAAAGAGAGGGCTATTTAATGTTCTCTATAACAGCAATTTCCTCGCCTGCACAGTGTGGTGTCAATCCATTCAAATAGATGCTTTCAGTTTTCAGTAAGGGAGGCAAGACATCCCTCTCACTGGCCAGGTGGTTCACGGACAGGGTCCGCCTACAAGGAGTCAGCTCCTGGTTGTGGTTCCCAGCCAGTTCTGCAGAGAGCTTCCGCTTGATGGAGGTGGCGCGCTGGAACTTGTCATAAATCTCCACACTCAGCCGTCTCCTGGTTTCCTTGAACTCGGCTGTGACGTTGGCTGTCCACTCAGCAGCATGGGCTCTGAACTCCCCCACCTGGAGAAAAGACAAAGACACACCAAAGTGACAGTCAACATTTTGTGTGCTTTATTTCCTGAAGCCTTTTGTAACACTGGAGGTCTGAGAACTGACCTAATAAGGTAAGATGCAGAGCAAAACTCCATTTTATACAGATCTGGCTCTAAAAAATGATCTATGAATGTAAACTCGATAAATCAAATTGTATTAGAGGTACTAGGTGTGCTCGATTTTTGCACATGAATCCTGTCATTGAAACTTCTGATTCTATTTTAAAAAATCTCTAACTTTTTAAAACTTTGTGAGGGTTTTTTTTTTTTTTTTCCATCTGTAATTTGAAGAAGTATCTGGGTATAGAAAAGGCAGTAGAAGCAGCAGGACAGAGTAAAAACCTAGAACGTGAACCCAGGTCACTTGCTTTGTTTTGACAGCACCAAAGCTGTTTGCACGGACGTAAACTCAGGTTTTAGGGACCAGAAATGATGTGTGCCAGGACGCTATATCCACCCCATATTGCTCATTTAGGAAATCTCTATTGGCTAAGTAAGCAACGATATATCTCGTTTTTGCCTTTAGGGAAAGCAGATAACTGGTAAGTCCATCTTGAGGCCCATTTTAGAGAACAAGTCAGTCCATGGAACAGTTTCTCAGTGGATGCTCGTGGGTTTAATGAAGTACCCAACTTGTCTGAGTTGCCATTTCCTCAGCAGTAGGACAGGCATCTTCCCAGAACACACCTAACAGGATGGCTGGGCTCATGTGCTTCACCAGCTGTAAGGGTTTATGTCTGGACTTCTCTCTCTCAGGTTAAAGAAGAAAATATTGCCAAGGCCTAAGCACGTGCATAATGTTTTCTCTAACCTCTTTAAAATTATGTCTGCATTCTTGTGACCTAAATAGAACCATGACTAATCCCATTGAAAACTTCATAATCCTTTCCTTAACCAACTAGAATTTAATAATCTAGGACATCTCCTATTGTGGAACAAATTCCCCATTTCCCTCATGGCTCGCCCTTCTGCTTTTAGCTTAGGTGACATGGGCTCTTCTTTATTTGGCAATCAAATAACTATAGCTCCATTTTTTGTTTGTTTGTTGTTTAACCTCTGTTGATTTTTGTTTTAAACTTTGATATGGGAAATGTAACTGATGGTTTCTGCTATGGTCTGAATGTTTGTCCCCCCCACACCCCAATCCCCAAATTCACATGTTGAAATCCTAACCCCAAGGGACCTCTGGAGGATGATTACTTTGTGAAGGCTGAACCTCCATGAACGGGATTAGTGCCTCATGAAAGGGAGCTCCCTGGCCCCTTCCACCATGTAAAGACGCAGCAAGAAGGCTCTGGATGTCAACTGGAAAGGATCATGCTGGGACTGTGATCCTGGACTCTCAACCTCCAGAACCAACTGAGAAATAAATATTTGCTGTTTATAAGCTACCTAGTCTGTGGTATTTTGTTACAGCAACCTGATCAAACTAAATCAGTTTCTAGATATTTATACTGAAGATCTGAACTATAGAGGGAATATATATGTACATATATTTCAATATGATATGTACACATACTTGGGTAGTCATGGATGTGTGTGTGTCCACAAAAATAAAATGAAAACTGTTCTAATATCCTTGGAAGGAGGCACATGGCAGATCGCTCTTGTTCTGTTCATAATCACCTATATACACACATTTGATGATCTACTATTTATTTTAAAAAGGTCTTTTATTTCCTACTTGTATTGTCCTAACAAGAAATAATTGCTTGTTATCTGTGCCTGGTTCTGAAAAAAAAAAAAGCAAAGCCGGAAAAATGAGAACTCGTGGCATACATAATTGGTGAGCTCAAGCATTCCTTAGTCACTGAGGCAAGTTTTAGAGAAACTTGCAGGGAAAGAGGTGCTAAATTTATAGCAATGTAGCCTGAAGATTCTCACTGTTCCTATAAGGGACCCTGTCCCTTACACTATACTAAGATATGGAAGAGATCATTGAATGCTAAATTCTGCTTTTTGGGGACTCTCTGGTTAGAAAAGCATAGGCAGTATTAAACAGTGGTGAGAAATGCTGAATCATTCCATACATATCTATAAATAACATGCCCTCCCCACCCCCGACAATTTGTGTTATTTTTCTGTTTACTTCGCTGTCTTTCTGTTTAGACTAAGAGTTCTTGAGTTCAGAGTCTATATTATATTCGTTGCTATATCTATAACATCTAGGGTCTGGTGGAGAAAAGGCCCTTAGTAGAAACTTGTTGAATTTCATTAAATAAATAAATGAACACTATCTATAAAGTTTTAAAATAGTACTTTTAATATAAAAAGTTAAGTGATTCAGTTGTTTCTCTACCAGTTTCAATTTAGTTTTCAAAACTTAAAATTGCAGCAATCTTAAAGATTACGCTCAAATACAAAAAGAAAATTTGAGTAATATGGTCTTAAAATAGTTCTTTTTGAAATGTTATTAAATTCTCCTAGTGTGAAATTTACAGTTTATAATAAACCAGTAATTATTAATGAAAAATAAAAAATTTTAACTGACCTTTATTGCCACCTTGACAATGATTTTATAAAAAAAAGAAATTAACCTGCTCTATTTGAGAATGCAGAATTTTCTAATGTAAAAAGAACGCATACTTATATAATTTTATCTTTGATGAGCCTTTCCTAGTAGTAAGGTTAATAAAATAAAGGAAACAGGAAAGAATCAACATTTTTGTTTAAATGTCTGTGAAATGTATAAGAATCAGCTACTATATTCAATTTCCTCCCATGTAGAGATAGTTAACCAAAAATAATCACTTGCCTACAATAAGTGATTTAGAGTAAACCTGTAAATCATAGCTCAAGTTTTGGAACACTGTTAGAAGTGATGGACCTAAAATTAGGTCTATTCCATTGGTTTTATTTTGATTACCAGCCTTTTACCTCATTAGCAGAAAGGCTACTGATCACAGGATCTGTCTCCCTCTTTCTTTGGTAATAGTCTCTTATTTTTTATCTTAAAAATATCTTATTATTAATAGTAATAGATTCCACTTATCTAAAATTCAAATGTTAATCCACTTACTTGCTAATTTTTTATCTCCTCTAAAATGTAAGTTCTATGTATATCCTCAGCACTTAAAAGTTACCTGGTATGCAGCAGGCTTCTAATAAAATACCTTTAAATTCATGAATATATCACTGAAAATGCATGCTCTCTGTAATCTCACACCTCAATAATAATTAGCAATGGTATAACACACAGACTGCCAATGTTTTTCTTTCCTATATACTTAATTTCTTCCTCCTTTATTTTGATTATTGTTAACATTTTTGCAAAAATGGTCTTATATTAAACACATTGTTTTGCAAATAGCTTTTTTCTCTGTAACCAATTTTCGTCATTTTCCCTTACTAGTACCCATTATTCTTCTACCTCATAGTTTATGTCAGCTGCCTAGCATTCTACAGGATGATGGATATGGCATGCTACTATGAATGAATTTGGGGTGGTATTTTGTTTTTCATTTTTTTTTATAATGATAACTCCAGTGAATATTCTTGTACCCATATCCTTGTTAATGTCTCCAAGTATTACTAGAAGTGGAAATGCTGGGTCAAAAGATATGAATATTTTCAGATTTTGAGGCCATTGTGAAATTTCCAACTAATCACCATTGTTTTCAGAGTCAGGGTTTGCAGTAGCCTTAACACTTCCTCTTTCTGGACAGTTAGGTAACCTCTGTCTTTTCACAGCAAAAAAGCATTTCATTATTGGCACCTGCATAAAAAATTCTTTGAGTGTTTTAATTATTGCAGTTCGAAATTTAAGTGGTCATAATAAATTGGACAAAGAAGAAAAACCTTCCTTAGACTTGATCTGCATTTTCTCAAGAAGCAAGTTTCACAAAGTTACCATGATCTCTCAGTGTACGCTAATGACACACAAAGCTTTCTGGAGAGCCAAGGGCTTCTACAAATTAGTGATTCCTGCAAATTAGGAAAAGCCTAAATGCAAGGAAAGCTCAGCTTATCTGTTCATAAATTTAATTTCTTATTTTTAATTGCACTCAATATTGGCAGAGGCCGGGATTCTTATCTGCTGTTGGGGACATGTCTTTTTCTAATTTCTTTAGCATTCCCAAGCGGGGAAGTGTAATCTCTGGAGGACATAAGGGCTGCAGCTGAAAAAGCCAAAAAACAGGAAGAAATTAGAAGCAGTGGGGAGGAGGGATGAGAGCCTCCAATTCTAGCTCTATCACTCATATTCTGGGTGCCCATTGGTAAGCAATGTTACCTTTTCTGAGCTTCAGATTCCTTATCTATTAAATAAGGATAACAACAATCTATTTCACAGGAGAAACAAGTGGTGTGTGTGCATGTGCGTGTCTTTAAAATGTAAAGGGCTATATACAATTAGTAATTATATGAGAAGGCTGGTGATGATGATATGGCTTGCCATGGGTACTTCAAGAGCTTAGAGGTGAGTACCAGGGAATGCAGTCAGCGAGGTGGAGAGCCAGAGGAGAGAAGGAGCAATTAGGGGGATCATTTTATAAATTATATAAATGTCCAACCAATGTACTATACACTTGAAACTAATAAAATAAGTAATAATATAGAATTGAAAAAAATGGGACCCTTACCCATGGACAATAATTCAAAAGTTCTAAGACTCCAGGGTCAGCATGACCTGAAATCTCTTTGCATGTCTCACCAGAAGCAACGGATAGCCTAACCCCTGGGTTATGCAGATCTTTAAGTCATGAGGTGGTTTGAGCATGTTGAAAGCACACATGAAATATAGAGCTAAATAGCCATCCTTGCCAGATACACTGGGTGATGTACTTCATCAATCAAAGGAAGGTCATGACCAGAGAGTGTTTTTGTTTCGCTTTTACTCATTATTACAACTGGAATAATAGTGTAAATACAATAAAGAATTCAAAGTATAACTTAATAAAGATTTACTCATAATAAAAAAGACTTATTTTTAACACAGGTCCATGTCATGGAACTGCATAAAATTGTGTATGTGTGTGTGTATGTGTATACACACACACATACATGTATATATTTATATACATATACACATACATGTATATATTTATATACATAAAAATATTACCTACTTGATCGTTATAACAAATCTGTGGGGAAAATTCTTTCATGTTCCCCATTTCACAGAAAAAGAAACTGAGGCTAGAGGGGTTAAAAAACTTGACAACCAGAGTATACATGGTGGAACCAGAATTCAAACTTGGAGGTCTAGCCCCAGCATAATATTCTGCCTTGCTAGTAAAATCTTATCAGTTCTAAGGATTAAACATTTTTTGGAGGAGTACAAAGCAAATTCACATTATATGGAGATCCACCCTATAACACATTGTATCAGGGTGAGGAAACCCTGCCATAATTTCCTAAAAAATATTGAGAAAAAAATAAAAATTGACTCAAAAAGTATGCACTAGGGCTACTTATCTAAACCAATAATAGTCCCTGTTCTCTCTCTACTATGGCCTTATCTTTTTACTATTTTTCAGAATACTAGATTTGGGGAATGTAGCCACTCAAACTCAAAGCTTAAAAATAAGAAGAAAAAGAAGACAAATATAAAGGAGAGTCCCTCAAAAACCAAACCAAGGCCGTCAAAATAAGGAAGAATTACTTATTCTCATTCCTTAAAAATAATTGTGACCTTACTGTATTGTCTATAGTGGTGTATTCATTATGCATTGAATAACACACCCTAAAGTACAGACTCATGTTTTTTAATAGTGATAAAATTGTATATTCGAACTCTGAAGGTTCCTTTTTTATTTTCAAAGAAATTTCAAATAAGGTTCTGAACTTGTTACATTTATAGAAGTAAAAGTTTTCTTGATTGAAACTTTAACGCTGTGGTGTTCTGGATAATTAAAATTAATCCTTATGCATTAAAACATTTTTGTTTCATTGGATTTTTATTTAAAAATATTTTCAATAACCGAAATAGCATCTCATCTCCCTAAAACTAAGCAATCTACACCACTTAGCTGAGGACCCAAAATGAGTGAAAATAGCTCCTAAAGGATTGCAATGAATGTTACTGCAGCTTATGCACTTGACTCAAAGAAGAGGCCTTCCGCTGGATTCTGTGTATTCTTTTTTTATCTTTTTTCTTTTTCAATGAGAGTTGACATTCAATATTATTTTATATTAGTTTCAGATGTCCAGCATAGTGATCAGGCATTTATGTAGCGTATAAAGTGATCCCTTTGATTAGTCTAGTAACCACCTGGCACTATACATAGTAATTACAATATTATAGACTATATTCCCTATGCTGCACTTTACATCCCCATGACTATTCTGTAACTACCAATTTGCACTTCTTAATCCCTTCCCCTTTTTCACCCAGCCTCCTAACCCCCCTCTTATCTGGCAACCATCAGTTTATTCTCTGTATCTATGAGTCTGTTTCTGTTTGTTTGTTTGTTTATTTTGTTCTTTAGATTCCACATGTAAGTGAGATCATATGGTATTTGTCTTTCTCTGTCTGAGTTATTTCACTTAGCATAATACCCTTTAGGTCCATCCATGTTGTTGCAAATGGTTATATTTCACTTTTTATAGCTGAGTAATATTCCATTGTATATATGTATCACACTTCCCTTATTCAGTTGTCTATTGATGGGCACTTAGATTGCTTCCATACCTTGGCTACTGTAAATAACACTGCAGTGAACATAGGGGTGGGTATGTCTTTTCGAATTCGTGTTTTGATTTCTTCAGATAAATACCAGAAGTGGAATTACTTGGTCATAAGGTAGTTCTATTTTTAATTTTTTGAGGAACCTCCATGCTATTTTCTATAGTGGCTGTACCAATTTGCAATCAAACCAACAGTGTGCAAGTTTCTTGACTTTTACATAATTCCTACAACCCAGGTGATTGACTGACAGGAAAAAGCTGAAAATGGAGTGCTACAAACAGTCACCTGTCCTCCAAACTCTAGTGGAACTGCTCTCATCCATGCCATTGAATTCAGTGGACCATTCTTTGTCCTTACCCTGCCTGACCTTTACAGCAGCAAGTAGCTTTGCTGACTCTGCCTTCTCTCCCAATTTGTCTTTGCTCTTAGTTTTTAGATCAGCACACTCTCCTGGTGTTCTCTTACCTATCAGGCTAATTCTTCTCAATCAGCTTTGCAGGCTCATTTTCTTTTATCCTCCCCTAATCTTCCTTTGTTCCTCAGGGTTCTACTCCTCTCATTTTCCCTGGATGATCATATCCTTCTAACTGCTTCAATTATAATTTATTTGCTGATAACTCTCAATCCACATTTCTAGGTTTGTTGTCTCTACTGAATTCTCTATATGTATACCTGACTGCTTATTAAACATCATCACTTTAGATGATTTCTAGGCATGGGAAACTCAGTATATCTCCACATAAAATTAGTTAACTTCTCAAACCTGTTCTTATTTCATTTCTTATCACAATGAATAGTACCACTAATCAATGACTTTCCCAATTTGAATTTTAATATAATCCTTTATTCTTCCCCTTACTCAATCTTACATCAAATAGCCATGAGTCTTGCTGAGTTATCTCTTCTCTCAATTCCTTTCACTTCTATGCATTCTCACTGTCAAAACTGCAGTCCTGTCCATCATTTTGTCTCATCTGGAGTACTTCAGCAGACTCCTAGCTAGTCTTCCCAACTGAAGTCCATCTTGCTTAAATGCATTGTCTACACAGCAGCCAGGATATGCCTCAATAAACACAAATCGGTCACACACTTTCCCTTGCATAAAATCATTCAACTGATTACCAGTTCACTTTGAATAAAGTCCAAACTCTTTAAAGTGGATCATATGTTCCAGGATCTACCTACTGCTTCAGCCTCAATTCTAACAACCATCTCTCTCAGTCTCCTCTTGGGGGCCGTTCTGAACATTTATTCCCTCAAACATGCCAATCTTCCTTTTGCCTTCACTCATTTACTACTTATTCTCAGATTACTGTTTCTCAGTCCTCTCTAGTACATTTCCTACTCATCCTAAACTAGACATACTCATGGAGCCATTCTCTGACCCCTTAGACCACATCACGATCATTTGTTTTTTGTATCTACAGTCGTACGTATATCCCTAGCACAATTTACTACAACTACTTGTTTGCTTTCCTAGCTTTCTGGCAGTGGTGAGGATACGTCTGCCATATCCTAGACAGTATTCCCAGAACCTAGAAGAGTGTACATAATGGTTATTCAATAAGTATTTGTTGGAAAAAATGAATGAACAAATAAATGAATGGCAGACAAACCAATTATGTTTTGGTTACATGTTCCAATAAAGAGTTTGCTTCCTAACTGACTTTGATGTGATAATTCTATTCCTCTCAGGATGATTATGCAAATAGGTTAATTCACAGTAAATGTGTGAAGTATGTTTCCTTAAACATTTTAGTCTTTGTAGAGCCTCCTCATCATTCTAAGAAGTCTATGATGCTACTAACGTCTTATTCTCAAAGTGCATAGAGCTTTTAAACCAATTTTCCTTTTCTTTCCCTTCTCCTCCCCAGCCCTCTAACCTTTTTCATCATTCTCACCACTTTGCATGACTATACATGACTAGGCTATCCTGAACTGGGCTTCACCATCCTTACAGAATGTAACCCTTGAAGTTAAAGAAGAATCAACATTTTCACTTTAGAAGAATCACTGACATTTTTGTCAGCAATGATGAACACTTATTAAGTGTATAATAGTTTTTCAAGGTAGCAAAGTCTCATGATTACAGAGGCCCAACAGTTGCCTGTTCAACAGTGGTTCCAAACTCTGCCATCCTCCGGTTCTCTAGCTATCTCACATAAAACCATGAAGGCCCTGGAAATGGCAGCAATAGAATTTTTTAAAAAGTACTTTCCATATTCTATCTCTTTTAGGGCAATTTTCCTAAATCACATAAGGTTAATAAGATGGCTTAAGAAAAATGAAAATTCACTATTCTAGAAAGTTGCAATTTAGGAACTTTACAAGAAGCTCATTTGTACCCACAAAAAGTATTGGTCAACTAACTACATAGCAGATTTTTTGAGGGTAAAGATCACTTTCCTATTTCTCCAAGCTCACACTTCCTTCCCACCCACTCCACATTTCAGCATCTTGGATAGTGATCTGAGTAGAGTAATTTAACAAAATGAGTTTAGTTCTTCCCCATTAGATGGTAAGCTTGACAGAGACTATGCATCCTATTTACTTTTTCTCCTCATAAAAGTACTCAACATGGGAATGTGAATAAACTAGATTCCTGCAGACTTTCCAACTGACTCGTAAGTTCTATACGGGTGTGTGCTGATACAGCCTGAAGAGAAAGCAATTTATACTCTAATTTTAATAATCACTAAAATGTTCATATCTTTTGATAAAAGAAAATAATTCATAGAAATTTATTCTGGGTGAGGAGTTCCACCAAAGGAGAAAGTATATAAGAAGATATTCTCTGAATCATATTTTAATGGTATAATATTGAGATTAATAAATGTCATTTAAGAAATCAGTGTTTATGAGAAGTCAATCAGCTATAGAAACTATTTCCTACTATTATGATTTGTGATCAGTAAAGTGATAAAGAAAATAAAATTATATCTTTATTCTGATTACAACTGTAATAAAATAATGAATGCATATAGGCTAGGACATTAAAAAGCAAAAGTATAAAAATGGAAATTGTGGATTTTAAGCTATTATGTAGAAGACCTGGCTTGGTGCAGACTTTCATGAGTTGCAATCATTTTTGAGTAGATTTTTTCTTTTAAATCTCTCCTTACTGATGCTATTATGCCACCTGTGCAGATTCTGTATGTAGCATACACAGACCTGAATCAACCTTGTGAGGGCAGAGTTCCCTATAAAATGCTATTTATTTGGTCAACGCACGTACCACTTGTAGACTGCAATTGCCAGTGAGAGTTTTTCTTATCCAGTCATCAAAGTAAAAGAAAAAAAATACCTTGAAGGAATCTTTAATTTTTAACGTTATATGGACAATTTTTTAAAAAGTTTGAGAATCATCAAAATGAAAAGACAACCGAAGGAATGAGAGAAAATATTTGCAAATAATATATCTGATAAGGGGTTAATATCCAAAATATATAAAGAACTATAATTCAATTGCTCCCCCTCCAAAAAACCAAAAAACCCAATCTGATTTAAAAATGGGCAGCGAATCTGAATAGACATCTTCCAAGGAAGACATACAGATAGCCAACAGGTACAGGAAAAGGTGCTAAACATGACTAATCATCAGGGAAATGCAAATCAAAACCACAAAGAGATATCATCTTACACCTGTTATAATGGTCATCAAAATGACAAATGTTGTTGAGGATATGGAGAAAAGGAAACCCTTGTAAACTGTTGGTGGGAAGGTAAATTGGTACAGCCACTATGGAAAACAGTATAGAGGTCCTTCAAAAAATTAAAAATAGAACCACCACATGATTCAGCAATTCTACTTCTTGGTATTTATCTGAAGAAAAAAAACACACATACCACATAGCTTAAAAAGATATAGGCAGCCCTATGTTCACGCAGCATTATTTATAATAGTCAAGATGTAGAAACAACCTAAGTGTTCATTGATGGATGGATAAAGAAAATGTAAATGTAGAAACAACCTAAGTGTTCACTGATGAATGGATAAAGAGAATGTAAATGTGCGCGCGCGCTCTCTCTCTCTCTCTCTCTCTCTCTCTCTCTCTCTCTCTCTCTATATATATATATATATATATATATATATATATATATATAGCATACAGTAGATATATACATAATCTCCACACAGTGCGGTATCATTCAGCCATAAAAAAAAAAAGAATGAAATCTTGCCCTTGCAAAAACCTCGAGGGCATTATGTTAAGTTACATAAATCAGAAAGAGAAAGACAAATATCGTATGATCCCACTTATATGTATAATCTTAAAAAAAAAGAAAAGAAAAGAAACAAACTGACGGTTGCCTGAGGTGGAGGGTAAAGAGTGGGGTGGGCAAAATGGCTGAAGGGAGCCAAAAGGCACAAAATTCCAGTTATAAAATAAATAAGGTTATGGAGATGTAATGTACACCATGACAACTATTGTCCATTATACAGTATTTCAAATTTGAAAGTTGCTAAGAGAATAGACCTTAAAAGTTCTCATCACACACACATGAATTCTATAACTGTGTATGGTGACAGATGTTAACTAGATTTATTGTGATTAACAGTTTGCAATATATATAAATATCAAATCATTACATTGTACACCTGAAACTAATGTAATGGTACATGTCAATTATACTTCAATTAAAAAATTAAAAAGCCAAAAACTCTATAAAATAATTGAGAATGTTTGAGTCGATATTTCTGAATCATAACTCTAATTTACTAAAGTATAATTCATTACACTTTACACCTAGGTGTGATTAAAGATAATTCCCTGTCTTGATTTTCATATTTGTTAATAATTTCACTTCTGAAAGTCTCCTGGTCTCTACCCCAGGTCAATCTTCACTTGCAGTAGCCATTTCTTAGTTACACTTCCTGTGTAACGTGACCTAAAGAGAATTTCTAGCATTCTTAAGTTAAAAATTGTTTTAATTGTGGATTTTAAATGCACTTGGTGTTTATCAACTGCATTTCTAAGATTATTTTCCTCCAAACAACTCTGCAAAATGCCAGCTACCTGTTTTGCCAAGACAGTAAAGCTGATTTGTGAGGAGCAGTACTTTCTTATACCTTCTTTTTCCCTTCGATCTGTTTCTGAGCCATGCTTCTGTGACAGGAAGACATAATCCTGCCCTGACTTTTAATAAGCAGTAAATTCCAAGGTGTGTGCTATCTAAAAGTGTCTGCTCCAAATGGCAAAAGTCTCCCTACGAGCTCAGGTTATCTGAAATAACGGTGTTGAATATTAGCTAATATGCAAAAGGCTCTACAATTTTAAACCATGCTGTTGCATGAGTCCTGTTTTCTATAAAATTTAACAAATGCTAACCAAGATGTTGATCATTATTTCATTTTAAGTCTGTGTCTAATTTATCTAGATGAACTTGTGAAATTCATCAAATTTATAATAATTCTAACTTAAACTTTGGTGTTTGATCATTAATAGATGAGTAATAATCAAAATTTGCTAATATTCTAAATTACTCATTTCCAAAAATGAATATCTTAATGACATTTTTTTCCACTTATTTGCAGGCAGCTACTTTACAGTAGAAATTTGAAGTATGATTTGGAAATCTGGCAACAGCGACTCTGTGGCAAGAGAGCAATTCAAATTTTCTTTCTCTCAAAGCACCTTTCACCAGTCATTTCTCTTGAATCACCCCCTTCCCATTCTCACTTCATGTACAAGGCCATTTGCAGTCCTACGATCTTTGCTCGTCGTTTTCTCCCTATAGATCTTACCCTGCCTTATCTATATTTTCTACTCTAATTGGCTTTAACTTTTCTTCTCATGTAATTCTCAACTAACTGTGAATAATAATCACTTGCTGTAGGTTACCCAGTCCCTTTCATGGAGTCATAACTACCTAAAACTCTGTAGGGTTTTTCCAGCTACCGACAATCAACTCAAGCACAGTAGTCTCCCTTTATCTGCCATTTTGATTTCCATAGTTTCAGTTACACACAATCAGCCATGGTCCAAAAATATTAAATGGAAAATTCCATAAAGAAATAATTCATAAGTTTTAAATCGGGTGCTGTTCTGGGTAGCGTTATGAAATCTCCCGTCATATCTCCCGGATGTCAATCATTTCTTTGTTCAAAATATCCTTGTCGTATATGCTCCCCACCCGTATATGCTCCCCACCCATTAATCACTTAGTAGCAGGCTTGGTTATCAGATCGACCATCATAGTACAGCAGTGCCTGTGTTCAAGTAACCCTTTTTTACCTAAAAATGGCCCCAAAGCACAAGAGTAGTTTAAACTTTATCATAGGTGTGTATGTATAGGAAAAGGCATAATATATATAGAGTTTGGTACTATCATGGTTTCAGGCATCCACTGGGGGTCTTGGAATACATCCCCCTTAAATAAAGGGGGCTACTATATTGGATAATAGTTGAAAGAGCTTCTACTTTTCCTTTAAAATTGTTCTATTTATGTTCTAGTTAATCATTGCTTTTGATGGCGACAGAATAATATGGGTAAAGAGCTTTTTCCCTAAGGGACATCTTCACAAGAATCTGAAGTAAAGCTGAGCATTTAGGATTCAATAGCCACTAAGTAATTTTTTTTTAACCAGGAATAAAACGAAAAGGGTTTTTCTCATCTTGGACCAATGCTTGTTCCTCTCCCTTTTGACAGCAAGATTTTAATCTATTTTTCTCAGTGCTCTGTTGCTATATACCTTAAGGACTCAAGGAAAGTTAAATATTCAAAGCAGGTAGATGAGTTGAAACATTTCTCTGGTTAAATCTGTAAAAATAATTTGAAGCCTACTTTGCATTCCAATTTCAGAAGTTGCCTAGACTATAATTTCTGATAATTATTATTAATTCACTTTCTGAAGTATTGACATGTCATTGTACTGTTGAACTGTACTTTTAAAAAGAACAATTCAAATTATTCTCTTTGCCGACCAGGTTAAAAAAAAAAAAACTAAAAGAATTACTAAGTGGCACATTACCTTGACAGAACAGTACATGATGTTTTTCTTTGGTTTTCAGGAAAGTGTATGTAATATTCATAAGTTCTCCTTAATCTAAACTGCTTTTTTTAGTTAGTGATGTCTCTACGTCTTAATACCACCAATATTAACATAACTGTGTAATACAATAGTTTTTAATAAGAACAATGTCAAGAAAAATAATAATACTAATATTAATAACATGATTTAAAATAATATCTTCTAAATATTTGAAAGTATTATATATCATGTTAACTGCCTTAATGATGAGGTAGAACTGCAAAATGAAAAATTCATTTGTTGTAGAGGAAACAACTTTTTAATTTTTGTCATCATAGTGACACATCATTACTGTGTCACTGAACATCCTTGAAATTCTCCCTACTGGTCCACTATTGGGGTCACTTCAACAGTCCATTTTATGCAGCTTGCCCAACTTACACAACAGCTTACTGTGTAATAAAGATGAGATATTAAAGTTCATAAAACAAAATAAAATAATTTATGTACTTTTTATGAAATTCCACACACTTATATGATTGAGTTATAGTAATTAGATATTTGTCAGCACAGTGTGAAAATTGTGATCAGTTGGTGGTGGAGAGTCATTGTGTGTTTGTTATTTAAATTCCTAAACATGTATACCTGTAAGAAAAATACCAAGTCAAAAGTGATAACTGAATGAAGGGATGGGGTGACACCTTAAAAACATTCTCCACAAAATATGTTCATTATATACTTAATAAAATCCAAACAGTTAATAATGTTTCAAAACATTCAGGAAATCTGGATTTAATAATAGTTTACCTATAACCAAAGGGTATTTTATACAAGACCTATCCACTAAAAAATGGTTTTGTTTCCTTTCCTCTTCCTCTTTCCTTCCTAAACAAGTCAGCCCCAGAGCAGTTAGGTGGAATACATTTAGGGAGGCATCAGCGCGGTGGGGCTAGGTAGGGATCATGGTGTCAGAGTGGAATGTCAGAACTAGACCAGCGTGAGAGGAGTACCGTGCAAGATGTGGCAGCACAGTGTGGAGTGTCAGGCCTGAGAGGGGTATGGAGGGCAACTCACACAAGGGAGACCCAGCATATAGTGTTCAAGACCAAGCACAGTGGGGAGTGCATCCCTGCTGGGTAGAGGTGGTGGCAGCAGTGGCAATTTAAGCCTGGCTGTATACAAGGAGATTGATCAAATAATAAAATCAGGTATTTCACTGTAAGAGAAAAGAATTTAAAATGCAGAAAAGCAGATTGGATCTCTTGCGTTGGATTGGAATTAGACATATCACTATGGACTTATGGTTTTCAAGGTATATGGAGAAATATTAAAAAAAAGATAGCTGGAAATATCTATATATGTGAAAATAAAATATATTCCTTAGCTCTGTCTACTTGGAGTACTCAGGAGCATTGACAACCCATTAGCAATGAGCACCCAAATCTTTGCTTCTAAATACCACTATCCACTAAAAGTAACCATGGCTCCTTGGAGAAATGAATGATTCCGGGGCTTGGGCACAGAAATTGTAAGTTGAGCTTAGAATATCTTATTTGCCAGAAAGTAAAAAAATGCCCCCCAAATTATGGGGGGATGCCAAAAGACACAAAGGACAGATTGAAGGGTCTCTCACTGGCCAAGACAGGGACAACTTGAACATCAAAATACATGTGTTTAACAGGTTATAACCTAGTGATTACAGAAGAAATCCAAGAGGCTGTACTGATATATATATATATATATATATATATATATATATATATATATATATATATAAGTAAATAATAAATCGAGAGTTTAATGACAAAAGGGACAACCATAAAATCTCAATGTACCTCCCCACAAAATATGTATTAATTTCACAGGGAAAAGAAAAACTACAAGTGGATAAAGTTAACTGCTTTTCTGTTAAACTATTTACCCTAAAATCTATCAAAATATTTAGATCACACATATTAATGCCCAACAATCAGGTTGAATAGATAAACTAAAGGTGACTGTTTTCAAATTTAAAGCCATTAAATCCAGTTTGTATTCATGAAATATGAGCACACTGGAAATTCTATTCCAAGCAGTGCCACGTATGTATTCTTTTTTTTTTTTTTCTCTTAAAGTCAAAGGAAAAAGTTATTTAGGCTTCCAGGGCTAAGCCGTCTCTGATCAGGTACATTACCAGAACTGGTATCAGTGCAAGTTACAGATGAGCAGCTGGAGAAATTTAGCAGAAAGATGAGATGTGAGTAATAAAGAAGTGAGAAAAGAACAAGTCTTCGTTTTGTTGTTCTTTGTTGCTGTTATTTTCAGAGATTAATGCATTTAGCTCTGACTATATGCTCTATCAGTCTAAAAGTATCTTTATCATATTTAAACTTTGCAAGTGGAACATGGGAGAAAATATTCAATATGGTTTAAGCAGATCCCACAAAATGATATTTCCAACTTCTTTTTCAAAGGGGAAATTGTTTCCAGAAGTTTCTCTTACAGAGTAAACTTTCCCATGTAGAATTGCATGGGTGTGGGTGGTCCACATTTACTGAAATCCTCTGAAATAATTGATGATCCATGTGTAGCTGTTCACTTTGACACATTAGATGAAATGCAGGAAGAAGCAATAGCAATATAAAGCAAAGATATTGCCTCAGAACTGCTTCAGACAGGGGAAAGAATAAGTAATGTGAATTTACACATTTATTTCACTGCCTTTTCAATTGGCCTTTTACTCTTCTAACTCTTTAAAATGGTATCAATTAAGGACAATAAGATTTCTGGGAGGAAAAACACAATCTCTGGCATTAGCAGAGAAGTAGCAGCTTTGTTTACGAACAGATCACTGCCAGAGATTCTTAGTCTATATTCTATAATACAAGCTATAATCTGTATGCTGATTTTAGTCTATAGCTGTGCTATTTACTTCAGTGGTCACCGCCATGCTGGCTTTTGGAGACTTCAGTTGTGGCCAGTCTGATGTGAGATGTGCTCTAAGTATAAAATACATAGCAGTTATTGAAATTTTATTACAAAAAAAAAAGAATGTAAAATATCTCACTCATAAATTTTGTATTACTCGAAATGACAGTAGTTTGGATATACTGGTTTAAATTTATTATTAAAATTAATTTCATCTGTTTCTTTTACTTTTTTACCGAAGCCATTAGAAAAATTAAAGTTACATATGTGCCTTGCATTTGTGTTCTGCATTATATTTCTATTGGACAGCCTGGTCCATAGAATGCCCTTCATTGTTATTATTAAATTAGAACACAAAAAATCACACTTTTAGTCTTTTGTGAATGTGTAAAAATTTTCAAAAAAATTGTAAAAGTGGTCATGTATTTTTGGAAAATAACGCAAAACCAGAATATGTTCCTCTACTCAAATTCAAGAAGTAGCAGACAGGTCACTGCACATAAAGCAAGTGTTCACAGCTGCTTTCCCAAACCCAGTGAAGCACTGCCAAATTAGTTCTACAGAAATGCTATTCACCGGACGGGACTTGCTCCATCTTACACGCATGCCACTGTATTTCAATTAACTTGGCCAAACTGTAATGAGGCTGTGTCAGAAACAGGAAGAAAAGACCAAAAATAAAAGAAGGGACAATGGAAATATTGAGCCTACGACAGCAAGGCAGGCTGGCCTCTCACCCTCTAAGAGCACAGGGGCTTAACCTGGGTGTCGTACGTACATACGGGATCAGAAATGCTGTGAGCCTGTCTCCCGGCTGTGTCCACTGATGGCTTATGTATGGGCTTAGAATTTAGGGAAAAACAATGCCTCTGAATAAAATATAAGAAGCGTCCATTGTGAGAGGAAAGTCAAAGAGCTATATTTTAATGTCCCTTCAACAAAAGCTTCTGAACAGAATCTGAAAAGGCAGCATGATGGGCACACACTTTTCCACTCCTTGCCTGAGGCAGTCGGAGCTGTCCAGAGCATCTATGTATGCTACCTAAGTAGTAAAGAACTCCACTAAGAGAGAAAATGGAAGGGAACCCTTCCCCTTCCACTGCTAATCTCCTCAGGCTGACTTTCATATATAGCACTTATAATATCACTTTATGCTTTGGAGAGAATGATTCGGCCTATTTTTTTCTGTATCCATTTAACAGACAGCTGTGTTATCACGGGTTTCTATTATACCTTGGTCTGGTTATTTTACGAAGCCTATATTATACTGAGTACTAAAGGGTCAAGGGATATTCAAGAAGATGAGAAACGGCAGGGGAGACACAACAACAAATCTAAACACCTCTGCAGGTACCTTGCCAGTCTTACTTATTATTTTTGATGTGATATCGACTGCAAATCCAGCTTCAGTCTCACTCACATTAAACCAATGCTCAGAGAAGGAACTTTTGCCTGGGCCTGAGCTTAAAACCATCAGGGCTCATAATAAAGCTCTCAAAGGCTTGAACTATTTCCAAGTTCCCTTCACACTAGCCTCCTTATTTTCTTTCCCTTCAGATGTAAAAGTTGGTTGCTTGTACATTTTGAATAACAGAAGGTAGAAAATTCCAGGGAAAGAAAAAAATATATACCGATTAACCAATTCATGTTTCTCTGATTTAAAAATCTCTTCACACTGCTAGACTGTCAAGAGGGGACAAGCCATACCTACGATTGCTTTGTGGGACAAAATACCCAGTTACTTGAGAGCTTTAGTAAACATAAGAATATCACGCTGTTCATTGATGCCAAATGTGGACAAACTGAACGTATTTGTAGTGCTAAGGATGATTGAAAGGCAATGATGCAGACATATACATCTAAAGTTGTTTCGACTCAACTGACAGTATTAAATTAGGAATACATGCAAAGACCCACAAAGAGACAACAGGAGAAATGGGTTAAACATAGAATATTTACTAAATATTCTAGAACTTTAATATTTCCCAAGAACTTTTGAAAACACACTTTTGAGTTATGTGCTTTCCACTTCCAGAACCTACACTTTTAATCAGGAGAATCTTTGGCTTATTTGGCAAGGTAAGGGGTTCTAGAGGCAAATTTAAATTATATTTCTAACACTCCTGTTTATTTTAAAGAAATACTGTTTTATGAAATCCAGCTTTAGTGTATTACTGTATAACAATAGCCGTCATTTGTAATAATTCCGTAGTTTATGATGCTTATAAAATTAGGGGAACTTTTTTGTAAGGTTGGAATCTGCTTATTTAAAATAAGAAAGGTGCTCTTAACTTGGCCATTTTTTATTAGTCCTCCTTCAAAAAGCCATTAACAATGGCATCACTTACCCACCGCATGAAAAGAACTTCTTGAAGCATGTGAGCTTTCCCACTGGTCAAATGTAGGATAAGAAAACCTTTCTCTCTCTCTTGGATATAAAACTATACATTTTCATTTTTGATAGGCTTTAAAAAACATAACGTCTCAAAGCTAGGAACACTTTTGTTCCAGTCAGGCATAAGCATCACAGATGGACCTTGAGGGCATTATGCTGAGTGAAATAAGTCAGGCAGAGAAAGACAAATACTGTACGATCTCACTTGTATGTGGAATCTTAAAAAAAAAAAAAGTTCATAGATACAGAGAACTGATTGATGGTTGACAGAGGTGGGGAGTGGGTGAAATTGGTGGATAATGGGAGTCAAAAGGTACAGACTTGCAGTTTATAAATAAACAAGTCATGAGATGTGATGTACAGCATGGCGACTGTATTTAATAATGCCATAATGTATATTTGAAAGTTTCTAAGAATGTAGATCTTAAAAGGTTTCACTCATCACAACAAAACTTGAAACTATGTATGGTGACATACATTAATAGACTTTTACGGTGATCATTCCATAATATATGCAAATATCAAATCGTTATGTTGTACACCTGAAACTAATATGATATTATATGTATTTTAAAATATTAAAACCTATAAAAATGAAAGACTTTAAGATATTAAGAAGGGGGCTAGGTAGATATCCAGAAAAAGACCATCCCTGATGGAAGGAACAGTCGGTGCAGAGGCACTGGGACAGGGCTGTGCCTGGTGTGGGAAGGGACACTATAGGGTAGTGAGCCTGGGGTGCAGTGAGCGAGGGAATAAAATTAGAGATGAGGTTAAGGGCTAGAACACATAGAACCTTTTGTGCTATTTTAAAGACTAACTTTTACTCTGAGAACAATGGGGAGACAGCAGAAAGCTTCTAAGCGGAGAAATGAAGTGATAGGACTTGTTTCAAAGGATTATTCTGGCATCTTGGTAGAGAACAGACTTTGCATAGAGCAAAGGGAAAAGCAGGAGACCAGTTAGGAGGCGTTTAAAGAATCTAGCTGAGAGCAAATGGTGGCACAGAAAGGAAAGATGAGAAGGTGAGAAGTGGTTGGATTCTGGATACACTTTCAGGTCAATGCTTTAGGGTTGGATATTTTTTTCAAATCAAGACTATAGGATTAAATGTAAAAAGGGTGCTAAAGAGAGAAGTCAGGGATGTCCCCTTCCTCATGTAATTTTCCCCAGTTCACACAATTAGATTTATTAATTCCATTTCTGTGTAACATGGCACCCCAAATATCTTCTTTATATCTCTACCATGGTACCTACCCTCTAGTAATTATTAGTATATGCTTATGTACCCCCACTTGCCTATAAATTTCTTCTCCAGGGCAAATCCAGTGACATTTTTTATACCTCTATTCCTAATACCTAGTAAGATCCCTGACACACCATGATAATCAAAACTTGTTTGATGAACAAACAAATCAAGGATGGAATGAAGCCATTTGTGCCATGTATGATCCTTTGCAGATGACATAATAGTCTCCAACTTGCATATCAGAAACATTATTCAGCAAAATCTTTATTTCTCCTATACTCAGACTATTCTTACTGCCTTTTGGTCAATTCACATTTATGACAAAGTGTGCATGTTACAGTCCATGTGGCTTCAAAATAGGAAATCAATTTTTATTCTTCTCTGCTTATATATGTCTTTGCAGCCTTTATTACTCATTCAGAAATGTATGTTGAATACAAAACAGTAGTTCTAAAACCAAACTTGCATTTAGGCTAAATCTGTCCAACAAGCTCTCAAAGTGTAGTAGAAATGACAAAAATAGGAGTAAAAATGAATATATATGTATGTATATATATTCATATACTTACGTAAAAAGACAAATATGCATATATGCACATGTTTGAATATAAACAGCATAAAAATACCCTCAGTAGAAGAACTATTTTAGTTTCTCACAAATAGGCACCAAGGAACGAAAGGGGTCATCAATACATTACAAACCTCGGCATTTGTAAAAAATTCCATGAAACATATCATATTTATACATATAGTTTCCAATTTTGGAAATAAATTCTTTTGTACATGATTGATTTTCTAACTAGCTATAGGGCAATATTTCATACAAATGTTTGGCTCAAAAGATAACTATGTGCTTGTTCACATAGAGAGATTATAAAAATAGTAAGACCAGAGTGGTTATGAATAACTATGTGTAGCAAGGATAAAAGCTCTTTTTTTTTAACTTCTGAAGGTGAACAGCCTCGTGTTCCGGAGCCAGAACGTATCCTTATAGTTGGGCCCCTTTCATTATGGAGGTGAGCACTTTGGTGAGCACATTTGTTAGTGTTTTTGTCTGTCTGTCTGTTTAACCTCAGACACAAAAGTCAAGTACCTATCCATTGTTCTTAGGAACCTCATCTGAGGAAGCAACCCGTATTGACTTGCTTCAGACTATAACATCTAGTATAATTTTTAATTATTTAAATGGCTATCTCCATTTGTGGGAGAGTATATTTGCATATATTGTGTGTGTGTTTTTTTTACTTATGTATAATATATAGTGCATTATTATTGTATCAACCTGGTCTTCTGCTGGTTTGCTTTCTGCATGCAAGAGAGGGAATACCCAGTAGAAAGAACTCGTATAGACTGATAAGTAGACCCCTGCAATATGCCACCAAGCTAAAGGTTAAAGAGCAAGATGGCCAAGAGGGGACTCTTTGAGAAGATGATCAATAGACTCTAGGAGCAATATTATCTGATTAGCCAGTATAAAGTTTTCCTTTTCTGCTCTGTAATTCCCTCAAGTTATTCTCAAGCCTTCCATAAAGTTACATTAGCCTTACATTAGCTGTGTGATGGGGAGTAAAGCAGGGACCCTACATTTATGATGAGAGGAAAGTGGCCCCAAGGAGAGCTTCAGCATGGGGAGAAGCATTTATGTCACCATCAAGTGAGAAAAAAGGGGAGTTAATTCAAGCTACGGTCCAGAGCAAAAAGTGTAACTGGGGATGGAGTTCCAGAACAGGCAAGTACAACAAATTGGTCTGTCTTTGAGATGAGATGAGATGAGATGAGATAATTGATCTATACATAATAAAATAGAATTGTGAAAAGTTTTTAGCCAAGTAATGACTAAAAAAAATACCAGAAATCTCTAGCCAAGTATGATTTTATCTAATGTACAGGTCATAATCTAACAAATAGATTATGATGAAAATTACAATATTTGTAGAAATTGCTTTGTAAACACGGTTCCTTAGGATCATTAAAATTATGATTCTTAAGGTCAAAAATAGTAAAATATCAATAATATCATATGGTTCGACCTCATAAATTTCAAAATAATATTATATAAGGATATTTTGCTCTTTTATATCTGTGATTACTTTGGTATTATGCATTAGTTTTATGAAACTTAATATCAGAAGATTCTTTATTCTGGGACACTTACATATAAGACAGATTCAATATCATTAAACCCAATCCTGAATGGGTATACAACCCTGAATGAGAGCAGAGACTACCTTTTTATAGGAATGGATATGTCCGGTCTTCATACAATTTAAAGTCCATCTATAGTTTTCTTGAAAAGCAGGTTGCTCTATTTTACTTAAACTCTTATCCTGATGCTTCTATTTAAATAAAACTACTGGCAGATCTTAAAATGAATACAGATAATATAATATCTTAAATAATATATATGCAGATAATACATCTAAATCCATCAGAGATTTAGAAATTAACACTAAACTCATCAAATATGAGTATATCATATAAAGTTTAAATCTTCCATAGTATTATTTTTTAACTTTTTCCTTGAGTTAGAGCAACAGCATTTATGGTGTTTTACTGGATTTGTGGGGATAGGAGAGGTTACAATCTAAAGCAAACAGCCCCTCAATCTTAATGATTTAAATGTAGCAAAGGTTCATTTCTCACTTGTGCTAAATGCCCATGACATGTCAGGGGCCCAGGCTGACACAGCACCATGATCTCCTATGGTCATTGCTCCAGAAGCAAGTAATCTCTGAGGGGCTCACAGGCACAATTCAATCTTGTTCCCATGTTCTCACATCAGTTCTGCCCACAACTCATTGGCCAGAACTATTCATAAGGCTCACCAGCCACAGGGAAGAGGAAGAGCAATGCTGACATGTTTTTGGAAGGGGAGACCAATGGAAATGTTTCATGAGTAGCACTGATGACTAACAGGGGTTCTTTTTTGTTCAAAAAAAAAATAGGAAATTTTATATATCTGTGTGTGTCTGTGTAGATGCATGTGTGTACATGCGTGCACATACACACATATCATTAATTGGAAGCCATTCTTTTGGTTTAAATCAAGTTTGAGGCAGGAAGAACTAAATTTGCTTACTACAATTAGGGTGCCATCCACTGAACACTAAACAAATCATTATACTTTATTGAAAAAGGTGGTCAAATAATCCCTGATTAAACTTCAATGGTTCCCCCTTACTTTCAGCTCCAACCAACCACAAACAAAATAATATTTCTTTTAGTAAGAGCCATCTATGAAGAGGAACTGAAAACAAATTCATGTTTTTGATCCATCTTTGAAAACACACTTGCTTGTGTTCTCAGCAAACACAGGTTTTATTCTTTGTAAAATGTGATTGATTTTAGCTTTGAATATAGGCAAGCACAATACTTTGATTTGAAGAAGAAAGCCCAAAAACAATTTTGAAAGCAAAGTTCACGGTGGCCACTTTTTCTAACACAAATTCTCAGAACAGATGACAGCCTCAAAACAGTCAAAAGAGATAGATAACATTATTATCTTGATGCATTAATCCCTATAATGTTTTCTCTAGCTAAAGAAAATGAAATTACTTACAAAGTGCTTTGAGGCAAAAACTATTAGCTGACTTTCCTATTATGAACAAATGAACAGGAAAAATTACTCTGAATTTCTTTTACCAGATGACATTCTGTGAAATACTTGAAGCAAAAAGAATATACAATTTATAAAAAGTGAAGATTCAACTTAAAACCTAAAAGAAAGGAATCTTCTTGCATGTGTTAATTTTTTAAAGTAACAATTGAAATATTCTCTCCCAGTTTAATAAAAGGAAAATACAAATGGGTTCCACCTCAGTCCACACATCAGGACACTAGAAAAATCCATGGCTCTAATTCAAGAAAAGAATTAAAATAATAGTAATATGAGTAGATTTAAAAAACACTTAATGCAGAAACTAGTTTTCAAGCCCATAGAACATCCAACATATTTGAAATTCCTATATCTCCTTTTGTCCTAGGCAATTCTGGACTCTGGGTTCGTGATTAAATTCTAGCAATAACATACCCTTAATGTTCTCTTCTTTATCTTTTCATTTGCGTTTACTTATTATTTCAACCAGATAAGTGGTTCAGACATGGAAGTACTCACAGCATTTTATTCTCTACCTAGAATAACATATAATGATGCAGAGATGATAGCCTTAGAATTTCACAAGTTTATTTGATTTGGGGCAATATTTGATACTAATTTCTTCTGAAACCCTTGCAGGGAGAACAAGTGTTTAGTAAGCATTCAGCCACATCCCACACTCTTCCCACTGAATCTTCACAGCAGCCTGCTAAAGGAGGTTAAACCTCGTTTTATTAGAAAATAGATACTCAGAAAGATTAGATATTTTGGTGACATTCACAGAGCTAATAAATAGTTAAGACAGAATTAAATCTCAGTTCTATGGGCCCCAAAGCTCATGTGCTTTTTAGAAATCATACAAATGATTTCTACACATTTAAAAGAATGTTAAAACTAGCTTTTGAGAGTCACTGATCTATACAGTAACACAATTAGTGGCCAGACTAAATTCATAAAGCCCTTCTCTGTAGCTACATAGTAAAAGATGGGTCAGATTCGGGTACTTATTTCTAACATGTTAAAATTACCTACATATAAAATAAAAAGAAAAAGAAAAGAGCAGCAATAACGACAATAAATAACCAACTTTGGAAAGCTTCACAGCAAAGAGGCTAGAAGGATGGGCTGAGGAGTCAAGTTATTTGGGCCGATTACAATTCTACACTCACTTACTAGCTGTGACCTTAAGCAAATTGCCTTACCTCTCTGCGCTTCAGTTTCCTTATTAGAATTATTTGAGAGCTGAGCACTTTGTATCATGGGCTCATTTCATATTTAAAAAAAATAAAGCTTATTGTTAAAGAAAAGAATATCCACTTTTACCACTCTCAAATCCTATTTTATTTTCTGACTTATTTTTGACTTGCAGAGAACTCCTTAACATTTGACTTGCAAAGGCTCTTACGATGCAACATGATACTGAGACTATACAGAGACATAATTTGGGGTCTTGGTTCTACAGAAAGGACTATTCAGAAAATTTACTTAGAAATTAGACATGTACTAGTGTGTGAGAGTTACTGTTGCCTTGAAGCATAATTTAAATCTTATACTGTTATTTTTTCTTTTATTTTTATTCTTTTTAATTGACTATTTAATAAATAAGTAATAACTGGCTGAGCCGAGTCTGGTACTGGAAAGGGAAGGAACTTTCTCCTTGGCATGACCAGACAGAACCAAACAGAGACCAACAGATGAATCTCAAAGTCTGACTGCTCTGATCTGTTCCCCCATAGCATAGCCTCCTCATGGGATAGAAAAGAAGGGCCCTTCATATGGGCCTTATTTTTAATAGCCCATCATGATACTGCTCGCTTCTATTTTATGCTATTCTTTACTTTTAGTCAAAAAAGAGTTATATGCATTAAAATATAAATCTAAGAAATCTTGTGATTGTTGCATATGTGTCCACAGTCTTACTTCAAATCCTTTAGTATCTCGACAAGGGAATAACCACCAAGAAAAAACTTGAATTAAATAGTGATGCTCCCTCTCAAACAGGTTACAAATCAAAGCAACAACTACAAAGTTTGATGTGCTATCTGAAGATTAAAGAAAGAAAGGAAGGGAGGAAGGAGAAAAAATTAGAATCAGGCTATTTTGAGAACTAATCAAAGAGTCAGTGCCTTGTTATTCAAAACTCCTTTTTCTATCTCTAGAAGAAAAGTAAAAATTATAAAGATCAATAAGGAACTGAACCACCTATGTAATCCTTCTAATACAGAGATCAGCCTCAAACTACCCCAGGTGAAGATTTACTCCCAGAACCTAATACAGTACTCATCATACAGTACTTAGTAAATACCTTTTTAATCAATGAATAAATAAATGATTTAGGAATGAACTGTATCTTAAATAATCTCCTAACAAATAAGTCTTCAAATGACAAATGAATCTCCATTAGGTGAATCTTTCTCTACTCACAACTTTCATTGTCATTGTGTTGTGATGACCCAAACTCTCTCTCCATCTCCCATCCTTCCTACATTCCAGGCTTGCATATCCAATTATCTACACTTGAATTAGCCATCTGGATGTCTAACTCATCCATTAATTACAACACATCCAACATGGCATTCTTACTCCTCTCATCTAATCAGAATCTCTCATTTTCCTGTGTTTTATAATCCCATCCAAAGCTAAAATCACAAATGTCATCCTTTCTCTTTACTGTCTACAGCTAATGGATTGTTCCTTCTATCCTCTGAATAATTTTGAAATCTGTATTTTCATCTCTATCCCACTGCTACTGTAGATCCTTATTCTGTGCAATAATCCTGTAATACTCTCTCCCAATTGATTTCCTGCATCCAGTTTTGTTTCTAATGCATCTTCCTCGCTGTTGACAAGATCATTTGTTTCCCCTACTTAAAATCCTTCAATGGCTCCCTAAGGTTTTCAGAATAAAGTCTAACTTATTTCAAATGGCATGTAAAGCCTTTCCTATTAAAAGCACTTCTCCCATAAGAAATATTGATAAAGTGTGCTCTTGCAACCTTTCCTGAGACCAGGCTGCCACTGCCCTTTAATTGCCCATCTCTAGACAAGAGCAAGACCCTCCAAGTCCTAGCTGTCACTGATGGGAGGTATCACCATGCTCTGTGAAGTTCAAAGAAGACTGAATGCTCTCACCAGCAGAAGAAAACTATGTCCCTCCATATTCTCAGCTTCCTTCATAATGCTGAGGCCAAATATAAGTTCCAGAGATGGTCTTTCAAGGCCTCTTGGCGCTAAAGTTTTTCAATTGACAAGAGTAAGGCCAGCTTTCTAAACTGAGTATTGCCATTTGCATGAACACCTCCAGAGACTAAGGAAATGGTATGGGTAAAGAGGTGACGCGTGGCTACCCACTCACTGTGGTCAGCTATAGGGCCACATGGCCTGGCAAGACTGGCACACTGTGGTGGGGGCTGTGGTGTCTGTCTCATGGAACATTCCTAACATGGTGGTACAGGTACATCGATACAAGAACTACACAGAAATTCCAGCCTTTCACACTCAAGGAATCTATGCATAAGAAGGTTGTACAATTCTCTGCTTGCTTAGGAATTTACCTTCTGATTTTGTGATCACATGTTATTTCTATTACACCTGCCTGAGATATCAGTATGATCGTATTACCCAGGATACCTAAATAAACTTTATTTCCTAAATGGACATATCATTTCCTCAGAAGAACGTACAAGGCTTCATAGAAAAAGACAATTAGTCGTACCAATTCTTACTGTTGAACATGTGCCTACTCTCCATTAGAGCTTAAAAATAATGAAACAAGCACTTTTACAGAAACTCATATGTTTCCGTGGAAAAATTATTGAGGTCATTATTATTTTCCTTGAGGAGCGGCAGATCAACTATAATTATAAGTGATGCTTCTAAAACAATGCAGTGTTGTTCTAAACATTTCCTCTTCAAATATTTCAGATGGATTAGCTATACCAACATGTTTTATTTCAGCATGTTCCTCAAAAGCAATTTTTCCTTATTTCTAAACATAATATTTTCATTAAAATTAGTCTTTATTGGAAACAGAATATACTTTAACACATGCATATATGCAAAGAAATAAGACCACATATGATTAGAGCTATATGTCTGTACTTAACCAACATGCTTTAAAAAGATTTATTTTTAAAGAATCATAATACTGAGATTTATTGTTAGCCAAAATCTTTGCATTCAAGGAAAGCATGTGTTTAATTTAGTATTAACACTTGGAAATTTGATGCTATATGTTGTTTTATATTTTTATATTCTGTACTAGCTACATTTTTTAATAGAGAGGACTCAAGTTATCAAAAATATTTAGCATTTTTGTTGATTGAAATTGAAAACTAGAAATAACCTTGTTGCTTCTAAACATTTAGAAAGTTTTTAAAAGTTGGGGCATCCAGAATAGTTTAGTTACGGAAGGTAAGGAATACACAGTGAATAGTCACTGGCATGATTCACCTTTGTAAAGATGACGACTAAAATGCATTTAGCTGGTTTTCATTTAATTAGGCTCTTGAGTGAGTTATTTTAACTAAAATTATCTAATAATATTTTTTCCATCACTGTAGAGATTTTAGTATTTCTTCTATAAAGATTTTGGTCCTGGTAATTTATAGATAAATTATAAATTGTCTTTTTTTTCTTTCTTCATATTCTTTGTTGAATTCGTGAGCCAATTTTATCATTTCCTTAAACTGCATTGTAAATTGGAAAACACAGAACTGCTCAAATTGACAGCTCCATGTCAAATGGCTCACCTTTCTGAAGCACCTGCAGCTCCAGAGGGTTCACATAAACTTGCTCGTATCCTTTCCTCACATGAGCTTTCTACAGATGCAGTCACCAGAAAGGACATGTTACTTACAAGGCTAGGTAGAAGCCAAACTAATAATAATAATAATAATAATAATAATAATAATAATAAATGTTTCATAGGCTGAAAATACAATGCTACATCTCATAATTTTGGTTGAGAATCATGAAGATCACTCATAAGTAGGCACATGAACTTCTTTTTCATATTAAACGAACCAGTTAATGTAGAAGGTAAAATTGATTTGGAAAAATGGCCTGAAGTGTAACCTCCAAAAATTCATATGTGGAAGTCCTAACCTTCAACATGACTATATTTGGAGATAGGACTTTAAAGGAGATAATTAGAGTAATTACGCTAGGGCTTTAAAGGAGGTAATGATGTCACAAGGGTGGAGTCCTAATCCAGTAGCACTGGTGTCTTCATCCTAAGAAGAAAGCCACCAAAGCTCTCTCTTTCCACACATGTGCACTGAGAAAAGGCCATGTGAAGAGAGCGAGAAGGCACCGTCTGCAAGCCAAGGAGAGAAACGGCACCAGAAACCAACCTTGCTGGCACCCTCAGCCTCCTGAATCGTGAGAAAATAAATTTCTATAACCGGCATCCAAATTGGAAAAGAAGAAGTAAAACTGCCATTATTCCCAGATAACATGGTACTATCTAGAGGGAATCCTAAAGATTCCACCAAAAAAAAAAACCAGTTAGAACTGATAAATAAATTCAGTAAAGTAGAAGGGTAAAAAAAATAATATTTAGAAATCAGTTGCATTTTTATACACCAATAATGAACTATCAGGAAGACAAATTAAGAAAATAATCCCATTGCGATTGCATCAAAAAATAAAATACCTAGCAATAAATTTAAGCAAGGAAGTAAGAGACCCATACTCAGAAAATTATAAGATATGGAAGAAAGAAATTAAAGAAGATAAAAATAAATGGAAGCATATACTGTGCTCATGGATAGGAAAAATTAACATCGTTAAAATGTCCATACTACCTAAAGCAATTTATACATTTAATGCAATCCCTATCGAAATACCAATGGCATTTCTCACAGAACTAGAACAAATAATCCTAAAATTTACATGGAACCACAAAAGACCCCAAATAGCCACAACAATCTTGAGAAAAAAGAACAAAGTTGGGGGTTTTATGCTAACTGACATCACACTATACTACAAGGCTATCGTAATCAAAAGAGCATAAAAACAGACACATGGATCAATGGAACCGGATAAAGATCCCAGAAATAAACCCATGCCCATGTAGTCATTTAATCTATAACAAAAGAGGAAAGATATACAATGGGGTAAAGACAGTCTCTTCAATAAATGGTGTTGGGAAATCAGGACAGATACATGCAAAAAAATGAAACTGGACCACCTTCTTATACGACATCCAAGAATAAGTTCAAATGGATTAAAAACTTAAATGTAAGACCCGAAGGCATGAAACTCCCAGAAGAAAACATAGGCAGTAAATTCTGACATGGCTCTTAGTAATTAATTTTTCTGACATAGCTCCTTGGGCAAGGGAAACAAAAGAGAAATTAAACAAATGGGACTACATTAAACTAAAAAGTTTTTGCACCACAAAGGAAACCATCGACAAAACGAAAAGACAGCATACTGAATGGGAGAAGATATTCACCAATGATACATCCAATACGGGGCTAATATCCAAAATTTATAAAAAACTCATAAAACTCAAAACCATGAAACCAAACAATCCAATTAAAAAATGGGCAGAGGACCTGAATAGACATTTCTCCAAAAAGTACATACAGATGGCCGATAGACATATGAAAAGATGTTCAACATCACTAATGAATGCAAATTGAAACCATAATGAGATATCACCTCACACCTGTCAGAATGGCCATCATCAATAAATAACAAATAACAAACAACAAATAAAAAACAAATAAGTGTTGGCAAGGATGTGGAAAAAAGGGAAACCTCATGCATTGCTAGTGGGATTGCAAATTCGTACAGTTACTATGGAAAACAGTCTGAAGATTCCTCAAAAAATTAAAAATAGAACTACCTTATGACCCAGCAATTCCACTTCTGGGTATTTTTCCGAAGAAATCCAAAACACTAATTCGAAAAGATCTATGCACCCCTATGTTCACTGCAGTACTATTTACAATAGTCAAGACACAGAAGCAACCTAAGTGCCTATCAGTAGATGATTGGATAAAGTTGTGGTACATATATACAATGTAATATTACTCAGCCATAAAAAAGATGACATCTTTCCATTTGCAACAACATGGATTATGCCAAGCAAAATAAGTCAAACTGAGAAAGACAAATACAATGTGATCTCACTTACATGTGGAATCTAAAGAACAAAATAAACAAACAAACAGAAACAGACTCACAGATACAGAGATCTAATTGATGGTTGCCAGATGGGAGGAGGATTGGGAGGCTGGGTGAAAAAAAATGAAGGGATTAAAAAGTACAAATTGGTAGTTACGAAATAGTCATGAGGATGTGAAATACAGCAAAGAGAATATAATCAGTAATACTGTATCAGCTAACTATAAATAGAGCCAGGTGGGTACTAGACTAATTGGGGGGATCATTGTATAAATTGTATAAATATCTAACCACTATACTATTAATATAAAATAGTATATATTAATATACATTAGTATAAAATACTATATTTAATATAAAATAGTATGGAATGTCTACTATAATTGAAAAAAATTTTAATTAAAAAGAAAAAGAAAAGAAATTTTGGTTATTGAAGCCACCCGGTCTGCAGTGCATTGTTATGGCGGCCTGAGCAGACTAACGCAGGTGGTTGTCTCACTACTCTGAAAAATGGGCTAATGCTTCATACCAGCTAGTCCTAGCCCCAAAAGCACTGGTTTTTAACGGTATAGATTTTTAACCTTTAATCAAATATTCTTTAATATTTAATCAAATATACCAATATCACAAAGAAAAAATTTCCCCTTGCTCTGTATTTTTCTTAGTGGCTTTCAAACCTTTTGACCATGATCTATACTATTATTAGTATGTCCATATGCATGTATGCATATAAGATATAGAATGTTAAATATAGACATGTGTGCATATATACGTATGCACATATTTTGCAAAACAGTACTATTCTTAACTATAAGAGATATGTTCTGTTCAATTCTATTTTATTTAAAAAATAAATGTCTGTGTGTGTTTTTTAAAATCCATTTGAAAGAAAGCCGGTTTATAGATAGATGTTTGAGTTCTCCCTTTAGCCATCCCAAACATTTCCTATTTATAATTTCTTTTTTCTTTTAGCATCTCAAGATTTTAAAAAGCACATTGAAGTGAAATTAACCACAATATTCTCGACCTCCCTCCTTCCCTCCCTCTCTCTCCCTCTCCCCTCCACTGATGGGAAATATTGGATAGCTTACTCTCTTTCTAATTACTATAGGTAACTTGTATATAAATAAGAAATTGCATGACTTAAAAGGTTTCAAATAAAATATTTGTTTGTAGAGAGAAAATAATTTAATCATTTCCTCTTATTCTATTTTTTTGGATATAAGTTTAAAGAATAGTGCTTGTTGCATCAATCAGAGATTTTGACACTGGTATCTATTGGCCTATGAACACCGGAATAATAAAATGGAGGGGATAATTAAAGGAAGACAAGGGTACTCTAAGTGCAGGTTTTATAGAATTGTTGTTCTCTCAAAAAATTAGTAAAGTTGGCTAAGACCCAGGAGCAAAAAATACAGAATTCATTATAAAACACTCTGTCACACTCAAACTAACCGTGCTTCTGGACCTGAAAATATTATATCAGCATTTAATTTCAAATCTATACAATTTCACAATCAAGATTTAAATTTCAAATTTTCCAGAAGTCATGGGTCAAAATTCTTATGTTCATTTCTGTACATAAAGTTGGTCAAAATAGGTAAAAGTTCTCTTTTGAGCAGCTGATATGTGTATATTTGGAAACTGGCCATAACACTACAGTTTTGGGATGTCTATGTGTGTGTATACATGTGTACTTACACACGTTTATGTAAACTTAAGAAAAAGGAAATAATACAGTAAGAAAAATTCAATATTATATAGTACATTCACCTTCCATGCTACTGATATCTTGACACAAATATTTCTATTGTATTTTTCTTAACGAAATAAAATTTCCTTTGTTCCTTTGAGGAAAAAAAGAAATGAAACAAAAGAAAGAAGAAAAAGAAATAATGAAGAAGACATTTTCAATTACATCTTTTTTCATTCGAAATTACATTCAGTATATAGATGGTATCTGGCACACAGAAGTCTTTAGCAAGTATTTGTTAAAGTGAATAAATTATAACTCATATGATAGCATCATACAGCAAATTCATACCAAACAAACATTAAAAATTTAAATAACATTTAAATATTTTAAAATCTTTATGTTAAAAAGACCCCTTTACTGAATTAGCTAAATAGAAGTGTTTTTACAACTGTTTTAATTCTCACCTCTTCCTTTGTCTTTTTTGATATCACTCGGAGCCAGTCTCCAATCATGCTCAGGACAGCTGCAAAATAAGCAAGTCCTACAAGGATCCAAAACCACACGACAGGCTTATAGAAGTCTAGATATTCAATATCTGATCCGCCTGTGAGAAAAACAACACAGGAGAACAAAATTACTTCAAATTCATAAAAGTTCATATAGATATTTGCCAAAATTATCAACTGAATTTTGACTTGCAAAACAAAAGCTTCTTGTCAATTGATCCATGTTATTATTTTCATATGGAATTCCTCGTTTTCCCTCATGTAATAATCTTTATCTAGTTTTCAAGAACCAGTTAAATGAGGCATTTCATTACTTCTCCAGGTCATAATGATTTTTTTCTTGCTCCATGTTTCTTTTTTGCTTATTATAATCTGTCTTATAATTAGGTCTCCCATTTAGTATTCCTTGTGTACTAGTTTCTTCTTCCACTACTGTTGTAATGGAAGACAACATTTTTAATGGAAGAGAAACTTTTTTTTTGTTGTTTTTGGTATGTATTTAACTTAGTATATTTACCTTATTGCCAATCAATTCACACTGAACAACCAATTCAATGAACGATTCTTATTTTAAAATTATCAGTTCAATGGATAAATAACAAATGCAAGAGACAATAACTTAGTGGGTGTAATCTGAACAAATAGTAATTTTCAGGTGAGACTGCCATTCATTATTCTCAGACTTTTCAGATGAATTCCCATGTGTTTCATACATTTAAATCCCTAGCTCTCAAGAAAATTGGCAAAGGGGTTATTTTGCTTTACTCAAATCTTCATTACTTCTCCATCCATTTGGTACACAGTAACTGCACCTATGCGAATCTGCAAACATTTCAACACATCCCTATTTCAGCACATATTAATGAGCTACTTATTAAATCCCCAAAACTAAGCAGTTATTTTTTTTCACAAGAAAGGGGAAAAAGTCTCTCTCTCTTGAGAAATTCATAATTTAGCCTGAGAAATCCCCACATAGACAACTAACCATAATGGAGTATATCCAGTGATACTGAAAGAGAATAAAACAGTGCTAGGAGAGGAATAGAAGACATGATTTTCACTTCTGGAAGAGGGAAGGTGAAAAGAGAGAAAATGCATCTTAAGGGATGAGGACCCAAAGAGAGAAAAGTTCAGTGTGAAAATATATGGTATATCCAAATGACTTTTAAGTAGCTGCTAAACCTATATATGGATGGGAGCCCGGGAGTAGATGGGAGGAAGAAAAGAATCTAGAAAAAGTAAGTTGTGTCAGGATGTAAGTGGAGAGTACGTACAAGTTTATAGACAGATAAGTCCTATATTCACATTCGACTATATGTGCAGAAAGATCTAGTGACAGAGAAGGAAGGATTGACAGGGAAGTCTCGCGAGAAACTTGCTCTGAACAGCTAAGAAATTATTGTGCCTGATGAGGGCTGGAATGGAAAGAAGAAGCATTTTAGGGGCAGCATTGTCAGGGACTGATCACCACTTAGTTAGTGTGATAAGTGAAAGGAAAACTCTAGGATGACCAGAGACCCTCGCTTGGGAGATGGTGTCAGCAACTGAACAGGAAGCAAAGGGGAAGGAACAGTGGCAGAGAAGAGAAAAAGAAGAGAGGAGAGGAGGGGAGGGGAGGGGAGGGGAGGGGAGGGGAGGGGAGGGGAGAAGAGAAGAGAAGAGAAGAGAAGAGAAGAGAAGAGAAGAGAAGAGAAGAGAAGAGAAGAGAAGAGAAAAGAGAAGAGAAGAGAAGAGAAACTGAGACACGATAGGTTTCAAGTGTTTGAGGTACAAACAGGTAAAGATACCCAGTAGGGCCCTTAAACACAGATCTAACACTTAATGGGGAAGAGCAGGAGATAAGGATTTTTGGATCAATAGCACAGAAACTGGGGATGTACAAGGATCAAGGAAGTACTCGATTTCCAAAGATTCAACCCATACAATCAAAAGAACAGCTAATAACTAGCAAGTATACATTACAATCAAATATAAAATTTTGACTATAACATTACTGTATATAAATTAGGCTTTAAGTTGTCTGCAATGACATTTTTTAAGTATTAAAAGATTAGAGGAAAAAGAACATTTTTCTCTCAGGCAAATAATGTTAATAGACATAACTTCAACTTTCATTTGGGACAAATTGTTTTAGGAATTCGATTTCAAAGTAAATATCTTACCTTCAAAATATTGTGAAATTTTTTACCTTGTGCAGCATTTTTAAAAATATCATTTCTGGGAAAGATTACAGAGGCTAAATGCATCTCATTATGGTTAAGACGTGGCCCATGGGAGATGCAACTCTACAAATTCACAGAAGCGACTTAAGAAATGTGTGTGGAAACTTGTTATATGATAGGCTCACTAGCAAATTCTATTTTTCAAATGTTTCCATTTCAATAAAACCCAAATGACATTTTTTTCCAAGTACTTTCTCTTTCAAAACCAGAAAATCTTCATCCAAATAGTTGTGACTCACTTAACACTTAAATTCACCAAGATGTTGATTTTAGAAGTTAGTCCATGCTCAAGATGACTTTTTTATAAGTCTCCTTTCTTATAAACAGGATGTCACAGTTTAAAAAGAGTAAATTAGCTTAATCACTAAAAGGTTTATATTTGGATAAAATGTTTACCCCACAAGTTTTAGCAGATTCTAAGCCACAGTCGGGGGAAGTTGGGGAGGGGCGGTTCCCATTCTTAATTGCCACGCCTAAGATGAAATACTGGCCATCAAAAGATCTAGGAAAAAAACTAATGTATATGGGAGTATTGTCAAAAACTCACAACTCCTATTCACTTTCTGATAGCTAAGATTTAGGAATTAATTTCCACATCATTCAATTCTCCTGATTCAAGAATCTTATCCAAGTTAAATTATCTATAACGTTAAGATAACTTGCTAAAAAGAATTCTTAGTTTTGTTTTTAAATTAGGAAATCCTCAAAAAATGTTTTTGGCTGTTATCAGCATTAATTTTAGTCTGGCTACTCTGAGAAACCCGTCCATGGGTCTCTTGCTAGTTAAGAACTTAGGATAATTTCTCTGTCCTGGATTCATTCCTTATACACCCCCTGGCCCCATGTCCACTCAGCCACGCCATTATTTTTTTTCCTTTCCACGGACTCCCGAGATGTGGCTTGCAGGATGCCACAACCCACTCTCTCTTCTTGGGTTCCTCACCCACTTGGCAGGAATAGCCACCTCATCGCTGTTTTCTTTGTTGCCACCAAAAATATGCACACAAATCCTTTCCATTTTAAGAGCTTTTTGGCTAATCGTTATAGGAGAGCAGACAGATGGCAATAAAAAGAGCAAAGAAGGGTGGAAGTACAAAGGTTTCAGGAATCTTGTAAACTTTTCCAAGTAGTTAAAATAAGTCTCTTCCTGACTCTCATATGATATGTGATGACCTCTTTTAAATGAGAAATCTCTCCAGATTTCTTCCCCCTCGTGCTTAAATAAGGAAATCAGCCAGAGCCTAATCTAATCTAGCAGATTAAATCATAGGTACTAAAAAGGTAGCCCAACAAAGGTCAGGCTGACATTTATTGCACAAAACTCATTCTCTCCCCAGATGGGTTTCCTAAACATTTGAGGGAAGCTACATTTTCACTCCTCACATTTCCACCGATTTTAGGACAGACCTATTAGTAAGACCATTTGTCCATTAATTTAAGCCATACCTCCAGCCGCCTATCAGTAATTAAGATGGAAATTCAATTGCCATCACTCTTACAGTCTGTTCCAGAACTTGAGAGTGAAAGATTTATTGGCTTCCTGAAATACCAACAGTAAGTGTCCCCACTCTGCAAAGAGAAGTCATAGTCTTGGTAGGTGTAAAACAAAAACAAAAACAACAAAATACACGTGTGTCAGGTCTCACAGAAAAGGAAGCAGCAGAGCTAGAATCAAACCCAGGCCTGCCTGGCTCCATAGCGCAGACTTTTTCCATTGACCTGCCTGTTTATGTCACCTGTGATCTCAGCTATTGTCCTTCCCATCACTTATCCACCAGCCTTCCCCCCACTCCCCATCCCCCCCACACACACATCCCCACACTGCATGGTAGACACCTAGCTAGGGCTAGAAACTCTGAATCAAATAAGATGTGCCTCTTCTCTTCAGGGGTCTTACCTGGATACCAGGAGGGTCTCAAGATAAGTATTATTTTATCAGAAGGCTCCTTACTTTGCTTCTGTCCTTATTCCAGCAGCTTCCGGCAGTGGGCCCTATTCTGCTCTAAAGAGCTTGAGTATACAATGGTCTTTCCCCTTAAATTTAATTCTTTCTCTATGATGCTCCTGAGGCACAGAATACTTACCAAGGAAAAAAATAATAGAAGATATATCTTAGGAATCATCTAGCCAATCTGGACTAAAATTATTAATTCTGGATTTTTAAAATGATCTATATATTATAAAATATATAGAGAGACATATAACTTTGTTCTAAGGAAAATGGGGATTATTTCTCACACTGGTCTATAAGTATTAGAGTTTAGATATCAAATATTGATATCAGTTTTGGGGGTTTGTTTGACTTTATATTTATTAAACAAAGCCACACTGCCTTAATGTAAAAGGAGAAAAAACTTATTTTCTGCTTTAGCATATTTTTCTTTTTTTATAGTAAAGCAATTTAACTGGATGAAATATTTTCTCTGTGCTTCAAGAACTAATAGGCTCTTTCAGTAATGTTGTAAATTGTTTTCTTTTAAAAAAAATGAAAATATGACTTCAGTATTAAACAACAGCTCACCTACTAAACCAAAACTTCTCACATCCTATTAAGTCAGAAAAACACAAGACTAAAAAAACTAACTGAACTTCTTTAGGATTTGAACCTATATTTTAGGATTTTCAATTTCAACATTCAAGAAGTTGTCTATTTCCTGTTGGGTACTTGATCTAAAATTAGAAAAACTACCATTAAAATGTCTTATGATCATAAAAAAGAAGGAACAACACACTGTCTCATTCATTCATTACAAGGATGGAACTCTACGGCATAAAAGATGTACACAATTGTTATCCCTAGAAATTACCTTTACGTCTCACTATGGAGCAATCTGGAGTCTTTTTCATTAACTTAGTACAGTGTACTGCCTGCCTCTCTAAACCATAACTATTAATCACTGAATGTTTTCCTCTTCTTTTTTCTTCCCCATATATTTCTACGATGCTTCTATACATCCATTCTGAATCCTAGAAGTTAAATACTTCTTGTTTTGTCCACAGTCTCTAGGACTTCTGAATGGTTTGGATCAACTCCATTTAATTAATCAGGAAGACAGCAACCAATTCTTTTGTGAATTCTCTGGGAGCCACTGGCTGAATCAGCGGTTTACCGGACCCCTGGTAGAATTTTCCTTTATTATCAAACAGAAAAACTACCAGGAAGAAAAAAAATGTTCACTGTTAAATTGTTAATTGTTCCTAGATTTAAAACATCCTGTCCTATAGGTATAGGCAATCATTATCCCTAAGTGTAAAACACAGTATCAAATATACAATATGTGCTCACTGAATGAAGGAATAAATGAATGAATAAATTATTAATATACTACATCTCCCCAGCAGTCATATAAACCCTCTCTTTCTGATCAAAGCAATTACTCTGATCCATTGTGGTGGTGGTGGTGGTGGTACTGACTGTTCTTCAGTGGCCCTCTCTCTTTATCAGGCATTTCCTTGTTATTTGTTGAATTCCTGGCAAATTTTTACTCAGTGATCAGCTGAACAATGGCAATGTTAATAAACAGCCTCTGATACAGTTGCAAAGTCAGGCAACATCAGGAACTGTTTTCTACAGGGTCTCTACTGGAATAAACTATTTTAGACAAGCAAACAGGAAAAGAAATTTGCCATGGCTTTTTCACAGAGATTTATATGTTTTCATGATAAAATTCCCTTCCATTAATTAAGCAAGCTCTGAGCACGCTACTCAGTGAGTCATGGTATAAGGGAAAACAGTGTGGTTACTAAAAACTACATTTCCAATAATGACTTTGAAAATATGATTCCAAGAAAACTTAATGCTTAATATGAGATATACAAATATATATTTTCCAAGTCAAAAAAATGTGATGACAAATGACTATACAATTGTGAAAATTTGTAAAAATTTTGTAAATGTAAGTGCACGAGAAGAATCTTACCTAGGATATTCCCAAATTATATTTTGTATATAGAGGAACATAAGACACTAAGCATAAAATCTGATTCACCCCGTAAGCATTCGATAACTACCTGTGAGATGAAGACAATTTTATTATTCGACTAAGTATACCAAATTTCACTTATCAAAATTCCAAGAAGATATATTTAGATGACTAAATAAATTTATGCTCAGATGGAAAATGTGTTTTCACAATATCAACCATGGAGATGTCTTAGAGCACCTAAATTTTTTGCTAAATTTTTCATTCTTATTAGAAAAATATGCGTGAGCTCGCTGCCCTGTGAAACTATAGCTTTGCATCTGGCTTTCACTAATTCATATTATCTATTATGAACTAATCTGGTTTATGAAGAAGAGTATTTCTAAGGACTTCTTTGGGCAGCTTCTAAACAATTCGTGGAAATGCATTTTTCGCTGCATAACCCACTCTAACCCTAACAGTATCTCTTAGAGAATACATCAGCTTTAAAAAATAAGAGCAAATTGTGTTAAATGAGGTAATTTGACTTTTCTCCAATTTTAAAGAATCACCAACTAATTTCTTTTAATCATAAAATTAGAAGATAAATTGTAAAAGCAAGCCTGAATAAGCAGAATTCAATCTTTCACACATGTCCAAATAATTAATATTACTTTTTCAATTTTAATGAAGAAAGGCTGATTTAGCATGCAGTCTATAAGGCAAGCATGATTTAGCAACTTATTAACTCCAGACTTCTCATCAAATAAAAAATAAAATGACAAAACTTAATAAACAGAACACAGAAAATCAATAGTTAATTCTCAAATATAATGTGCCATTTACTTAACTTATCTCTCTACAAATTTGACTGTAAATTATTATAGGCACTAGTAAAATCAAGTACATGATATTTTGCTAAATAATTTGATTTCTCTCTTCTCATGTATTAGGAAGGGTGACTTGGTATGCACTGTTCTTAGCAATAGGGGTGTGTTTATTTATATGTAAAAGTGTTGGAGTGCCATTATGTCCCCCCATGTCATTTTTCGCTCTAGAACATTAAAAACTGGTCAAAGAACAAAAAGAGGAATCAGGAGGAAGCAGTTACCAATCACTAAGGTAGCCAAATATATGGTGGCATTAAAGAACTAAAAAAAATTTTTTTTAATTATTAAAAAAAGACTACAATACTAGGAACAGTGTCCTACAGTTTCACAAAGATCAAAATAGCTATAAAATACATAAATTAAGGAGACAAATGAGTCAACAAAACTAGTGTCAATCTGCCTCTTCTCTAATTTATCTTTCGGTGCTTGTCACTTTTAATCATATTGTATTTCTTTGTTAATTATTAACAAAGTACATTTCTATGATTTTTCATTATTTCCTCTGTAAAATTAAAACAATAAATTTAAAGAGGATTGTAATAAAATAAAATCCTAGTAATAATAAAGATGTTTATTAAACTAAAAATTCCACGCAAATGTCATTTCATTACCCCATTCCCCCACAATGCTGTGCCATGACCCCGAATTCAGGGTCCCCATTGATAAACAGAAAATGTTTTCATTGAACTTCTCTCCTCAGGCCTTTGAGACTGGCTACTAACAGACCCACGTGATCTAGCCAGTTTCAGAGTGTTGATCTCTTAAGGTAGGTTAAAAAAATTTTTTTCATTTTCTACAAAACCATGAAGTAAAAATATTTGTTCTCTTTTTCCTAGGCCAGTTCATACTGTGGTCACAAATATACAACATTATTTTAGGATTCCACCCACATTTTTTTTATTTATAATTTTTGTTTTTCTTAGAGTCACAGACCACGAGGGCCACATACTGGACTGACACAGTCTGTCAATTGTTGAAAATAACACATGCACTGTACCATATCATTGGAATTTGCTAAGAAATTAGAACTTAAATATTCTCATAAAAAAAAAACAAGGATAAATATGTGAGTTGATAGATGTGTTAATTAACTAGATGGTGGGAATCTTTTCACAATGTATACATGTATTGAATCACCAAGATGTACATTTATATCTCACAGTTTTATTTGTCATTTATATCTCAATAAAGCTAATAAATAAATAAAACTGTGTGTTACCATAAAAATTTAAAATTAAATAAAATAATACTTGCAATACAAGGCTGTTGGCCTGAAAACAGAAGTTGTATCACTTAATACCCATATATTCCACACTTATTATGAGATTTCATAATTATATTTATGAAGTGGTACAAAAGCCTAAGATTAACATACCACAGGTACATATTTTGTTATCATCACTGTGTCTCACTTTCTTCTGTATTAATGCACTTTCCACTTCTACTTAAGCCAATTATACAACTTTATAAGAGGTAGAAAAATGGGTGTTTTAGGACAGAAGCTCTTCCTACATATGTCTGAGAGTCTTCTCCCCATACTTTGCTAATTAGAAAACTAAAAAGATCTTCCGCAGAGTGACAAGTTCTCCTTTCCCAGGGCCTCCATCCAGTACAGAGATGTGTAAATAGTATTTTTTGACTAAAAGTAAAGCTTTACTCATGAAAATATCCCCATCTTCAAGGACAGTATATAGTCCCCAGAAAAGAAGGCTTTGTCAGGTTAAACTGTAACTAACCAATCAGTAAAAACATATGAACTATCAGCCTTCTCTAAGATTTTATAGAACTATACAACATATTTTCTTTCCTAAAAATAATTAAGTAAGAAGTTTGGGTCAAGAAAGGGAATAGTAAATAACCAGAAAGTAAAAAAAAAGAAAAAAAAAGAAAAAGAAAACGAGTCTCCTAAAACTAAATTAGGCTGGTGAATTTATTCTGGAAAATTTAATGGCTCTATAATGTTCAGCATGTTTTTCTAATACTTCAAACTGAATTTTTTTAAAAGAATAGTTTAGATTTTCAGGAGTTGACCAAATGGTCATGATAGAGCATTATTATATTATTTTTATCATTATTATTACAATTCATTTAAAATTGGAGTTAGAACAGTAATAATTGAATAATATAACTGGGAAAGAGAGTTGAAATGATAGGAATGTAAGACCTAAGAGCTACAATAATAAAGCAAACAGCAATCAAAATAACATATATAGAAACATCCATAGGAAAAATTAAAAAAACATTAATTAAAAATTGTGGACTGTATAGCTAGCTCAAAATATCATCTTGAGACAAAAATTAAAGAAGGTAAATATCAAGAGAAAAGAAAATTTGAAGAGGCTAAGAATATCTTTTGAAGTTTGCAGATGTTTTTAAAACTACGACATGAAAAGATCTTAAAAGAGCAAAGATAAGTTAAACTCAAATTCTTGCACCTCTAAAAAAAAACTTAAAAGGCAGATATTTGTTGCTGAAATGAGGGTGGGAATGAAATTCTGAACAATCAGCGAATTAGATTTCTTTCATAGAATAAAAAATAAATGTTTCACTGCACCCTTCTTCTTACCTCCATTGTCACAGAATAACTTTTTTTCTGACTTTGTCACTGTTACAGATTAATTGCATCTTCCAAAACGTATGTTGAAGTCCTAACCCCCAGTACCTTCGAACATGGCCTTATTTAGAAATAAGGTTCTTACAGATGTAATTAATTACGATGTCATATTGGAATAGAGTGGGGTTTGAATCCAATATGATTGCTGCCCTTATAAGAACAATGGAATTTAGACACAGTGATAGAGACACAGTGCGTGGCCTCCTCCCTGTGTCTCTACGCAATGACAGAAGCAGAGATGGGAGTGACGCAGCTACGAGCAAGGCCTGATGGCATCCACCAGAAGCTGGAGTGAGGCAAGGGAGGATTCCACCAGAATCTACCTTGATTTTGAACTTCCGTGAGAAAATGAATTTGTTTTGTTTAAAGCCATCCAGTTGGTGGTCCTTTGTTATGGCAACCTTAGGAAACTACTATAGTCACTGTGCTGCAAATACAAGTGAAAAATCTAAGTAAGAGACAGGGTTAGGAGGGCAGTGTTGGTCCCAGGAGAAACTTACCTGCAACGTAGTCACCAAATCCAATGGTTGTTAAAGTGATAACCACAAAATAAATGGCATCCAGGGCACTCCAGCCTTCTATGTGCTTGAATATGATCGCAGGCAGAGCAACAAAGAGCACACACCCAAAGAGTATAAATATGATTGTTGAGATGATGCGGATCTTGGTCTGACTAACATTCCACTTCTAAGTAAGAGAAATAGTAAGAGAGAGAAAGAGAAGTTGATAGAGATTCACTGATTTTTAACAAACACACAAAGCTACCTACACAAACTGTTATCAGCAAATTAGCAAGTGAAAATGCTATTTTATTCTCTTTTATAATTAATTTCTATTTACTTACACAAATCAGGTATAATAACTCAAAGTAGTCAATGCTAATAATGATGCCACTTTACTCTTACATAGCTTTACAGCAGATAAAAAACTTTCAAAAGTAAATTATACTTGCTCTGAAAATATGAGTTCAATCATTCTTTGTTTAGCTGAACTACTTTTGAAATATTTTTATTCTATAGGCATAAAACTGATTGTAGGCTAAGCAATCTAGGAATATATAAAAATGGAGAAAATGAGCCATGAATTAAATATTTACTACTGATATTTATAAAATTATTAGTTTCATGAAGACATTTTCCTCTCCTATCACATTTCCCAATCATTATTCAATTGATTAAAGCGTAAGACGAGCAGATTCAAAGTCCACAGTTGACTCCCATGTACACCAGATGAATTGTCTCCCTCTTGTTCTATGGCCTTAAACAGTAGAACTAAAAATATCAAAGATGAGATGTAGGCAAGGACAAGTCTTCAACACCCCTAAGTTACAGCTGCCATCAGAGTACCCATATTTTTCACCTCCTTCTCTTATCAGGAACCTCCACAATATGACATATTAAATGCAAGCTGTACTCACAGCAGTTTATCTCCAGATCTCCATTTGAGATTAATCACCATATATTTTTCATCACTAACAGAATCTGTCTTATCTACTGTGAAAATTATAGGTCATCTCCCCACTATAAAAGAAGCACTGAATTTAGAGCTTGAAAATTTTCTAGAGATAAAGATCTATATACCCATTAAATGGAAAAGGAAAAATAAAAGTTCCTCTAGTCCACCATCCTTATCACATATGTGAGAATGAAATGAATTCATGTTTGTAAAGTTCTCAAAACAGTGTTGTTAAGTGCTAATATAGCATCATGACACTGGAATGTATCCATTACCAAGAAAACATTCCATAGTTTTCTTCAAGAATAGAAATTTGTACTTATGTTGATATTATTACTATTTTTTTCACTTAAAATTCTAATAGAAGCATTTTCATTTTTTTTCCTATTGATACAACAGAGCCTTGAGCATCTTCATGTATTTTACTTTGGTTCTACTAAAATACATCTTTTAGATAAATTTCTATCAATGACATTACTGAATTAAGTTGTATGATCACCTTTATCGTGTTAGCTATATATTACTATTTCCTTCATGAAAGGGATATATAAATTTACAATGCCACCAGCAATAAACAAAGATCCCAAAGCAATTTTTAGATAACAAAATATTGTCAGTCATTTACTAGCTACATTAAACTTTAACCTACATTACCTCTAACTCTCAGAGTAATGTCTCATCATCAGTACCATTATTCATATTACATATATGACAAAATGAAGATTTAAGGGTAAAAAACTTAAAAGAATATAGCTAGGAGACATATCTGGAATATGAATTCAAGACTATCAGATTTCTCTTTTTTCCTGCATATTTTGAGGGGTTTTCTCATGCATTCATTTATTCATTCAGATAAGTATAAAAATAACTATACAGTGAGTTACATGCTAATAGAGCTACCTATAAATTGTTATGGAAGACATAATTACTGTACTGAGGAAATATAAAAATTGTAATATATTTTAAAATTAAACAATAAACATATGTAGTTAAAAAGTCATCATACTTACAAGAAAGGTATCTTCCACTTTTGCAATTCCTTTTCCAAATATGGTCCCTAATTGATCTCCAACTCCAGCCAACAGAAAACCGAAGAGAGGAATTCCCAGTAAGGCATAGATGATACAGAATATTTTCCCCCCTTCTGTGCGTGGTGAGATATTTCCAAATCCTAAATACAATAAATAAATTAATTAATTAATTCAGTCGTTTATAATTGTTTCAAATTTATGGCCTCAAGAAATTCAGAAATTCCCAAATACAAATAAGTTATCAATCATAGATTTCAGCTAGTAAATAATCCTTTCATATCAAATAAACTCTTCATATGTTTTAATATAAAATATATTTATGGACAAATATTTCAATAATTTACACAGTATAGCTAACATTCCAGTTAAATTAGATGATGAAAACTAAGGGAGTAACATATGCAGTAAAGCAAATACTTTCACTAAATTTACTTCTTTCTCTCTACACTGATAATACGGTTGACTGTAAGGTTTTTGCTGCCATTTACTGAGAAGAGTGTATTGCCTTAATTTAAGACAATTCAAATATGCTTAAATCATTAAAAGATTGATATTTAATGGCAACTTTTAAACCTTAATTTCATTCGAGTACCCACCAAAAAGCAGTAAGTAAAAACTTAAAATTATTGAACTTTTTAAAAAAGTTATGAGGCTTTTGAAGGCTTTCCAATTTTGTGTAAGGGTGTCGACTTATAGGATTAAATTAGTCCAACTCTATTCGCCCCCCCCCCCATAAGCAACATCTACTTACAGGTTTAAGGTAAAGAATGCATATCTTCTAGAAAGAAGAACAGAGTATCCTCTTTTGATATGTAATTCTGTCACTATCCTTCATATTAAGTTTATCTGGAATTTTAGTTTTCATTTCCTCTTTTACTCAAGAACGTGGATAGATATTTTAGGGTCGTCTTTTTGTTGTTTCTTTCTAATTTTATAGTCAAAGAGTATGTGGCCTGTATGATTTTCTCATTTTGGAATCTTTTGAGATTTCTCGATGGCTTTATTATAGCCCATTTTTTGTATTTGTTTCACTGTTGTTTGCAAATAACATGAGTAGTCTATTTGTTGGTTACAAAAGAGGATATATCATCACAGGGCTCCATATCATCCTCCCTAAAAAAAATAAAAATCCATTCCCGTTGTGGTTCCCTCACAATACCTTCCCTGCCTTCAAGCACACAACGGAAATTTTCCCCGTTATTTTTATATATTTTCTCTCGTCTCAATGCAAATTTTTAGTGATGTGAGATAAATGCACGTTTATAACAAACAACTTGTAAGGTAAATTCATGTTTGTATCAGGGAATTAGATGTGTGAATTAAACAATGTCTTTTAAGATGCTAAATGCCAATCATCTAACCACATGTCCACAGATTTATAGTAAGATATGCAAATATCATGGTTTTTAAACACATTTTACTTTACTGTCTAAAATTAACTGATTGAGAGAGAAAGATAAACACTCTGTAAAAATATGGCAATATATTATAGGTATTCCTGGTCCATCAGTCACTAGCTATGCGACCTTGGAAAATTATTTCCCCATCTGGTAAAAGGGTATATTGTTATTATCTACTTCACCAAGTCATAAGAACTAAGTAAGGTATCACATGAAAGGTGCTCAGGAAATTCTATTACACTATATGTGTGTGCTCAACATATATTAGGTGCTTAATAATTATTTTAATTACTATCATAATAGTATTGGTAGAAGCAAAAATTAGCCGATGAATGTATGCAGCCCTATCGGTATTCAAACCTTTTAAGAGCCAGATTAATGGGGTCACGATTACATAATGTTCTGAAATGTTGTGTCAAGCGTGGGTGCCCTTCTTTAGAAAGAGCACTGTCAAGGCACCATGCAGAGAGGAAGGCAACTTCTCACTGTAATGAATGGAATGACTGAGGGTATTTATTCTAAGAAAAGAAGTCTAGTTGGAAGGAGGCAGACTAACTGCTTTCAACTATCAGAATGATTAAAACATGGAAAAGAAAACAGACCTACTCTGACGCTCAAGGGAAAGAGCTAAAGAAACGGGTCCACGCTCCAGGACGTGCACTCACGCTAGGGTGACTGCAGCCAAAACGGAGTGAGTGGCCCTAAGAAGCAGGTAGAGGCCAGGTCGTCAGCTGCAGTGTTTGACGTTTTGGACTGCGCAGTGCCATCATTTAACCTACAGTCTATATTCAAATGTGGCCGTTGTCCTATTAATGTCCTTTGTAACTTTTGTTCCTATTCCAGGATCCGATCCGAGATTATACATTACATTTAATTGAAACATCTCTTTAATCTCCTTTCATCAACTTTTTGTCTTTCATGACTTTGACATTGCCTAAACAATATAAGCCAGTTGTTACTTAAATGTGTCTGGTACCTCCTCACAAACAGATTCAAGTGATACAGTTTTGTCAGGAATATCACGTAAGTGATACCTGATCCTCAGTGCATCACATCCAGAGACATGTAATGGTTTGTCCTCTGTGGTGATGTTGACTTTGAGTGCTTGATTAAAAGTGTGTTCACTAGATTTCTCCATTGAAAAGTTACTATTTTGTCCTTTGTAAGTAGTAAATAAATACTTTGAGAGTCTGTAAATATTCCATTCCTCAGACTTTCCCCAATTAGTTATAGTATTTAGAAATAAACACATCAATAGAGCTAGAAAACAAAACAAAACAAAACAAAAAAACATGAAGGCAGATGAAGTAATAGGATAGTAAATGAGATAATAATCATTTAAAAGTATATTATACACAAATGAGAATACCCTTTCTTCAAAAAAAATATTAATGTGCTTTGCTATTTTATATAGAAGAAAAAAGCCCAGAATTAATTACTAGCAGACCCCAGTGTGGGGAAGAAGAAATTAGGGAGGGATTGAGTAAGGTTCTTGTCCACCCACTGTCACGTTCTGACGTATTTTCACAAACCTCCATGGGTTGTAAGGGACCCAGAAGTTCCCATATGAGAATGAGGAAGGGCCTAGGGAAAACGAACGTGATCACAGGCTCTGATGTAAGAAGGCCACGCATTTAACTCATTCACCTTCCATCTGCTCTTATCTACTAAGGCCTTGGAATACTCTATACCAGAGCAGTATGTGCAAAGGATCCATCCAGGGCAAGTATGAAATGAGCCAGGCCAAAGGTTAAAATGTCAGGGGATGCTTACTCTAACTTCTTTGGGACTGCAGTATTTCTGCACAGAATCCAAGAATGGAACTCAACAATTTCAACCCTGCCCTCTATTCTAATGTCAATAAGCCGAGCACGAAGAACAAGAAGGCTTTGTCAACTCAGTAGGGTGGACTGGGTCTGACATGGTTTCTCTGATTATTTCAGAGAGTCCAGCTAAGATCCAACATTACTCTTTATTGCCTCACAAATTGAATAACTACGTGGCCCGAGGCAGGGTAGGCATCTGAGCTATCCTATTCCATTCTACTTGCTCTTTTTGTGTAGGAGGCAAATGTCTTTAGTTATATCCATAAAAAGTAACCTATCTCCAGGAAGGATCAGTGATCAAAAGTAAAAGATCCAAGATTTAAAAAAAATTCTGACTGTGGCATCTCCATAAATAGGTTCTATTGTTTAAAAAATAAAAGCATGGCTAGCAGAGGGCTTAATTTGATCTGCCCTGTGCAAGTTAAAAGGGTAGGAAATAAGAGCTTCAAGTTTTCATCCATTGCTGACTAAGATTTGGTCCAGAGGTCACTGGAAAATCTTCAGAAAAGCTGACAGAGGGTTTCCTCAGGAAGTCTGCTTACATCACCAGTGAAATGGCCCCGACATTCAAAAAAATTCTAGATGTAAGGAAATTTACCTTCCATTGATCAAAAAACGGAGACCAGAGCCTTATGGCATCTCCTTACCGCATTTTTATTGTCTCCATGACAAAGTTAGCAGAAAGGAGGTGGAGGGAATAGGAATGAGGCATCTTGATATGGTTCTTCTCTGAGCATCCTTTGCTTCACCTTCCAAATATTTCTCTTGCCACCATTATGCTGAGTTCTAAGGCTGAAACTGTGTCTGAGATGGCATCCTTCATACAGTCACCACTCCCCAGTGCACACACAGGAAAAGTGGCCTTGATGTTTCTTGACATACAGGACATGCCCACAGTTCTCCAAATTTTTCCCTGAGTGAATCAAGTGGCTATTCAGGGGATGGTTCCCCATGTTTTCTTCCCCTCTCTTCCCTGTATAAAATAAGAGTAGACCTCTTTCCACAGATTCGCCACATGTTCTAACCAATTCATAAACACTGGTTAAATAATTTGATACTATTAATGGATTTATGAGCCTCAGATGAAGGTATCTATTGACTCTAAGCAATAGAGTGTGCTAAGCTTTTAAAATATTAATCTTTATGACAGTCTGGACTTCCTGGCCCTTTACCCAGGGTCAAGTCAACAGCCTCTTCATTGCCTCAAGGTATAACAGACTGTTATTGCAAGAAGAAAAAGGAAAAGAAAAAGTATCAAGTTTTACTCTCTTTTAACTTCTAATTAATGTTGTTCGCACTCAAAATATGTCTCCCAGGGAAAGCAGCTGTAAATTGATGGCATAACATATGCATAACAAGAAAGTGAACAGAAATGGGAATCAATCCAGCTTCCAAAGAGCTAGAGGGAATAGAGAAGATTGAGGAATGATGGAGCATGGCCTTGGGGGTGGGGGTGAAGGAGGAATGAGGCAAAGACCAGAGGATGAGATCTGAGGGGCAGAGAGGAGGGGTTCAATGGTACACTGGAGCTGTCTCCGGAGGGCGACTGTTAAATTTTCAGGGATTTGGCAAGTCAGCTGACTTCACGTTGGTAGTTTGAAATCAGCTATGGTAGGACTATTTTACACCACAGAAATTGGCAAGCACTACAATTTAGGGCATTTTCCTCCTTGGCTATCTAATATTTATCAATATACTACAGAATAAAATAGAGTCAAATTTAAGAGACTATAAGTAGTCTCTTAAGGATTTGGATGGAAGCTGAGCCCCATGCCTATAAGCCAACCCTCGACATTTATATGAGTACAGCACAGAGAAGAGCTATCTATCATCCTTTCTTCATATCACTTTCGGGGTAGAGCCTTCCATGGACAACTGCTGTAAGGCCACTGTTAAGTGGGTCATGTAGCAGGAGGCTCATATACGCCACCCCACCCGAACAGTCCAAAGTAGACAGGTCATTTTTCATACAGAATCTATTAGTACTACAGATAAACGATACCCTCCTTCAAGCAATGTACGCCTTGTGATTATGTGTTAACTTAATTAAACGAGGAGGCCGTTAGACTTGAGGTGGTTCTAATACCTTAGCAGCCTACCTAAGCAAACCAAAACCTAACCATGTAAATGCTCCCAAGGTGAAGAACATCTAATCACAAACAGCCAAGTAGGCTTTCCCAAATAAAGCAACCCCTTACGCTATAGCCAATCAAATAGTTTCCTCATTTTGCTTCTACCTCTTCTCTATAAAAGTCTTTCCCTGGCTCCTGCCAGTGGAGTCCTCCTGAATGCTTTTAGTTTGGCGTTGCCTGGTGCAAATCCATTTTTGTTCAAACAAACTCTTAACATATTAAATATGCCCCAGTTTATCTTTTAACATTTGCAACATCCATTTAATGCCTATCTTCCCCACCTGACTATGGGTTCTGTGAGCATAGACACTAATTTATTATTTACCTATGTATTTTACAACTGTAACACCAAAAGCTTACATGTAACACCAAAAACTAGGGCATAAGTGACAATCACAAGTATTTCCTGACTGAATGACTAGCACATAAACCTAAAAACCTCACAATACTTCAGAAAGAGAGTAAAGATAAAGAAAAATATACAGAGAAATACAATGTTTCTGTGTGGGAACTCATAAAAATTAAAATTTTTCTTCCATTAATAAATTTACTATTTTCGCAATAAAAATAACCTAGTTTTTAAATTTTACAACCTAATAAAATGATTCTAACATTCATCTGAAATAAAACGAACAATAATCATCAATAAATATTTAAAAGGAAAACTAACCTAAGGAAAAGTTTACTTCCAAATTAAAATGTTATTTGTAATTTAATTAAAATTATGTGGCAAATTAATAAATAAAAACAATAGAAAAGGATATCTGTATATAAATAAATGTAATATTTGACAAATATGATATTTCAAATCAATTAAGAAGGAGTTGATAATTCAAGAGTAATTATTCAAGTAGTAATGAGGTAAGTGGAAAGCTACTTAGAAATAAACCATGTCTTTCCCTCACATCATACATTAAATACTATCAAATGGAATAAATTATCAAACATTTTGTTTTTAGATATGACCATAAAATACTACAAAGAAAAGACAGGAGAGCAATTCTCTAAGTGTAATTCCTAGGGCAGAACCATATAGAAAATGAAGGATCAATATGACTGCATAAAAATATAATGTTGCTCTATTTTAAAAGAAGAGCAAAAACATTACGTAAAGGCCAAACGTTTCTTCTGAGAGGCAGTGAGCAGAGACATAAAAGTCTTCATTACCAGTCCTACCAGCTTCCTCTTGATTAAAGTGCTAACCTTTATTTCATTTTCGGGGCTGAAGTTGGCCTGAATCCATCATGTCTGCACTTGTGATTTGAGATGTTCTAATTTAGTCTTCCACCACAGTTATTTAAACCTTAGCTTGTTACTTAAGAATATACCTATTACTGGAAAACTTCAAATATCCACAGTGATAAGTTGATAAACCCAACTTCTGTGTTCTTGAGATATTTACTGAAAACCTGTCAATTTCACAAACAAGTTCACATCCATTGAAAAATAGTGGGCTAAGCTTGTAATAAGCAATTTCTTTGGATAACAGCATCCTTTTTACCCTCTCTGTGAGACTAACGTAAAGTAACGTAAACTTTTTAGACCTGTTGGCTACAGCATACATACTTCGAGTTCTGTTTGACTAATAGGTAGTTTATGAAAATCTTGACTTTCTTGGCCACCTTTCAATGTGGAGGTAGGAGTTTATGATTACATTGATTAACAATAGCAATGGCAAAAGCAAATATAAGTTGAAATTGCATTTATATAGACCCTTCTAGAGTTAAACACATTTCAAAAAACATCTAAGCAATTCTGACCAAAAATTTAGTAGGTAGGACTCTATCACTCCAATCTCATGAAGAGGAAATTTAGATTAAAAAAAAAAAAAGCATATTATTATTTTATTCTGATCAATTCTATATCATAAAGTATTAGGCTATGCATAGAAAAGAAGGCATCAAACATCACCACAGCAGTCAGTATGATTTAAGTCTGGTCAGTGAAAATTCCTTGATAACTACTATATGCCAATCACTGTGATAGATACTGAGAATACTAAGATGAAGAAACTACTGCATCAAAAAATTCCAAATTATTAATAAAATCAATTCAACATGCTATCTACCAAAGTTTCTTTAAACATTAATGAAAGTTACACAAATGGACAAAGATTTCCTACACCAAAAACCAAGGATGGCAACGTGCACATGAGAAACATTCCCATTAAAACACTGGGTTAGTGTAATTTTGGCCCTATGTTTACTTTGATCTCTGAAAGAGCCAGCCGCCTGGGAAGTGGCTAAATCAGGTCTATTCAAATGCTGAATCTACTTAGAGGACGGAACTGTTCTCAATATGCAGCATTTAAGCACTGACAGAAGGACAGATCCAAGAAGAGCCTTGAAATAATTCTAAACTGGGACAAGAAAATGTTAATGTACTATATTGGGAAATTGAGCAAGGACCCAAGGATAAATAAAGAGTAAGGAGTAAAAGGAGAATGAAAAAGAGAATAAGATATAAAATCATCCTACTCAACATGAGCCTCTAAACAAAAGTCCATAAATAAATCAAATGCTAAGAAACATAAACATAATGAGCACCTAAAGTAGGAAATTACTCCAAGTAAAAATAATTTCATGGGACAGTCTGAACTAAATTTAAAAAAGGTATATTAGAATATCTAGAAATTAATTTATAAAACAAAATTTTTATTTTAATTATGTAATAAAAATATAGACATGTGAACTGATAGGTAAGAAAATGAATGAATAAAAACCTATATAATTTTATTAACCAATATCAATCACCTCAATAAATTTAATTAAAAATAAAATATATCTTGGAAATGAAACTTAACTATTTTTTAAAGAAATAAAATAGATGAATAAACCAATATAGGTGAAGAAAGAATTGGTGAATTTGAAGGTGATGCTACATAATTCACATAAAACCTAATGCAGACAGGAAAAGGGAAATAAAAACATAAAGGAGTGTTTAAGAGACAGAGACATGGAGGACTGAGAGACCTCAACAATCATGTAATACGATTTCCAGAAGAAGAAAATGGAATGACTAGCAGGAAAACAACATTTAATATGTTATTAGTAGCTGAGAAAATTAAAAAATTCAAGACCTTTGAATTCATATTGAAAGTGCACTCAGTGTTGAATATGAAAAATATAAATCCACACCTAGACACATCACAGAGAAACTAGAGAACAAAGGAATAAAGATAATATCTAAAAAGCTATTGAAGGAGGGAAAAGATTACTTACAAAGGAACAAGATTTTATATTTATCTAAACTATCAGAAAAGAATGAGAGTCTCATTTTAGCAATAGTCAGATATACAAAGTCCAAGAAACTTTACCACCCAGGAAACCCTCACTAAAATAACTACCTAGGTGTTCTTGAAAAATGATATACTTCGGAAAGAAGAAAGGAGAACCCAGAAAGAAAACATAGTACTGGAGAAATAGAAATGCATACAGAAATGGGAAAAAAAAGGTCAGAAAAGGTAATCAACTATTAACTGCAAAACATGTAAACACACACACACACACACACACACACACACACGTAAACAATGGACAGAGGAGAATAAGGAGGTTCAACAAGTAAGTTAAGCGTTGTTTGACGAAAATGCTAGAAATATAAAGTATTAGCCAAAAATGTGTTCAATAATGGTAACCACAATCAAGCCTACGAAAGTGTAGGAAAAAGTAAGGAAAAAGCAGCTCTGCAGTTCCCCATCCTAAGTGTAGAGGTTTTCAAGAGTATCAGATAAAGCTTCAGAGCTTGGACCCAAAACGTTCTCAAATGTTCATCGTGGCTCTCACTGAAACGATGGGGTTATGAAAAGATGCTACATGAAATTGTCCCTCAACTGACTCACTATCCTTCAAAATCTCTTCTGCACATAGGCTGTATTTGCAGTTTTTATTCATTGTTTTAACTTCTGAACAGGACTTTTCCTTTAAAAAATAATCAGAGTAGCTTGTTTCATCTCCCTCTCTGGGGAGTTTTGTAATTCCGGGTTTTACTCTTAGTGAATGATTAGCAGATAACTCGAGTGACAACTCATTTTGTCTTTTAGTCACCTTTCTCTTTAATGCCTCATGGATTGTCTAACTGAGATTCTATGTGGTACCCTTATTCACAGAAGCCTGCCCCTCCCCCCGCCCATGCATCCCCACCGGGAGTGCCGTGGAAGCTCCTGAACTCTGTCATTTGGGCAGTACCCTGACCCAACACTCCTGCCCTCACTACCACTATCTTGCTGGGTTTAAATCGATGACTACAGAGCCAGAGTTTTGATTTCCCTCATGATCAGATCCAAAAGCCACATGTCCTTCTAGGCAATGAGGTGACCCCCTCACCACTATGACCCTATGACTCCTTCCCGGCTCCGTAAGGGTTCCACTGCCACCTCTTCAAGACATCAAAATAGCCTGATCGTGGTCTTTTCTCACCCACATCCATCTCATAATAGTTGATCTTCCCTTAAGCACAGCCTTAGTCTTGATATTCAGTAGCTTTTAAACCCTTAAGTGTTCCAAGTCCTTTATGTACAAATCCCATCTCTTTGTTTTCAATACTCCCCATTATGCAGTTGTTGTATGTTCTAGTAATACCGGAATCAATACTACTCAGTGAAAAAAAAAAAACAAGCTGGACTTTTCTAATTCCTTCCACTTTGTATGCTGTTTGCTCCTTCTAGAATACAAAATTAGGAAGCAAACCCAAGCAAGTGACGAGTCCGAAAGCTTAACCCTCATGAACCTCAAGGTATATCTGCTTCTACCAACTCCGTATGTAGGATGACTTTAACTGGAATAACCATATTACTATATTTTCATTACTACTAATAAAATAGTTTTAATTACCAAAAATAAAAACAATGGCCAACACTATTATTTATTAAACACTTTTTTTCTCTCACTACAAGCCAGACACAGTGCTAATCCCTTCATACAAATACTTAATTTTACCTTCACGACCCTGTGACATTTAAACACAACTAATTATTTCCACTCTAAATGTGGAAACTGAGGTGTTTTGAAGTATTGTGTTCAAGGTTAAATATACTAAATGTTAAGGCTGAGATTTAAAGATTTAAATTAAGTCAATTGCTTAGGACAAGCATTTGGGCTCAAGGTTATAGATATTATTCTTCATAAACTTGGAGTTTTTCTTAATTATATAATCAGAGAGTAGGGATCCATACCTAGCTATGCCATTCCACCTGTATCTGCTGTTTTATCTAGTCAGACAGGGAAAGCATACATAGGTACAGAGAAACAAATGTGCCACTTAAAGTAACTAAATCAAAAGATTGTTTTGATATTTTTTTTAACTTTAACATCAAACTTCCTCTTGGTCCAGAAGCCATGAGTCTGCAGTTGAAACAGCATTTCACAAGAAGCCTCCCTTGCTATCTTTAGTTGCAACTTACATAATAAAGTCCTACATCACGGTTGTAAATTTGCAATTCTTTAAGAAATGACATATTCTTAAGTTGTTCATTGAATGAGCTTCTACCAAGCTTTTTTTTTTTTTTTTTTTTTTGCTAACAAGATACATTTGTATTACCTACAACTATAGTTAATTAAAGGTGGAGAGGAAATTCTTTGGCAAAGAAATGTTGCCAAAGAACAGCAATCACAATCTATCTTCCTAACTTCCTCAGATTTTTCTCTAAGACATTGGATCTACATCCTATCCCCTTTTCACTTATGCAAATATGTGCTTGGCAAAGGGGTGGGAAGAGAAAGAGAGATCAGGCAAGGAGAATAAGAAAGTACATTTAAATAGTACTAGAGCGTCACCCACTGTCCCAGTGGTGAGAACAGCCATGCATACGACATGGGAGAAGTGAAACAGCTCATGGCAGTCTTTCTCAGTCCCCAACTGCCAATAACTGTTCTGAATTTGATCCTAAGTGTTTAAAGATGTGCATTTTTAATAAAACATGACCACCAAATGTTGGCCAACTATTTGATCTGAAGCGCAAGACAATAAACAGATCTGTTCAAGGTGTAAGGAAATGACATTTCTATAAATGGCTGTAAATTCATGTGCTATTTAACTCTCTCTTATCATATGAGTTTCCTCTTACCCCAAGAAGGGAGGAAAATGATCCAAAAGCATCAAGAAAACAACAGAGTACTACTTCTTAGAAAGAAATTTGCATAATTTAAGCTTTTCCCACATGTTGAGAGAGTTTATAAACCACGAATCTGAACTTCTATTGATAATGCATCTCCTGGAAATCACATTTTAAAGGTTGCAGTTAAAAGAATTTTCCTAAACTTCAGTATAACTTGATGTTATTTATATCTCTGACCATACTTGGCATTAAACAATAAACCATAAAGGCAGCAAATAAAACCATACAATCTATTGGCAAAGATTCTCTCCTTGATCTAACTTTGGTTAGGCTCTTCTTTGAGTCCTCTTTTTGACTAAGCCTTGTGCTCCTGTGGCCTTCCCTATAGGCTAGTTCTAGCAAGAATCCTGATAAATCAGTTTAGCCAGAATCCTCCATCCTCAATATCCGAGCACCCTCGATATACGATCAGATTTCTCATTCTCCACCATCATCCAGATGATATCTGATCACCCTGACAAGTCTTCAGCAAGAATCCTGAATCATTTTAGCCCCAATCCCCCTTATTCTGAATGTTTCCTCTTAGTAATTTTCTATCCACTGCCCTGCCTCTCTGCTCCTCAGCTATAAATTCCCACTTTGCCTTGTTGGAGTCAGAGTTAAGCCCAATCTTTCTCCACAGTTACAAAACTGCATTGGGGTGGCCCTGACACCTATCATGACAGTACTGGGTAAAATCTGCCTTACAGTTCTTTAACAATTTGAATAAGTTTTCTTTAACATAATAAACAGTAAAATGATAAAACTATACTATTCATCTATCATCAAACTGTCCTAAAAGTAATATGATATAATAAATGTAAAAATGATATTTTTTTTCATTTAGAACATTGGATCTTGGTGGGCATTAATGTGAATTGCCTAGACAGCCACAATGTCTTCAATTTACAATAATTTTCCTCAGTTGCAGAGATTCATTCAAATTTATTTTCAAGTACACTGAGGGCAATACAGCATAGGGGATAAGCCTGTAGGCTCTAGAGCCCAAACATCTGGGTTTGAATCCTAGCTTTGCCACTGTCACTGAGAAAGTGACTAGAAAAAGAAAAATTCTGTGCCTCAGTTTCCCTATTTGTAAAATAGTAATGAGGATTATATGGAATAATACAGATGAAGAAATCAGCATGGTGCTTGGCATATGCTAAGTAGTCAATGAGTATCAGCCAGCTAACGTCACTTTCCTGGCCATGAAGCACACCTCAGGTTCTGTCACTGATGCTCAGAATAAGCATCCACTGTTGATGAAAATAATGCTAGAAATGATGGTGATGCTGCTGCTGATACTTTTTCCCCCGAAACATTTTTAAAGTAAGGATGAATTGAGCAAATGTTCTTTTTTCATGTTCTTCACTTTTTAGATCAAGCAATGGAACAAAAACAGCTATTACTCAGTTCTAATCAAATAATTCATGATCAAAGTACTCTAAGTTACTGCAATTCACTTTTCATTGTCACGGCCAAACAAGTATTGGTTGCTATCAGAATATTTCACTCTTCATTAGCAGATGGTCAAGATAACACTATCACAGCAAAGCCCATTATTTTGGAGGAATTACTTTGACATGTCTCATAGGATTGCTAGGCAGTATCTTGTCTGCGATGACCTATTATTTTTTCGATATTCACAATACAAAGTACCAAGAATTGAAAGGGAAAGGACATCTGAATTTTTTAAAGAAAACTGTAAAATGTAAGAGCTGAAATGGCCAGTAGAATTCCAACCCTATCATTACACATATATAAAAAACTGAAGCCAACTGAAGCATTGGTGGTAATTAGGTAGCATAGGTTGAGGAGATAAAACGCAAAGTTTTCAATTGTTGAGTGTCCATATTTAATACGATTTAACTTGAAATTAGAGTATAAGGAACTATACTTGCCTTGGCTGTTACCTTGGGGCAGTAATTTAACATTCTCCACTACTGTCAGTGTCAGACAGAAGAGAGAGTGTGACAGCCAGCCTACCTGAAAGATGCATAATTATCCGTATACTGAACTTGCTTGTGTGACGACAGCCGAAGTTGGTTCAGCAAAGCCATTCGGGGTCATTGGTTAAACTCTGTTTAAATTCCACATCCATTAGCACCTTTAAGATTCATCTCTAGTATGAGATTAGATTCCCATGCATTCTTTGATTTTGACAAATTAAATATCTTCAAACTATTTTCAAATTTATTCATGTATCTTATTTTTTAAAAGACACATCATAGAAGAAAATTAAGAATGTACATTTACACGTTTAAAAGCTAAGTCCTCGATATCGAAAGAATAAGGCCATGTAGCCTCAGTATCACACAGTTTTCTCACACAGGGTAAAGGCAGGTATACTTTGCTTAATTCAGTATTTACAAGTAAAAAAGAGTATTGGAGGACACGTCAGAGCTCAGTGCTTTTCAAGCCAATTTTCTGCAAATTACTTGTAAATTTTCCAAAAGTTACAATGGCATAGACCCTTCCTTCACTCAGAAAGGTGGAGCCTTAGATTAGAGATCAATAAATCCCTAACCGTTATGAGAGAGAGAGGAATAGATATTATCAGCTCAAATTTTACAGTAAAAAAATATACACTATAATTTCCTCAACATATGATGCAATGCAGGTGAGAGATGATGAGTGTCAGGATCTGTGGGTTTCAAATCCCACTAATCCCATGTACCTGCCGAACGACTTAGGAACATTATTTAATCTTTCAATACTTTCATTTACTTATCCAAAAACGGAAGTAATGACAGCAACTACCTTACAAGGTTGTTGTATGGATGAAAATTTTTGATATACATAGAGCACTTAAAACAGTACCTGGCACATACTAAGTGTTATTTTTATTTGCTATTATAACACTATTACCCAAGAAACCATACAAAAGACAAATCTTTCAATCTTGTGCCATGATTTTCCTGACTTTTCAATGTCTCTTGAATTTTATGGGTCTTACCAATCGACACCTCATATAGTCTATCAAGCAAAGAACCATCAAAAAGCATTAATAATCCACCCAATAACCGCTGGTGACTTATCGATGGCATGCTATTAACGTTTTTATTGGTTCTGTCCTACCTAATGGAGATTTTTGCTTTAGGTGGGGAATTTCCTTTATTGTCTAGAACTGATATATCACAATTACACAGAGATAGTACAAGGTGTGCTTTGAGCCTTGGGGCTGGGAGAAGATGGTGGGGAAAGGCCCACGCCCCAATCTCTGACTGGGGACATCTGAACTGGAAAGATGTGTAGAAGGAACTTACTGACTGAGAATTTACTATGAGCAAGGGCCTGTGGTATTCTATGCACTTTGGGTATATTTTTCTCCGTTAATTAATTCCCAAAGGCACAATCCAGAAGAGGTATTTTAAAACTCCTTTATACCAAGGCTCAGATATGTTAAGTAAAACACACAAGGGCAAATTGAAAGGGTACAGCCAGTGTTTAAATGTCAATCTGTCTGACCTCACAGTCCTGCCCTACTAGGCAAACAGGCTGCCTGCCCTTGATGCAACCCACCTCCCCTGCCCCACCACAAACAGATCCACAGGCACAAACAGATCCACATGTCTGCCTTATGTATGTTTGAAATTCATAAGGGTTAAAGAAAGGATTCCAGGGAGTGGGGGACAGGGAGGGAGTATGAAAACCACTGTTTGACACCACTGCATTCTTACTTTTTAATTTCTTACACACTCATTTGATCTTGAAGCGAAGCACAGAAAAGGATAATCATAAGAAGGCCTGATATTGCCCTCAAGGTAGACTTAATACACTTTTCCTTTGTAATTTCTTCACAGCTATGAAGATTACCTCTTTACCCTAAATTCAGTTTATTAGAAAACCTAATCCTAGGACAATGGATTTTAACAAGAAGTCAACAGAATACTCCTAAAGGCAGCTCAGAACGATAGCTAGGATAATGCCATTTCCTTGATTCCATAACAATTCAGAGTCTATTGATCAAGAATATGAGAGGATTTTCTACTTGGCAGAAGGAAGTGGGCTGAAACGCACTGATTGGGAGCTAACTAAACTTTCCTTATCTTACTGTCACTGAGCCCGCCCACACTGAATTAAGTAGAAAGAACCTTTGTGGCCCCCACCCCTACCCTATGAGCCCAGGTTAGAAATACAAATCAAAGTGAAAACAGTAAGAATGTAGAACATTGGAAAAGAAATATCATCTTTTAGACTCCAAACTCCCACTCCCAGCCTATTTTCCTGGTCTATTTTTCTCTGAAGCTATATAATTAACATATAACATGCTATATAATTTACTTCTCTATTAAGTCGCTCACTAGTTTTTTGTCTATTTATTTGATAGACTCCAGCCATCTAGAAACTATGCAACAGTTGCTCAGAAAATATTGGTCAAGTACATGAATGAATGAATGATCAGGAAAAGCAGGTCTCTGAAAATGGCACACTGTAGGACCCAGAATATGTCTGGAAACCACCCAGGAAGGAATGAAACATCATACCTATAATTTGGAGGCTAAAACCAACAACAACAAAAAAATGAATTCACTGGGATCTCAAGGCAAAATTAAAGAAAAAGAGGTGGGTATGATAATATAATATTGAAATGAAGCTATATGTGCAATTACAAAATTAAAATCTGTATTCAAGATAATTAAGGAGCAGAATTGAAATAGTAGAAAGTTTAACCCATGCCACAGCTTATAGAATACAAAAGATTTTCCAGAACTACAGAAAAAATATAGGTAGAAAGAATTTTAAGAGGCAAATAATATGTAAAGAAAACCGAGAACAGAGAAGCAACATAAAAATTGTCAGTGTCCCTGAAGGTGGGACTTTCTATATCTTTCTATATCTTTGAAGTTCATCTTTAAAAGTCTGTCATTGTTTTATTTTTATTTTTTAATTTGAAAGACTAATAAGAATTCAATGTCAGATATATTATGCCGACCAGCTCAAATTTATAAAATCCATGAGGATCACAGATATGAGCAATGTTAAATATCTCTAAAAATCAGTATTCATGATATGATATCAACTATATTAAGCACACAGAAGAAAATTACTGTAAGAAAACATGCTCATACCTATTTTCCTTTTTTACACATTTCAGCATTTTTTTCTTTTTATAGTAATCACATATTACCATATCTGAAGAAAGGCCAATCTATGGAGGCAATTCGATAAATAGAAGAGTCACAATCATAATTTTAAAAAAAGTATAAATAAAGGACTGTTAAAAAGTGGTACTGGATAAACTAAATAAATACACATATTTATTTATTTATTATACATGTTATATAACATTTAAATATCCAATGCAGCAAGCACTGTTTGCAATGAAAAACAACTAATGATCATCAAAGGGAGGAAAGATATGACATGTTCTTAAATTGGAATACTACACAGCTGCTAAAACAATGAAGTAAATCTTCAGGAAGTGATAAGAAAAAAATGTTCAAGACACATCATTAAGTGGCAATTACAAGGTACAGAGTAGCTTTCACTTGTATTATGAAGAACCACGTATATATTAATTATACACACACACACTTGCACATGTACATATATACACAAATGATTTCTATAATAATGACAAGAAATGGTAAGAGTAATTGATTCTGTGTAGAAGATGACAGACCAGAGGTCAGCTGCAGGAGGCTTACTTGTCACTGTATATTTTTTTATACTGCTTTGTTTCTCATTTCTATGTTTAATTATGTATGTGCACTTCTTATTACATTTTTAAGTAAAAGTATACAGCATTTGATTATAAGCAAGCATATTATTAATTCCTCACTATTTGCATGCTCAATGGTGCCATTTAAAAGTATGTGATTTATTTTCTATAGTGACATAGGCAACATACCTAACTAGAGTTTGCCTTGATTTTTAGATTCATGAGATCCCATGAATTTTGAAAGGTGATTAGCACTGCACATCTTCAGACTTTCAGCAAATATTTATAAAATCCAACCAGGAACCATGGTAGAAAAACAAATTTATTAAATGTGTTTTACAATCAGGTCTATGCTAACTTTCTTCTTCCTATTATTATACATATTAAGAGTGTTTTTATGATAACAACCTCCTTTCTATTTTCATAAATACAATTTCTACCCCCCAATGTATTCCCAAAAGAATATATCAACTCCTTTTTCTGCACTTAAATTTAATATTCTTGGAAATTTTTCCTAAAGTCTGAATTTTTTCAAAATTAAGTTTATTAGGGTAACATTGGTTAATACAATCATATAATTTTCAGGTGTAGATTATAATTTGACATCTGTATATTCTATTGTGTGTTTACCACCTAAAGTCCAGTTTCCTTCAGCTACCATATCTTTCCTCTCATTTACCCACTTCACCCTCCCTCTACCACCTTATATTTGACCCCCTTTACCTTGTCAATCTTTTCCCTCCTCTTGTCTGAATTTTTTAAACCCAGAATGTCATGGATGGAGATTGGTAGCATTTTAGTGTTCTAAAATATAACATTACTCATCATGTTTACAGAAAACAACTCTGAATCTGCACGAGTTTGAGAGGACTGTCAATAGTTGACACTATAATACCACTCAGAACTCAGCAACAGAATAAGATTTTTTTATTTTTAGCAACGTAGTTTCACATGGTTTCCTTTTGAGCTCTAGGCTTGGTTCTCTAAGCAATTATTTAGTCTGCTAGCAGCTATATGAGCATATTGCTACTATGTTTCTAATATGATATTTTTCTCTCAATTTTTGAAGTGCTACAAAAATTACATTTTTTATCACTCCGAAAAGTTGAATTATTCAAGCCAGTGGCTTTAAACCCTTTTGAAGATTATGGACCCCTTCGAAAATCTGATACACACTATGGACCCTATTTTCAGAAAGCACAATTATAATTCCTCAAAGCTTATCCACATACCTTCCAGGGGTTTACAGATATTAAGTCACAAAGCTTATTTCAACCTTTACTGAACAAGGAAGAGAAATGAAGAATTACAGCATATTCTTTAAAAAATGATCAATATTATGTATATGGTAGTTAATTAAATATTATTAAATATATTATCTTCAAGTTTTCATAAAATCCTATGAGGTAGGAAGCATATTTATTATTATTCACCTATTAGGAAGTTATTTAAACTATTCTCATTAAGGAAACAACTCAGAAAAGTAATTTAATGACGTATTCAAAATCGCACAGTGAATAAATGTTAGAATCAAGGCTCCGATCCATTTATACATTTATACATTTTATTATTTTCTTCTTATTTATACATTTTATTATTTTCCCTTGCTTTTTACTCTTTCCTTTAGTCCCTGGTCGGCAAATTTTTCCTGTAAAGGGCCAGATAATAAATATTTTAGCTTTGCAGGTCATATGGTCTCTGCTGTAACTATTCAACTCTGCTACTATAGTAGGAAGGCAGCCAAAGATAACATTAAAACAAATGGCTGTATGCTAATAACAGGGCGTGGCTGTATGCTAATTACAGCATAACAGGTGGCAGGCTGGATTTTGTCCATGAGCCATAGTTTGCTGACCCCTACATTATTCTGCCTCTATATCTAAAATAAATCCATTCTTTTAATTTATTTTCCTAAGTGATTTGAACATTTATATCATCATAATTTTGACTTATGAAGTGATCATTACTAAAATACTCTAAATGCTAATGGAATCCCCAAATAATATTGTCGATAACAGCAAAATCTCTGCAAAAAAGCTAATATTATAATTTTACACATTCATTTCTATTTTGAGATCATTTCACAGAAACCATTCCACAAAGAGGTAGTTGTAGAACACACTCTCCTTCAAAAACACAACAGGAGCCAATATTACACGTGAAAAGTAAAAAGTCCTATTGCAGTGATAGAGTTAAGGAGACAAAGTTTGGGAAAGCAAATTCAAAAATGTGTTCCTATAATGTTTAATTAGTTTGAATATCAACTAAACTTAAAGGAGGTTATCCAATTAGTATATTTGCTTATGGCAGTTATTAGGGCTGTCACCAAATATCCTTGGTTCTTCTGAGCACATGGTAGGATTACATTTCCCAACCCATGCCCTTGAAGTTGGTCTGGCCAATGTCATGTGAGCGGAAACAATGTGTGCACTTACACGAAGATCGATCAGCCAGTGTGAAATTTCCCATACTCTCCTCCCTATGCCAAAGTGACTATGGAAGGTCACAGAGAGGGAGCACTATCAGAAGTCTCTGAGCAAGAACAATGGGCAGGGCCCTCCTGTCAATCTACACTAGACATATAGTGTGAATTAGAAACAAATTTCTATTTCATAAAGCCACCAAGATGTGTGGATTGTTTGTTACAAAAAATAACAGTATATATATAGAGAGAGGCATAAGAAATGTAGAGGCATAATTTTTTATTCATATGGAAAACAGATTTGTACAAATATCAATTTTTATCGTACTCATTAAGCTAATAGTAACATTGCAAATTTATGTTATATATTATTTTGATGGTCACATTTTGGACTATCTATAGAGCATTAAAATAACCAATCGATTCATTTCATTAAAATAAATACAAATTAACAAGATGTATCTATTCAAAGCTGACACTTAGCATTATGAGATTACCTGATTTGAGCAAATCTTAATAAATTATATGAAGGCAAACATTATCTGCATTATAAGAATTAAAAAGATAGGTGAAAGTTTTAAGAAAGAATGCATTTTCTTTCTCATTAACATTAGCAATTTAAATAAATGTGCAAAAGATAATATTGGCTTATATTTAATAATAAAATACTAAAAATTACTCTATAATAATAAAATGAAACAAAAGCAGCTTACTCTAAATTAGTATACTATTATTCAGTATACAAACTATTTTCACATAATCATATTTAACCTGCATAGTAACTTTGTAAGAAACATTAGCCCCATTTAACAAATAAGAAAATTAAGAATAAATGAAAAACCGAGATTTGCTCAAGAATACAATCCTTGCTCACAGCAAAGATAAAAACCTAAACCTAAATTTTCTGAAAGGAAATCTGGTGTTCCTTCAACTGTATCACTCCTTTAAAAAAAAAAAAGAGAGTTATATTTTCATTCTAAACTGTACTATGTAAATAAAATTAGGCTAAGTGTCCTCATGAATATGTACAGCACTTATTTAGTTGCAGGATAATATTTATTAGGTCATGTCTACCTCTTTTTTTAATGCATCAAATTAAGTTACCATATAGTTTCTGTTAAGTTGCCTACAGATACCACTGAAGCTCCTATGAAAACATGTATTCTTTGAACAGAAGCTATTTAGGCAGATGATAACTCATTTCACACCCCGTTTTTTCTTTTTTCTCCCCTTGCCTCTTGCCTTCAGGAATTTCACTCTGTGAGTATCTTCAATAAAGGAAACACGCTTGGAAAAGAGAGTTTTAACACATCAACTAAACTTGCCCTCATGTTTGTTGTTTTTATTTTTAAAAACAAGTTGAAAGGGGGAAAAGTTTAAGATTAGTAATTAATGTGCATTTTTTGGTGACCTGTGGCTTTCGATTGTTCATATTATCAATATTTCCCCCCAAAAGTATGTCAGAACCAAGAGCTGGCCGCATGGAATTCCTCTCCATTTAAAGTTAGTCATATCTGCATCATACTTTATGTGCACACAAACCACAATACTCACACATGACCCTAGTTTGGCATAGGTACTTCTTTTGTAAACACCATGTTATATTTACAGTACCACATAAATAACAATGCCAGTTTTCCAAGAGTAAGATTGCACAAGTCTAAAAAAAGTAATCAAAAGAAAATAGATTGGGAAGAAAATAAATATGTAGCATAATTACTGGCTGAAAGTAGACAGGCCCACACAAATGTAACTACATTTCTTCCTTATCAAATGAAATGCCTGAGACAGTTAGAAAAAGTATTTTTCTGATAATCATCTTACCTAGTTTGAATCACATTCAGAGCCATACCTGTATATCTGGTGGTCAGTCAGATGCTTTATAAAATCTATAACCTATGACAAACAGTGCAGGATTTTAGGGGTTGCGAAGGGTGAAAAGACAAAAGACAAAAACCTAAAGAGAAAAACAGATTCTATATTTATGTATTCAGGATATGAACTTCGTAACAATTCTTTGCTTCCAATTTTGGGGTAATTTCTTGATCGTGACATTTGACAGTGATCGCTTTCCAAACAATTAAAAATAGGTTACTGCAATCTTTTCAAAAGTATGCAGATATATATTAAAGTAAATATACATGTATGTGTGTATATGTATGTGTGTGTACATATATATATACATATACATATATACATATATATATACACACATATATATATGTGTATATATATATAATACACACACATACACAAAGTTTCAGAATACAAGCAATTCCTAACTTGAACACACCCAAGATGTGCATAACTACTACCATGCTGATACCCAGTGTCTGGCCCTCCTCCTCTCACTGGGATGTCCAGTCTCTGTTAGATCTATACTATCTTGCTCTGTGTTCTCCTATTACAAACAAATAAACAAACAACAACAATGAGAAAAAAAATGCTTCTTCACTCCTGGGGAGATTATATCACTAACACTCCCAAATCCCCTTTTGACCAGCATAGGATTCCGATTACTAGGTGTTCTGAACTGAACCTCTTTGTGACTAATGTAACAAACATATGTAATGAGAAGAGAAGGTGACTAATTTATTTCACTATTGCTTTGGCATCTACAACACTATTTATGCCAAAATTCAGCTTTATTGCCTATCAAATATGATTTCACACTCTGTAAACGTAACTACCATTCATAAGACATTTTCTCTGAGAAATGCGTTTTCACTTGGAAAATAAATAAACCTATGTGAAGATTCTGAATGGCAGGAACATATGTTAATATCCTGAGGTAGGTTTTATTTTCATTAATTTAAGTGGGTGCAAAAAGAAGCAGAGAATCAAAGACTCAAAACAATTTTTTTTTTAAATTTTAGCTTCTGCTATTTCAGCTGCACAACATCAGAATCATGTATTTTTGAAAAATAAGCATACACTCTCACATATTAGCATAAAGGAAAATTTAGTGAGATTGTAGAGTCAAAGGTAGCAGTCACCTTGCAAGATTCTTGGCCTTTTAAGCTGCCTGAAAGAACCTGAACTTTCCTTAAAATGGGCTTCCAAAATCCAATATGCGATTCTCTGAGAATAGCCCAGAGACTAGTGAAATGCCACAGAATGATGGGTGTACTAAATTAATAAGATAACACCAAACCACCAAAGCTGCAATGACATCATCCCCTGGGAAAACGCTTACTGTCAAATTCTACACCTCTGCTTCAAGTCCATTCATTTCCAAGTGCAGAGAGTGGCTTCGTGAGATCACAAAATTGAACAGAAACAAGTCTTATAGTTTTTCCCTCATCTTTTAAGTTACAGAAAGGTTCTAGACTCCTTGCTAAGGACATGCACAGACGTCACAGTTTTCAATATACCTTCTGCATTTCCCAAATTGACCCCTTCTGAAAAGAAGGTTAAAATCTGGAACAGTTTGTTAAAATTACTCCAAATCTTTAACTATTTTTCTCCTAGTGTTTTAGTTTGTTTGTTTTTCTAATCAATTAATCATTATGCTAAACGGGCGAAATGTAGGTTTGCAGTAAATCTGTGACAATTTCACATAACAGCGTGAGCAATTCAATCTAGGTAAAAGCAAATTAAAAGTCCTGGTTCAAAATATAGAAAAACTAAACATAGAAACTACATAACTGGAATTCAATCTCTATATTCAAGTGGTAGAAAACAAGAGTCCTTTATAACTATGGGAACTGCTATTCCAAGGAAATGCTTTTCTATAATGCTTAACATGATGCTTTGGGGTCTTCAAGCTGCTGTAGGCCATGGTGGTGGCCCTGTTATTTGCATTCTGACTCTCAGAGTTCAAAATGACTGAGCAATAAGCCTGGGCAAATCTCAGCCCTGGCCTTCCGATATACTTTCTGTTGGGGAAAATTTTACTATATTCGATGCCTTCAGATAATAAAGTCGTCTTACATTTTATTCTAACCTTTAAATTGACCTCAAAATAGAATACAGTTTCCATAACATTGTTTTGTCAACAGCGTTTCATAGAATGTAAGTTGATTTCTTATTAGCTTTAAAATAACATAAAATTTAAAACACTGATAGCCCTATGGCACTATTCTCAGAGATAAGTGTATCTCCATCAGTAAACTTTCTTTTTTAAAATCATTTATCTGTCTGACTTTTCACCCTCCTTATAGCCACCTCCTTAGTTCTAGTCAACATCTTCTCCAATGTGGATGAAGGCAGTGGTCTCACGGGTCTTTCAGCTTCTCCTCTGCCCCTCAAATGACAGCCAGAGTCACATCACGCCTCCCTTTCGGTGGCTTCCAACTGAATTCAGAGTGTTGCCCTGACCTACTGGGTCCCACGTGCTCTGGCTCTTGTTACTCTCGCTAAGCTCCCTTCTTCCCCAGGCTCTGCCACACGGATCCATCTTATTCCTTGAATATGCCCAAATCTGCCTCTCAGGATCTTTCCCATTGCTGTGCTCTCTGCCGGAACTCACCTTTGCACTCGCCTTTCCCTAGCTGCTTTCTTTCCATCCTTCAGGTTTCCATTGAAATGTCACGTGTTCAGAGGTCCTGAAGCAGTCTCCCTCAGAATCCTTCCCACTCCCTACTCCGGCTCCGCCATCCACTCTCTGTCACTTCACGTGAACTTCCCGCATAGCATGTACTACTATCGATACTGGTTTTGTGCCTTTAATGTGCTGACAGATTGTTAGTCTCTTCAACCCCACTGAGCTCCAGGAGGGAGCCTGCCCACCTGTATTCAGTCCTAGTGTGTCTGAAGTAAAGAATAAACACATAAAAACTGAAGGCGGGGGAATACTAAACTGATGCTTCGTACTATAACACAACACATAAAATCTTGGTCATTTTTTTTTACTCCTTTCTCTTCACAGGATTGACTAGCACTCTTTATGAACTGCAAGCCTGCTGCCTAAATATACATTTCAATATTCGATATTTTGACTCCTTTCTCTTCATTGTATTAGTCATCAAGGCCTGTTGATGGCTGCATCTAAATTCCAACATTTTGTCTTATTCTCATCTTTCAACAGCAATTCCAACCATCCCAATCAATACGCCTGTCCCCCTCCCTTGAGTCACTTCCATGTATCCTCTTTCTGACAGATGCATCTTCTAATGTCACTTTTAACCTGTCACTTCACTTCCCTCCCCACCCCCCACAAAAAAAAAAATCTATGTTCTGTCTTATAGTAGATCCAAAATTCACAAAAATCAAATTAAATTCAAATGTATTTTTCCCACCTGAATCAGTCAATAGTATTTTCCACTATTCTTTCAAACAATTCCTCTGGTCTGCTCAAAGACTTACTTTTCTATCCTCAAAATAAATCCAGTTCATTCCTCTCTTTCTGTTTGTGCTTAGCCATGTCTTGGAGGCTTCTTCCCCTCCATTGATTGAAACCAAAACTTCTTCTTCAAGCTTAGTTCACACTCAACTTCTCTGATTAAGCCCTGTCTCCCAGTTCCAGCCCGCATGTTCCTTCCCGTGTTCTCAATTCTTACAGCACTTAAACCATTGTTCCATGTAACATTTAATTATATAAGACTTATTTCTGTTACACTTCAGTTACTTCATATGGATACATTTTATGTTGTAAATTGGATTGCAAGCAAAGACTGTGTCCTTTACATCCCTGCAGTGGCAGGAGAGTCACTGACCCAACAGGAGCTGCTTACACTGACTCATTATTTTATAGGGTTCTGAGGATGAATCCCTTCAGCTACAAACAACAGTTCTAGATAACTTTCAGTTCCCAAACAGAGTGTATGGTCTCTGGCCCTTGATTTTTCCCGTGTAAACTCCCAATGCCTCCGTTCCACCTTTATTTACCTGGAAAATTCCTAATTCTCTTCCCAATCTCAACTAGAATAACATCTACTAAGGAAAGGGAAGGATCCCCTGCCCCTTCCTTACCCACCCATCTGTCTCAATATTCATGTAAAGTGTCACTCCTATCCATTCCCATTAAATGCTCTTCAATGCACCTGACACACTATATTGTAAATGACTATCTGCCCACCGGCCCCTGACTGGTCTGTGTGCACTTAGGCTCAAGTAGTTTATCTTTTATCTTTACAATAGCAGAGTGATAGTGATTTATTATTGTCGAATCAATAAACGAATGAACAAATAAAAAGGTTAGTCATAAAATCTATTGAAAGAGATATGAATTCAGCATGATAGGTATCAGTCTAGTGTTATGTGCTTTCAAATAACACTCAAACCATTTAGAATGCCTATTTGTCTTTAACTCCAAAAGTAATCATTAAGCATCCACTACGTGTCAGACATTGGGCACACAGAAAAATCTCAAACACATAAAAATTTCTTAACTTCATAGAACTTGCTCTTACTAGGTGAGAGAGGCAATGGAGCATGTTTTTTTTTTTTTTTTTTTTTTTTTTTTGCTCTGATTGAGTTGGAAACCACAGAAGAATTCTGAGCAGAAGGTTTCTTTCTGCAAGGATGCTGACGCTGAGATGATCTGGCTTAGACCGAAATGGTGTCAGTTTGAATGGTGAGCAGTAGTCAAACTGTGGATCTCCTTTAAAGGCAGAGCCAATGAACGGAACTGGCTGAGGGACTGAAAGTGAGGTATACAAGAAAGAGAACAGTCAAGAAGGGATTTTAGTCTGTACAACTGTAGAATGGAATTTGTGATAGCTCTGGAAGTGGTATGATTTTGGAAAGAGTGTGTAGATATATGAAGAGGTTCTCTAAAATTAGGCCTTAAATTTTAATATTCCATTTTGTATAATTGAACTCCCCTTGGGCATATTTCCAATGAATAGTAAAGGTCACTTGGGCTTCTTAGGCAAATTGATAACATTGAGTAGAAAAATCATGCACAATTGTAGCCAATGCAGCTCCATAAAGCACTGCATGTACCAGGCACCTTATAAAAGCCACTGTGATTTATTCTCCAAACTGTCTCAAGTTCTATTTTTAAATGACTAATACAATGCAGCTAGTGCTAGAGGTTACAATTTCTGGAACTGCTAAAAATCACCTCAAAGTTCGCACAATTATTATCATTAGCAGGTATTAATAATTATACTTTGAATCTTATCAAATAATGTTTGAATGTCAAATGGACACTGTGAAAGAACGTTTATCCTGCCCTAGACCATAATTTAGTCCAAGGTCCAAGGAGGGGGCCTTGACCTAGGAGTAAAAGACCATGGGAAAAATTTGGATGACCTAGAATGACTTAACCCACCTAAGACTAAAGCTTGAGATAGAACAGTAGGAGATCCAGGCTGTCAGGCAGCTACCTAACCAACCTAAATAATCAGCTACTGTGCTTAATGCCTGTAATTTGAGGTAAGGCTGGTAATAATGGTTTATTTATTTTTTTCGTGTGTTGAAGTATATGTCTGCAAAACTTACTGAATTTGGGGTTCGAAAAATGAGACTGTTTATAAACATACGATGCAACAGCAAGTCTGCATAATGACTAAGTCTCTTGTGGAATAATTTAGTGGTAGTCACGATGAGTTATAACTTGGACTTTCGAGTTTTCATTGGGCAGAAACAAACCATCTCACTTGGTCTGCTAGCGTTTTTTCCTTCCAGACTTGAAGTAGTTTACACAATAAACAGTTATTTCCATAGTAGAAATGACCAGGATGTCTAAGCTCCAAAGTTAACCTGTTATTATGGTTAAAAATCAAGGTTGCCATTCTTCCAGATTTTCACAGCCACACAACTTTTGACCTAGCTAATGGAAATGTAAGAGTAAACATAATTACTTGACCTCTCAACAAAGGCAAAAATCAACATGCTAAGGTATTTATTTCACTGGCAAGTGATCTGGCAGAAAGAGGCATTACAGTGAATTCACATAATGACAGGACACTACAAATCCTTCCCAATGGAAAATTTTAAGCGGGAATTCATCCATAAATTGTCCATGTTCTCTTATTTCGGACTTTGATAATTTGTCAATGATATCAGAGAATAAAATGAAAACTTCTAGAATCCTAATTCACACCCCAAAATGAGCAATTAAGCCCATGAAATGAAATCTCATCACAAGCATATGTGAAAGAGAAGAACTCCCTTTCACATCTATATTTTCTTCCACTTAAAATGTCTTCATAACGATGATGAGTCAATTTCCTTCTCTATCTTGAAAATGATGCTTTATACCCACCTCTTTCCATGAAGCAAGACAGCTATAACCCCTCCCAGTTCCCATAGCATGGCAAGCTTGACTTTCATTATGGGTCTGCATTTATATCCTCTGGATATTTCTTGGACACTGAATGACTAGTAGAAAAGAAATCACCTGTCTATTCTGCTGCCTTAGAAGGCGCTAAGTGTGTGGATGGTCCAGCCGAAAAAGAGACCATGTTCCACTACATGATTCTTTCTCACATTATAACACACAACATGATTAAAAGGCAAAACAGTAAAGGTTTAGACTTTAATTATTTTATCGTCCTCATATTTCAGTGTTAATTTTTTATACATTTGTGCTACTGGAAAAATATAATGTATAAAAAGAAAAGTGCTGAAGTAATTATGATAGACACATGTGTAAAACAGGAACAATCTGTTGAAACTAAACTTAAAATTTACAAATTGTAAAAGATGATATCAAGTCATGAAACAAAATCAAAATATCAAATCCTTTCTTTCTACTCCAAAGAATCAAAGATGCAGGAAAATTTGAAACTTCTCACCCACCACCCCCAAATCATTTCAAGCCATATCTTGGCATTCCTATCTATTAGTCAAATGATTCGACTTCATTGCTCTTGAGTTTCATATGTATTTTAAACTTAACTCAGTATTCTGAAACGATAACTAATTCATTTCCATCATTCTTTCATTTCAACCTTTAAATCCTCTTTTCAAAATCAATTTACTAAAATCTAGTTTTCTACCTTAAGTAGACCACTCAGACCAACTGTAAAAAAAAAAAAAAAATTCAAACAAATGAATTTTAGCTCACAGGCTGTACCAAAATTAAAAAACAAAATAAGTTGTCTCCTACCTATGGTTGTAATAACAGTGCCAGCAAAGAAGAAGGAACTTCCCAAGTCCCAGTGACTGATTTGATTGGAGGTGTTTCCTAACGGTATAATCCCTGCATTTATTGCTGCCACTATTTGCTGCAAGTTTAAAAAGAATTTTATCAGTACACATGAATCACATGGAGGCATCAAACAGCATATATTCCATCCCAGATGACTAATTAGACAGAGAATCAATTCAAAGAGAATCAATTGCTTTTTCAGTTAAGGTATACAATATAGAGTAAAACTTTACACTAAAAATGTAATTATATTTATATTATATTATATTATATTATATTATATTATATTATATTATATTATATTATATTTGGTAACAAGTGAATGGATCTGCATGGAGTTTATCATATTGTATCAATATTCATTTATATCATCCATTAATATATTTAGTGACTTATTTGAATTGACTAAACAGAGTAATTTTTTAGTAAGCAACACAGAGTTAAAATATCAGATGACAAACTACAACTTAAATAATATATAAGTTTCACCAAAAACACAAGCATTTCCAAAGTGCTAATCATTTCGAATGTTAAACATATGCAGCCAAGCCTGGGTTGTGTGTAACTGTAAAGGGTACATATTAATAAGATGCAACAAAACAAGCTACCATGACAGGGAAAAGGCCACAGCAATTCACTGTCAGACTTAAGTCAGTCCATTTATATCTAGATTCTTAGAATCTTTACAGGTTTTTATAAATTCTATGAATGTGAATATCCCCAAAGACCCGTAGATGACAATCAGTCAACAATATTCATATAGGGACACTAGGATCTGGATGCTGCCTTGAGTAGAATTGAGAGACAGAAAGATGACATTAAAATTCCTTCTTCAATTGTTGGATATTGGGGGGTGAAGGGGAGATCAAGAAGTATGAAATGTAGAAGAGAATACGTTAGAAGCAAATGTGTAGTAAAAGAGAGACATACAGATTGTAGGAAAAGATGTTTCTGTTGGAAATATAGTTTTAAAGGTTATATAGTTTACTGGCGAATGGACAAAAAAAATACACTGTGAAAATGGAGGCACCACTCGAGGAAGTCACTGTCAGATGGAAAAGAGTAGGTAATCCGGAGCTGAAATGCAGTATAAAATCTCATCCATCTGCTTCGTTGTAATCTATACTTTAAAACGTCAGTAGTTGTGTGTAAAGTCAATTGAATTGTAATGCTTTTATTTACTTTAACAATGATATATGTTCATTGTAAAAAAAAATTGGACCAACTCTAATTGGAAAAAAAAACTTATTGGATTGTATAATGTAAATATGAGCAACTAATTGTCTATTATATTTCAATAAAACTATAAAAAAAAGTTGAAGAATCCCTGGGGAAAAAAATTAGAAAATACGGAAAAACATAAAGAGGACAATAAAAATTATTCATAATTCCAGAATCCAGAGATAACCACTATAAATGTATTAAGGTGTCTAGTCTTGGCATTTTGCTATACTCTTTATACAGATTTATGAAATATATGAAATGTATTCTCTACTCTTAATATTATTCTGTATGCAGTTTTTCCTTGTCATTACCATATTTACTCAATCACTGCCCAATATGTAGACATATAGCTGTTCTAAAATGTGTCCTATTGTAAAAAATGGTGCTGTGAACATAGTTGTGTATAAATATTTTTTTCATTTCTGAATATTTCCTCAGGAAAGATGGCTAGAAATAAGTTTGCCACATCCAAGATAATGAATATTAGAAAACATTTATAGGAGCAAAAAGCTATCTGAGAAGGTTGCTACAATTTACAACTGCCCCCAACAATTTACAAATGCATAGAAATACTAGTATTACTTATAATATTAACATTTTATTTTTACTGAACTGATAAGAATTGTTTACATTTATATATCCATTATTGTGTGTGAAATTGAACACTAATGTTTTATCACATATTAATGCACATGGACATACATACATGCACATATATGCACAGCATATGGTGAAACTAGTTTTGAGAAAACTGATTCTCTTTCTCTTACTCTATATCAGATAAGATGGTTTCGTCCTAATTAGGCTTCTTTTAAAAACTTTTTTTTTTTTTGCAATTACTAACGTATTATTCTCGCATAAACTTTAGAATCTTTTAGTTAATTTTTACAGAAATTCTCATTTCCACAGGTTTAACATATTTCCATTGTTCGAATGCATATGAAATCTATAAATTAATTGAGAAGGAACACATCATAATAGTGAACTTCTATCAAAGAACATGTTGTTTTTTGAGTCACCTTTAATATCTTGAAATAGAGTATTTTTATACAGTTCAGATAGGTCTGTGAGGTTATTCTTATGTATTTTTTTCATATTAAATTGTAACTGTTATTGTTATTATAAACACAAATATGCATTGCCCATTCTCTGCACCAGCTATTCTCAAATGTTTTATTTCAAAACTACTTACACTGTAAAAAATTACTGAAGATATCAAGGAGCTTTTGTATACGTAAGTTATAACTATTGATATTTATATATTTGTCTGAATTTCTAATTTTCAAAATGTTTTGATTCATTCATGTAAAAATAAAAATAAGCCCATTATACATTAACATAAGTAACCTAATTTCGTGAAAAATAATTATGTTTTCCAAAACAGAATATATTTAGTGAGGAGAGGTGTCGTTTTATAATTTTATAAATCTCTTAAATGTCTAACTTAATAGAAAACAGAGTCCAACATCCAAGGAATGTGCACACAAACGTTGCTTCTGCAGTCAATATGTTGGGAGAGCATATTGCATAGTTTCTGGAAAACTCCACACTCATGAGACAATGAAAGTAAAAAAGACAAAAACACCTTAGTTTTATTAAGAAAATAGCTCTGACCTCATCAAACCTCTGAGAGGGTCTTGGGACCGACCACGTCTTGAGAATCACTGCTCTATACTGAGCTCTTATTATTTACTTTGGAAAACCAAAGTAAACAAGCTTATAGTTTACAAATAATGCCATTTTATCTCTGCATCTTTCAATAACTATGTTTTATTACTTTTCATCTCTCATTACATTGGCCAGTATTTCCAAAGCAACATTAAATTGTTGTTGTTACATGAAAATCTCAATGGCTTTAGTGTTTTATCACTGACAATACTGGCTGTTGGCAAGAAAATGGTATTTAACTAAATAATTACGAGAGCAAGAAAATAAAAAGGACAGATAACTAAAACTTAAAAATCTAAAAAATGTCTTTGGAAATATGATAGGAATAAACATACAAGGGATGTGCAGGCTAACATTGTAAGCACAAGCTCAGTGATCTCTAGCTTTGTAACTCCCAGGAAAAACTAATGCTTCCAGTAAAAATCAAGGAAGAGGGGTGGGGGTAGGATTTAGACGGATTATAATTGCTTTCAAAGTATATTTTTGTGTTTTACACATTCATTTACACTTCAACACATTCATTTATTTAAAAATACCTATCAATTGTTTATGGTGTTAGGCAAATGAGGAAGCAAGAGATGTAAAAACACAATGGTATATAGATGAGAAAACACAAGGCACCTCTGTAGACTCCACTCCATTAAGTAAAATTAATTATTTTATTGACTAGAAGCAAGCTAATTCCTCCAACAATTGACTTAATATATCCTTCATGGCCAGCACTATTACTTTAGCTTGTTCTTTTGCTTGTCAATGATGAGGTGACATTACCCAGACACTTGGATAAGGTCCACAAATCATTTAAATGCAGAAGAAGCAAATGCAGAGTTAGAAACAGCAACGTCTGGCAATGTGTGGGTTGTAAATAGCTATCACAGAGCTGTGAGTATTGCAACAGAGGCTTGAGATGGAACAGGGAATATGTCAAATCGCTATGAGAATGAGTCTACCATGAGGTCCTTTTTCTGGAATATTCTTGTAAATTTATTTTATATTTTTGTACAAGGTTGCTTGGTCGACGTCCACAGGAAACTGAATGCCCTTGGCGAGTGAACTGACATCTAAGTATCTCTGCAATTTCAACATCAATTCAGGCCATCAGAGCACTTAACAAATGCCTTCACAAGAACCATTCCTGTATGTGCCATATTATGCAACTACAGTAACAATCACTTCGTCAATAACAAAAAAAATTCACTTTTCCATTAAAGGCAACCTTTGTGGACAATCAAGTCATGTTGACAAGTTACAAATAAGTTGAACTGTTTAGGTTAGGATAAAGGGAATATGGGTCCTGTGCATTTAATCCTAACATATGATTTCCTAAAGTACTGATTAAGGAAAGGCTTCCAAACTTAAAATCTACTATAGAAAGAGCATAAGATAATCTTGATTGGGTTCATATTCAAATTTGCTCTTTGGTTTACAGGTAATCATAGAATGAGCATTAAGGAAATGAAGTTGAATACATGGTTCTAGTCAAGAGTTTGAGCTTAAATTTAAGAAATAGAACTCTAAAAGGCTTATAGAGATGATAAAAGTAATTACTCATAAAATTATGCAAAATCTTAGTTTCCATGACATTGATGGCTTTAAATCAAAGTTCACAGCGTTCTACTGTGTATTTGTGCATTCTTGAATTATAAGAAGTTGATGTCTCAATGTCATCTGGCATTTTGGAACTATAATCAGCCTCAACACCAAACATTGATAAGACATTTATTTGTAATCATATGAAACTAGCACAGCCTTGGAACTCAAGGCAATTACTGACAATCATAAAAATGTTCCTGAGAGTCCAATGTTTAGGAACAACTTTTTGTGTGTGTGTCATAAAGTACTTAACTGGCTATTTTTTTTTTTTTTTTACTGAAGGAAAAGATATTGGAAAGTAAGCAACCCCAGGGAAGGCCTGAACAATACTCTGTTTTCAGAGTAGGTTATACTGTAGATTCTAAAATATAGTGACACCAGAAGTTCTGATTTCACTTATTTTTTCCTTTACTCAGATGCTCAAATGTTCATGTTCATCAAAATAATACAGAATGTTCTGAATGCCTTCCTCCTCTGTTAATATCATAATCAGAATTTCATTAAATCATGTTATCATAGCTATAATCCTAAAAGTAGAGTCACAGTAATTTGAAAATTTTAAATGATATAAAAATTCTAAACTGCTGATACAAAGTATTAACACTCAATTGGGTTACATCAATAAAGTATGTATATCTGGTTCAATGACAACTCCTTTTAATGGAGTATTTGATTGATCTCATTCATTTTTCCTTTGAAAAAGAACACTATTTCCAATAAATTGGTATAATGGGCAAATCCACATTTATAATTATAAACATACCAAAATATGGATAATTACATAGTTCCTCAAAAATTAATATAACTATTCTCTTGATAAATTTTTGTAAGGCACAATTATATATCTTTTTTTTTTGTCATTATTTCCTTGTGGGGGAACTAGTTTCACCCTGAGAGGAGGCTTTTCTTCACAGAAGGAATCAAATCACACATTCAAGACACTGCATCTGACCTCTTCAACCATGCAGACAAGATTGTTTTGAAAGACTTAAAGAATCCATAATGGGAAAAGCGAGATAATAAAAGATGCTCTCATTGCCAAAGAACTTTGTGAGAAGATATAATAGTAGGTATCATTACTCTTCATCTTTACACTACAAAAATGATCTTCATCTATCAATAATATGCCTAAGGCTGCAGGACCCTTAAGCATCTCATTCTTAACCTCTGGCTATATGTCAACACCATGATTACCTAATACCAGATCATGTAAACTGCTTTGAAAGGTTCTGGCAATAAAACCAGAGAGTATCTCAAAATGACCTTTACTCTCACTGGCGCTGACTTCACATACAGCACTGGTGGAGCCTAGGCAACCTTGATTGGCATATTTTAATCAATTAGAAGTCACCTTTTCTTATCCATTTATAAGTGTGTGGACTTTTTTCACTATATTGGCCATATCAGTCTGCAGTGTTATTTACAGACATCATTTGCACAAGAACCTTCTCGTCTAACGTCAATGACATGCAGTAGTCTTCATCACTGGGGCTGCTTCTTGGATCATTATACATATCAAATTAGGTTTAGGCAAGAAGCAGCATCATAGGGCTTTATTGTAAACTTGTATACAAAGGCATCCAATGGTACCACTGGGGAAAATCTCTGGAAACCAAACTCATATTCTTCACCGTTTTGTCCTTTCATGGTATTCTGGAAACTAAAGCAATGCCTTTGGTTTCTTTGCATGAGATAATATTTCTGTGAGAGTACCACTTGGGACCACTAAAAATCCAACAAGGGAGGAAACGACTTCTTGAAAGCCACACCATTGGCATGTGATTCCACCAGAATATTGCAGTAGCTGCTCTCTATAATACTAGTAGAACTATATAAAATTGCCAACATCTAAGCACATTTTGGCCTACAAAATGACAGCTTCATATTAGCATGCAAAAGAATGATACTCGTGTTTTCATAAATAGTGTGTTAAACATGCTAAAATTCATTGCAGCGTGATATTTATTTCTGCAACATTAAAGTTAATCTTCATAAGCAGGAAACTATTAATAATAAATTGATCTATTAGGATCTTCTAGTTCTACTATGAAGCATATATACTTGTTTTAAGTAAAAGCCTATATGCCTGAGAATGCTATTCTGAGAAAACATGGGCTAACTGTTGAATCTTTATTGAATACTCAAATTGTGTCCAACTTGATATATACCTGAGAAGTCAGGGGGTATTATCTAATATTTAAGATGATTACATTTTGTAGAAGTAAATTTGTATATTTGATATCTAATATTGCACACTCAGATACATTCGAGCCTCTAATTTGATAAATGAACCTGAGACGCATTACACGTAATTTAGTTTTTCAAAAATTCTATAGTTATATGGAGATGGTACTTGTTTTTTGTTTCTAGGGTTTTGTTTTGGTTTTTGTTTTGGTCTAGGAAAAATAGAGGAATCTACATAAAGTCCATAAAAGAAAAATGCCACAATTACATTCCACAGTTAAATGGACTGTTATAAATATTGACAAAGGTCAGATATTCTAAAACTAACAATAATCGTTTTTTTTAAAAAAATACATTTCTGATTTCATGTGGAGAAAAGAGACGGAGTAGTATATTTGCATATTTTATACAGAACACAGGTGATTAAATCATTCTATATTTAGCGTCTGGTAAAGAAACAAGTTTTTCAAGGTTTCCCCAGAGTATATCTTTCAAGTGAGCAAGGCGATATGTAATAATGTTTTTAATCTATTGTTTTTGTTGGAAACAATATGAATCAAAATCCATTTCATGGTTTCGTAAAAAGGCTTTCAAAGTCCTTGAATGTTTTTCCAAGTAATGTGTGACCTAAATTTAACCACACATTAATTAGAAATTCTTACAAAGAAGCATTCTTAAAAAAAAAAAAAAAGACTTAATTCCTATAACTTAAAAAAAATAACATTTACTATAGGAAGCAATTTCTGCATACCAGACTTTAGAAAGCACCTCTAAAAGTAAACATCTTGCTTACTTTCCCATGCCCTTCCTTCTTTTGGGGGATTACGCCATTGCATGTCAAAGCTATTTTTATACAAGCTGATGAAGCATACAGCTCTTTCCTTGCTCTTCTGAAAGTGTAAATTTATTTCCTATTAGTAGAAACAAAAGCTTAAAATCCAACAGAGTTCGTTGGAGGAGGTTAGCATCAATAGGGCCAGAAACGAGAGGTGTACAGCTGGGTTATTGGGGTTGTCTCCCCTGGTTATATCCACTTTGGTAGATCTTTCTAATCATGAAAGGAATACACAGATTATTGGGCATCGGAAAAAGAATTTTAAAAAATCACTCACGGTCTATAAATAGCTTTTGGCAACATTCATATATTCGGTTTTTGCTTTTGTTAATAGTTATAATCAATAAATCTGCTTTCAACTATTTTCAGATAACATAAGCATGTTTCTTTCATATAACAAGACATTTCGAAGTCATCAATATCTCACTTCATCGTTATCAATATCTCACTGAGCAGCTACATGTGACATCGTTTATATAACCATTCTCTATCATTAAATGAATTTATATAACTGCATCTTAATTCAGTGACCACTTGCAAAGTTGTTATAGAGATGATTTATATAATCAGACAAGGACTGAACTTGAAACAATGAAATTCTCTCATTCTCTGAGCCCTGCGTGAAATGACACTGCTATGCAGAAAGAATAAAACGTGGTCGAGACCCTACACCTTATAACACTGAAGGAGCCTGAAAAATACATGTGAAGCCAGCATACTGAATCCTGCATCTCCCCAGCTGTACATGTTTTCATGAGTTTTCCTAGATTCCATATTATTGCATGATATATTAAAATTCTGTCAGAATATTAATCTCTGTCTCTCTTTCTGGCCCCCTTCCACCTCGGCATAAGTCAGGGGGAAAGATTAATAAAAGAAAAGAAAAATATGGAGCATGAAGGTAAAGTCAGAAAGAAACAAAAGGGCAAATAAGGAAAAAGATAAAGGTTGCTCAGTTAACAAAGAAAAGACAGTTCTAGAAGAATTAGCTAGGAACTTAATACAACTTACAGTTACTCTATCTAGGAAGTTCTTTTAAAAGAGGGTGTCCTTAAAATAGGATTTGTGTAGGCAGTACACTGAGATCAAGGAGACACAGCATCGAAGATAGAATTTTTATACCATTTTTGCCTAAGGCCTACCACACTAGCCAGCATTTATGCATGCACTGTTTATAAGGTCTGAAGTTCTAAACTGGTGAGAAAAAAAAAAAATAGCCCAAACCGGAACAAGGGAATTTTACTCTGCCAATTACATGCATCCATAGAATTCCCAAATTCAGAGATTCTGCTGACTTTTTTAATAGAATATCACCGATCTCTACTCATTTCATTTTACAGTACACTTATGCCTATATTTCCATAACAGATACAAATTTAAACAGATTTTATAGGTTTTAAAAATAAATCATTTTTTCCCTGCCCTAAAAAATTACAACAAGCATTGAAAAATCTCAAGCTCTGTAGACACACACAACCAATAAAGGGACTACTTAACCCAATTTGTATTTGAATAAATCAAACGTCCCACAATCAAATTAGTCATCTATAAGGGCCAAATATCACAATATCAAACTATTCCAATAACATTCTGATAGGTAGCTCCTCTGCTTCAGGCACTGTAAAATGTATGTATTTCTCACTTTAACTGAGTTGACTCATTGCCATTAAACAAGCCTGTAATAAATTCTTGCACTTTTGGGTTCCAGGTAAAATTTCTTAATATGCGGCAGAGTGAATTTACTAATGACTTGCTAACATTATGCAAGGAAAAGGAAGTCCTGAAACTGTTTAATATGTTTATATTTCTTGGTTCAATATCACCAAATCAAGACAGCAAAAATAGTATATGAATAACTTCCCCAAATGTAGTGATTCATACTCCTCCTGTCTTAGCTTCGTAGCTTTCCTCCAAGTTTCCCCCGTCTTTCTCAATTACACACCCAAACACTCACCAGTTATATAGTAAATACTGAATTGGTTGAAATCCATTTCGTTGAGAAACAGGAACCCGATAGAATTTCCTATACTTTTTCGAGCCAACTGGAATGATAGAGCTACCCTTTGAAAACTGTCCAGTAGTTATTGCACAAAAATGCAATTAAACCCTGCCCTCAGGCACCTCTCGGGCTGACTTGAGAGTGTCACACCACAACCATCAGCGCTGAAAACGAGCCTGGCATCTTTCCCCATGTTTTTCTACATTAGTCATTCACATATGCTGTATTGTTCATCTTCATTCACACAGGAGAACCAGTCCTGAAAGCATTTCAGAGCACCGCAGCTGTGAAAGGGAAGATGTCCCCAGATCCGCATGAGACCTGTGAGACTGGAGGGTCCTCTCAGTGGAGGAAGTGTCTAACGCCTGGAGAAGCGTCAGGTCGGGCCAGACATCCTTCATGATCACATCTCCTTCCCTCAGAGCCCCTCAAACCAAGAATGTGGTTCTGCTGGTGGGACATGCAGGATATGGTTAAACTGGGCGGGGAGAGAGAGGAATGAAAAGTCACAGCAAAGCCACATGGAGTCTCTCAAGGGCCCAGAGGGGGACATGGAGCGGGAAGAGAGCTGGCATCAGGAAATGACTGGATCCACTTGGACCTCTCACTTTTTATTTTTAATCACTACTGTGCATCTGTTGGGTGTCCTCTAGACAGTGACCTCTCTTTAAATAACTATTTGCAACCAGCAGCGTGAGACCAGAGGTGTTTCACCAGCTCATAAAAATAATCCTGTGGGGGGTGGCTCCATAGTGTAGTGGTCAGCACGTCTGCTTTACATGCAGTAGGTCCTGGGTTCGCGCCCCAGTGGAGCTACGGACCATACCCCAGGTGTGCCAGGCCTCAGGTGTACTCTGTGAGCGTGTGGGAGGAGATACCCCACCCTCAGAGATCCAGTTCCTGAGGGGAAACCGCAACATCCATAGGTCAGGGGTGGAAGTGGGAGGGGAATTAAAGAGGGGAAAAAAATAATAATAATCCTGTGACCATTATCAATATGCTATCTCTCAACAGATATCAGATATATATTATTTAACTTTCACTAAAACTGAGACACAGAGAGGCTAAATGAATCACTAGTTCAAAATAGTAAAAATATTAAAAATAAAAAGTAAAAACAAAAGAATTAAAACATTTTTATTGTTTCAGTCTCTGGTCTTGGTGTTACCATTTAGCTGTCTTACAGCATTTGTTGCTTAATTTTGAACATAGTTATCATTTATAGTATTATTTCTGTGTGAAAACACTTTAAAGGTTCCAAGCACTAAATTAATTTATAAATGAATTTTTTAAAAAGAATTCATTCATAAGTTTCAAACTGGGTGAACCTCTTGTTGATTTTATCCTCACGTATACAATACATCCTGGTCATCAGGCCTCTTTTATGACTTTGTCACATATAGCCTATGCGTTTCGTGTACTGTTAACTGCTCAAGAATTATTTGTGTCACATTTTGTGCTTACTGATTTCTAAGTATACATAAAATCACTATAATGGATTTATAGGATAGATTGCCAATTGCATATTACAGATGATGACAGAGTAAGACTTTGCAGTAGCATTTGACATAACTAATCTCTCTCACCTCGTAACATGCCTTCACTTGGCTCACAGAACACCACGCCCTCCAGCTTCCCTCCAGTCTCCCCAATGGCTGTCTCATCCCCCTCACCTTTGAGCCCCTGATTCTGCTCCTCTCTATCCGTCCACACTCCTAAGTGATTTCTCTTAAACTCAAGGCTTTAGATATCCCATTATGCTGATAACTCTCAAATATATTCTTTGCCGTGGATGTCTGAAAGGCAACTCAAACCAATCACATGCCACATCGAACGCCTGAGCCTCCCCGAAACCAGCTCCATCTGATTTTTTTCTGTCTCATTAATTGACAGTTTTTTTCCTAGTTCTTCAGTTCCAAAACCTATGAAGCATCCCTGGCTTCTTTCTCTCACACCTCACATCAAATTATTAGCTTTACCTTTGAAATATCCCCATTTGATCACATCTCATCACATCCCCTGCTCTGTCCTCATCCAGGCCTTGACCGTCTCACCCCGGTTCTTACAGTTGATCCCACTCCATCCACCTCCTTTCTATTCCTCACAGGGCAAAGACAGTGGTCTCTTTAAGTTGTCAGTTAGATCATGGCCCTGTTCTGCCCAAAGTCCTTCCAGGATCCCGCAACCCACTCCGAGTAAAATCCAAGATCCCTAACACAGATTTACAGGGGCCCTACAGGATCTAAGGTCCTGTTACTTTTCTAGCCTTTTCTCATACACATTCTCCTTTCATTCACTCCTTCGAGCCATGCAGCCTCTCCGCCAAGAGCGAGCCTGCTGCCGCGCCCTTGCGCTCACCCTCCTCTCTGCCTGGAATGCCTTCCCCGGTTAATCACGTGTCCGTCCAGAGCTGGCCACTCACAGACACACCTCGTTTTACTATACTTCACTTTAGCGCACTTCGCGGATGCTGAGATTTTTACAAGTTGAAAGTTTGTGGCGACACTGCATGTCCAGTAAGTCTATCGGTGCCATTTTTCCAACAGCATTGGCTCACTTATGTCCCTGTGTCACATATTGGTAATGCTCACAATATTTCAGACTTTTTCATTATTACATTTGTTATGATGATCTGCAGTCAGTGACCTTGGGTGGTACTACTGTAATTCTTTTGAGGCACCATGAACCACACCCATATAAGAGAGAAAACAGTGAATAAATGTTATATGTGTTCTGATGGCTCCAGCGACCAGCAGTTACCCTCTCTCTCCCTCTCCTTGGGCCTCTCTATTCCCAGAGAGACAACAATACTAAAATTAGGCCGGTTAGTAACCCCACAATGGTCTCTCAGTGTTCATGTAAAAGAAAGAATCGCAGGTCTCTCACTTTAAGTCAAAAGTTAGAAATGATTAAGCTGTGTGAGGAAGGCATGTCAAATGCTAAAATGGGATGAAAGCTAAGCCTCTTGTGCCACTTAGCCAAGTTGTAAATGAAAAGGAAAAGTTCTTGAAGGAAATTAAAAGTGCTCCACTAGTTTACACACAAATGATAAGAAAGCAAAACAGCCTTATTGCTGATGTGGAGAGTTTCAGTGGTCTGGATGGAAGATCTCACTGGCCACAACATTTCCTTAAGCAAGGCCCTAACTGTTCAAGTCTGTGAAGGCTGAGAGAGGTGAGGAAGCTGCTGGAAAAAAAGTTTGAAGCTGGCAGAGGTTGTTCCTGAGGTTTAAGGAAAGAACCTGTCCCTATAACATAAAAGTGAGACATAAAGCAGCAAGTTATGACTTAGAAGCTGTAGCATGTTTTACAGAAGAGCTAGCTAAGGTAATTAATGAAGGTGGCTACACTAAACAACAGATTTTCGATGTAGACAAGACAGCCTTCTACTGGAAGAAGGTGCCATTTAGGACTTCCATAGCTACAGAGGAGAAGTCGATGACCAGCTTCAAAGCTTCAAAAGGCAGACTGACCCTCTTGTTAGGAGTTAATGTAGCTGGTGGCTTTAAGTTGAAGCCAGTGCTCATTTACCATTCCAAAGATCCCAGAGCCCTTGAGAATTATCCTGCACCTACTCTGTCTGTGCTCTATAAATGGAACAACAAATCAAGGATGACAGCATATCTGTTTACAACATGGTTCACTGAATATTTTAAGCCCATTGTTGAGATCTACTGCTCAGAAAAAAAAGATTCTTTTCAAAATACTATTGGTCATTGACAACCAAGAGCTCTGATGGAGATATACAACGATTAACATTGTTTTCATGCCTGCTAATCCAATATCCACTCTGTAGCCCATGGATCAAGGATTGATTTTAATATTCAAGTCTTATTATTTAAGAAACACATTTTGTAAGGCAGTAGCAGCCATAGATAGTGATTCCTCTGATGGATCTGGGCAAAGTGAACTGAAAACCTTCTGGAAAGGATTCACCATTCTAGATGCCATTAAGAACATTCATGGTTCATAGGAGGAGGTCAAAATGTCAGCATGAGCAGGAATTCGTAAGAAATTGATTCCAACCCTCACAGGTGACTTTGAGGGGTTCAAAACCAGTGGGCAAAGCAACTGCAGAGGTGGTGGAAGTAGCAAGGCAACTAGAATTAGAAGTGGAGCCTGAAGATGTGACTGAATTGCTGCCATCTCATGGTAAAACTTGCATGGATGAAGAGTTGCTTCTTATGGATGAGCAAATAAAGTGGTTTCTAGAGATAGAAACTACTTCTGGTGAAGATGCTGTGAAGATTGTTAAAATGACAATAAAGGATTTAGAATGTTACATAAACTTAGTTGATTATGCAGTGTCTGAGTTTGAGAGGACTGACTCCAATTTTTAGAAAAGTTCTACTGTGGGTAACACGCTTTCAAAAAGCATCACATGCTACAGAGAAATTGTTCACGAAAGGAAGAGTCAATCAATGTGGCAACATTCACTGTTGTCTTATTTTAAGAACCTTCCCCAGCCACCCCAACCTTCAGCAACCATAACCCGATGTTGATGGTCAGCAGCCATCAACATGGCGGCAAGACCCTCCACCAGCAAAAAGAGTATGACTCGCTGAAGGCTCAGAGGATGATTAGCGTTTTTGTTTGTTTGTTGTTTGTTTTTAGCAATAAAGCATGTTTTAAGTAAGGTATGTGCTTTGTTTTTTGAGACACAATGCTATTGCTCACTTAACTGACTACAGTATGGTGTAAAAATAACTTTTATATGCACTGGAAAACCAAAAAATATGTGTGACTTGCTTTATTGTAATACTTTGTGGCAGTGGTCTAGAACTCAACCCTAAATATCTCAGAGGTATGACTGTATTATCTTTCAGATCACCACAGACCCTCCCCTAGCTCAGCGCAATGTGATCAGGAAAAACTCCCAGCCCCTGGCTTCGCCCTGGGGAGGGAAAGAGTTGGAACATGAATCAAGTGTTACGGGTTTTGGGGGTGCTGCCCAGGAGACTGATTTCCATCTTGTACATCCCAGAGCACTGAGAGGACCCAGCCTACTAGGATGCCCGGGAGATACTGAGAACAACCATGAGCTGGACAGCTTGCATCTGCTCCAGGAGTCTCATGGTATGGAGGTCAATATAGCTTGATAACCTCTCTCTCAGGGGGAAAGAGAAGAGTCCAGTACTCTGGTTTTGGGGGAGGGGGAGAGGCGCTACCCAAAGGAATAGTTTCTGCCCAACTCAGAGTACTGATGGGATGTAGCATACTCTAGAAACCCAAGGACCACTGAGAATAAAAGAGAACTAAATGGCTTCCAGCAGCTCCAGAAAATGTGCAGTACTGCAGACAGACACCAGGGGTAGCAAGAGAACTCCTGGAAACAGCTCCTGAAAAAAGAAACTGGCAAATCCATCTATCTAATTGGGACTTTACAATTCCAGAGGAATCAAATCCACAGAAAAGATGTGAGAGGCTTCTCAAGCTGGACTGACTGGCGAAAGTCTTTTGCTGCAGAGAGATAGTATGTAAAGACTGAGACACATGGCTGTTTCTCAAATGAATGGATCACAACACAAAGTTACAAGGCACACAAAGAAACAGGGAAGCATGGCTCAATCAAAGGAACAAAATAAACCTCTAGAAACAAAAATATAATAATATACCTACTCATGAGGTTTTAAGGAATGATTAAATAGGAAAATAAATGTGAGAGAAACACTGAAATTTATGAGAATCATATAAATGAAATATAATTCTAATAAATGATTTCTGGCCATTTGCCTTCCTCCCTATTTAAGCACTGATCTTGGTCCATGAAGCCATGCCATTATAAAGATTTCTTTTATCAGAAAAATTTACATTCAAAAAGAAAAAAATAATTTCTTATAGTCATCAGGTTATAAAGACGAGTAGTATGACAATAACTAATAAGAAATTTCTGCATTGAAAAATATTGAATAAGTAAAAAAATAAAATTTTTAAGAAGCAAAAATACTCAATCAGCAGTGATTATTAATAAAGCTAAAGTGTGGGGCAGAAAGAAAAAAATAGGTCATATACTGAGCTCTATTTGCTGCCATTCCAAAAACAGTGTAGCGAAAATAATCAGTCTCTACCTCTAGATTGTTTCCACCTGCCATCACCTTCAAGCTATTTTCACAATTCTGAATAAATCTAGGTGGTACTGAACAGTGGGACTGTTTTCAAACTCACACAGGCTTTCCTCCAGCATTTTCCTGAAATTCCAGGCCCTTTTTTTCCCCCACCCAAGACCAACTGCTTCACTTCAGATGATAGGAATCAGATGCTTTAACCTAATAAAGAGATGAGGTAAGGGTTGGGGAAAATAACAGCAAACAAACCTAACACTTTTTAATCACCTAAATGCTGTACTTGGATTATCTCTTCAGTCTTCGCAGAAACCCTATTTTATAGGTATTTTTTCCTCATTCCAGATAGATCATTGATAGCTTAGAGAGGGAAATTACTTATTCAAGATGACAACTTTAGTAAAGCACTCAAATGGAATTTAAAATACATCTCTCTGATCCCAAAGTTTAGGCTTTTACCACTACTCTACGCCACCTCCAAGACAACTTAGAGGTCTTCTTCTAAAACCTAAAGGGATTCTTCACGGATTTTTAGTGCCTCTTAGAACTGGAGACACAAAGAAGTGAAGTGGAAGTGATTTTATGTCAGAAGAAGCAACATGGCAAGTGGGACAATGATATAAGTTGTCGAGTTTATTTTTAATACAGAAAATGCCACTATCTAAAAACATGAGAGAATTCGGTATGGAAGTATGTGATGAGCCTTTTCAAAATTTAAGTCAAACAGGTGAGATGCAGAAGTGTCTGAATATAGTAGGAGCTGAATGAGGGTCAAATAATATTAGTTTTGATACTTTTCAATTAAACTTGAATAATAACTTCTATGTGTATTCTATAAACAGAGGGCTATGAAGGGCAGAGGTAGCATTTGGGAATTCATGGCAAGAGGAAATAAGAAAGGAAAAGTCTTAGCACAAGAAACTGGATTAAAACCAATAATAATTTCTTCCCTCAATCTACAACAAAAATATAGCCATTTCCAAGGAGCCTAACAGAAATTTTAAAATCATTTTGGGATTAAATTTTAGGACAAAATGTTTTTCCATAAAAATATTATCCTGCTATAATAAATTAAAACTAAATTAGTTTTTACTCAAAACCCCCATTTTTCTGTGCAGTAGTAAATTGCTTTTAGTTGAGGTTTAGAGGAGCAATTATTAATCACATCTTCCTAGACACCTAAAAAAGGGCAGTTATCAGAGTTACAATTTGGCGAGATCAAAGATGTGAGGTACAACCTGTTAATGAAAAGGGATGCCCATCTCCAGGGGTGGTCACATCACAAACTCATCTTTTCTATGTTATGATGGTCACTGCCACGATTAACGCCCTTTTTCTGCCTTATGTTTCCCTCTCATTTGTCACAGCAAAGCCTCCTAAGAAGGCAATGATCATCTAATCAGGAGGGCCTCCAGCAAGGTAAGCTCATGTCCATGGGTGACCACTGGCAGCTCTAAGATGAGACAAAGGGAGAGAGAGCAGGGAGACAATAAGACATAAACAGAGAAGAGCAGGAACAGGAGAGGCTGAGAAGGAACAGTAGGAGGGAGGAAAAGAAGAAGAAAAGATGGCAGAAGTAAGAAAAGAAGGAAAAACTACAGAAAGGAGAAGTCTATACTAAGGAGCAAGGACTAGGGGCCCCCAGTGGAACTTCAGAACGACACTGTGCTATGAGTTGTCCCCTCCAACTCTTACTACTTCTTTCCCCGCCAACAGAGTAATAACTCCTCTGGGCTGTTACCTGGATGAGTTCGTCGAGCTCAGTCGAATTGACACAGGAGTGTTGGGAAATAAATGTTTGCTTCTGGATCACGATGGTGGTCCTCTGTGAAATCTCGTGAGGCTGCTCCAGTGCTTTGAAGACGGTGGCTCCGATGATCAGATAGAGGACAACCACCAGGAAAATCGTGGAGACCGTCTTCCATTTCATAACATTAATGGTCGTATCACTCTCCACCCGAGAAGCAAGCACTGTGGGTTTCGTGGAAAATGAGAGCCTTGGTTTGGAGTTCTGAGCGGCAGATTTTGGATCCAGCAAGTCAGGTGCCGCCACTGACAATAACAGAGAATGAGGGTTAGGTTGGAGGAGATTAGCGGGGTGATAGTTGGACTTCTTTAAGGGGTGAGCAAAGGTCGACTGAACTCTGCTGGCTCTCGTGGTGGAAGCCCTGGAACTTGAACTAGAAGAGCTCCCACTCGGTTGTATCCAGGACCACATATATGGGTTCAAGGAAAAGGGGCTGGGTCTTAGTTCTCCGCTGCTACTAGGGATCCAGATGGGAGATTAAAAAAACAAACAAACCCACAGGAGGTAGACAAAGAAACTTAAAACAATAAATGCCTGAGTTCTTCCTAATTTAATTTCAAAATGGGTATCTGTCCACCATGCTAGTCAACAAAGACTTGCAGATCTCCTGAGAGTTGATGATACTAAACTGGATATTTGAGTACTCATGAAGAAGGCACATGGATTATTCCTCATCTCAAGTACTTAACACTCTATAACACAAGAAATCAATGTAAATAACATTCTCTATTTTTATTTTCAAATTCATTATAATAAAGCAATTGTATTATAAGTGAATTTGTGATCCAAACGTTGTTGCTCAAAGTAAAACATTAGTAATTTTCTGGTAAAACATGATGGTAAATAAATGACTCAACAGCTCAACATTTCTTTCTATCCTCTAAAGTAGTAAGAGAATGATTAAGCATTCTCTGTATTTTGTTATTTGATCTCTGACATGTTTATAAAAACAAAAGAATTACTACCCACTATGGCACAATCCTAGGTGCAGCCAAGATATGACAAATTCCTGCCATTTCAACTGTGAAAATCATCAAGAAAAAAAAAAGTAAAACCTTGTCTACACCTTGGACACTACATGGTCTGGACAAGGCTAATTGCTCCATTAGAGAGGATTTATGTGTTCTCTTACAAATTCCCATATACTCTGAGGTGACTCTAAACCCATTTATTATTCATCTCAGCTATTCGAAAATATCATTAATGGATTCCTTTTTAGAAAATACAAGAGATAGTAGACTTCTACTTGCTAAGGGGAAAATAAGCTATCTACTACAATATATTTGATTGGAAAGGCAACACCAAACCAAAAGAGGTTATAGAATGGCCAAAATATAGGGAACTTAAAAAGGCCACTAACTCAACCAGAATAATCAAGTTACTATACATAATTAGTATAGATTTAAGTAAAATTAGTGTATGTAGTACAGGTTTAATAAATTAATCTAATCTAAAAGACCCTTAAGGAAAGTATACAAGAAATTTCTATGGAATTGTCCCCAAACACCCTATAAGAACCCCAAATTACTTGAGGATAAGAAAGGAATAAAGAGTGTCAGTTTTCACATGACTATATACCCTGCCCTCTTTCTTGACTACTACTGTGAGTTAAAACGTTGACTACATTTGAGTTCATAAAATAAATCTTCACTTGCCCATCAAAAAGAAGCTTTGCAAACAAAGCTATTCGAAACAACAGACCTAAGTCGTGCTGTGAAGTGATGGCAGGTAACAGAGGGATCCTCCACCAGCAAAGCGCCAAATGATTCTGACTTTGAAGAGATGAAGACAGAGCTCTGATGAGGTTACTGTACCCACGGCTCCAAGTGGACATTCCACAAACACACATTACAGCAATTTCCTAGGGTTCAACCTGCTCTCTACAGGTCTGTACACGTTTCCCTCCTGATACACTCACCTGCTCCGAATAAAGCCCCAAACTAGTAGACGTCTTTAACATCTAATACTTATAAAGGCAACTTTGCTCAAAATTAGCACTGGATATGTGTTTAGTGTTTTATTTTTTTAAAAAACAACTTTTTTATAATAGAAATGCTGATCATAGTTAAAATTACTGTCATCGGCCATCTAGCCACCCCACCCCACCTCCAAGTTGTTTAGTAATCTGAGCAAAAATAAAGGTCATAATCTAAAATTAAGCCATTTGGGACATAAAAATAACAGAAAATTGCATAGAAGCTCCAATTATCTCTCTGAAGGAAGTTTCTCAAGCCTCTCCTCTCCAGTTATCTGTTCTCTTATTTTTGATTTTTCACATGAGTTGTTTCTAGTCGATAGAACTGGAAAACACCAAGACTGTTTACCTTGATGCTCCCAAATCCCAATCTTAAACCCCAATGCCAAACTAAGGCATTATCATTATATGCTTTTGGAGAAAGGAGATAGTTAAAAAAAAAAAAAAAAAAAAAAAAAAAAAGATTGTGTATGTGTGTATTAAGCAAATTCAGGTCGTGATGGAGTTTAATTATTTTAAGCTAGTGCCTTATTTTTTAATTAGCAGAAATATATATAATGCACATTTGGCAGACAGAATGGGTAGAAACTGGTAAAATAAAAAATAAAAAATAAATAAAAAACAACAGCCTTTCCTCTCAGTCTAACATGGGAACCCTCTGGGCTTCCATCCCCGGTCGTTTGATGTATGATCAGAAGAGAAGCTCCTGAGCACAAGGAATCAAAGATTCGCCCCTTCCACACGCACTCTGCACCTCCCTCCTCTGCCCCCAGCATATCACGGTCTCCTCTTAATCCTGGTCTCCCATCCTCACCCAGGTATGTCTTCTTCGCTCGCGGGTTCCACGGACGACTCAATACCAGGAGAAACAAGCTTTTTTCAGCACCACTGCCTGTCCCACCACGCGACTGGCAACAAGTGTGACCGGGGTCACCATGCGTCCTGCCGGTCGGCTACTCCCAAAGGTTGACCCTCCTCCTCCTTCGGAAACTCCCTCAAGGTGTCTCAAATCCATACCCAGTGCATATGCAAAACCCCCAGACAGCAGCGGGAGAGGGGGGAGAAGCAGCCAAGGGAGGATCCGGGGACACGTTTGCCTCCCACCCCAGATTATGACCCAACACCTCGGACGGGAAACGAAGGTGGAAAACCTTCTCTCGCCGCCAGCGGGTCATCTGCAGCCCTCCCGGGACAGGCAGGGGCGGGAAAACGTAGGGCAGGAGGTGGAAGGGGTAGCCGGGGGGTCTCACCTCCTGCTCTATAGCTGGGTCTCTCCCGCGAGGCGCTGGGAAGCATGAGGCATGCAGCATTCAAACTGTTTTTTTTTGGAAAAGACGGACTTGAACCTTTTACAAACACGCCATTGTACTCACTTCTTATTCAGAGACAGGCTGCGCGCTCCGAGCTGCACGGGCAGGCATTTTCCCCGGCTTTGTTTTACAAGGTGGGGAGAGCGTGGCTGGACGCGGGAGGGGGTGGGGGGGGGAGCGTGAGAAGAAACGAAATCGCGGGAAGGAGGGGACACCGGCGGGCTGGGCAGAGGGCGAGGCCGAGGCCAAGTTGGGCTCCGGCGCCGCCGCCCCCGCGCGCGCCTGCGGCGGGGCCCGGGTCACCGGGAGAGCCCGGGTCCCGCGCCGGCCGCAGCCGCCGCCGCCGCCGCCGCCGCCGCGCGCTCCGCCCCGGGCTCGGTGCTGGCCCGGCCGCCGCGCGGCGCGGGGGCGGTAGGTGCAGCCCGAGCGGCCGTGCGCCCCGGCGTCTTTGTGCGCGAGCCTCGCTCAGCCCCTCTTCGCATGTCTTTGTGTGTCTACCCGGGCCAAGCCCTCCGTGCCCCCGCGCGGGGGATGGCACGGGCTCGGCCACCCTCCGCGTCTCTCCCTTCCGGGCTCGCTCCTCTCTCCCCTGGCCGGCTCCTTTCCCTCCTTTCGGAACTCCCTCCCCCTCGCCTCATCCCCCCGCCCCCCCGCCCCGCCACCTCTGTCTCTCGCCGCCCGGGCTCGCCTCTCCGCACCCCCTCCTAGCCCAGCCCTCGCCCGCGTCACCCCTGCCTGATGCTCCCTTCCAAAGTCCCCCTAGGCGCCTCGGCGCCTCCCCGCCCGGGGACACAGCCCTTGGGTTCACCTGCTGCCTCTCCTTCCCTCAGCCTCTTCCCCTAACCCTGCCTCCTCCCCAGATCCTCACTCTCGGGTACCCTGGGCTCCAACCCATCTCCTTCCCGCGCGGGGTGCGGTTGTGAGACCGAGCTCTGGGGGCGCAGGTCCTCCGACCCCTGCACTCGGGCACCTCCTCCTCTCCCTTTGACTCCCCAGGGTAATACAGAGAAGTGCTTCTTTGGCGTCCTGAGGCCCCTGGAGTGGGGGTGGTAACCAGGGTGCTGGCTTCCTCTGGTCTACGCCTGGGGGAACCCCCCACCCCATCTCCAAGTGTGCTTGACCTGGGCAGGGAGCTCTGATCAGAATGTTCTGGACCCAAGGGATGGGGAACGCACCGGGAGCCAGGGAGAAGACATCGAGGGACGCAGAGCGAATGGAAGAAAACTCGGTTAGGCTCTTAGACGACTTTGCTGGGGAGAGGGGCTGCGAATGTTCTCGGCGGAGCAGGGGTTGCGGGAGACCTCGGACCTCAATGTGACTCCGAGTCCCCCCGCACACTCCCAGCTTGGCAAGTACCAGACCCCGCCCAGACTCGAAGCCCGCCGCGCGGGGGCAGCCGGACTCGTGGGGACTGGGCTGCGGGAACCGAACCCGCAGCGGACGGGTAGGAAGCACGCCGAGTTTGGGCCGCCAGGGTAATAGGCGAGTCCTCTCGCACACACGAATTAGCGGAACTTCGGTCTGTTTGTAAACTCTCTCTTCCTTTCCACTTTCTCAGCCGGAATCCCCAGCTGACCTCCACCCTCCCACCTCCACTGCCATTTGAGAGAGAGAGAGAGAGAGAGAGAGAGGGAAGGAGGGAGGGAGGGAAGGAGGGAAGGGTAGTTTATCTTCCAGAAAGCCTGCTTGGCCAGATAGGAATCTTTTCCCAGTTTCAAGGAGAACTTTCTAGTGACAGCTATAGACATGAAGGCCTTAAGGTAGAGCAGAAATACTCTTGTTGTAAAAACAAACAAACAAACAAAAACGTTATAACCCCTTTACAAGACTCTGGCCATCAAGAATGCCTAATTATTTTCAAAATTCTGGAATAGATTGAGCAGCACCTCTTTCTCCTATTAAAAATTTTTTCCTTATTAGGAATTCCGTCCTGTTGGAATTGAAACATGTTTTTTTCTGACTTCTGCTCTCGATAATAATATAATCGGATGTCCTTTCTAAAATGTGAATCTGATCCTCTTGCTCCCAAACTTAAAATCCTTTCAGACGCTCTAGGTCACATATAATGTGCTTCCTGGTGGCTTCTCTTCAACCCCAGGCCTTCCTGTCACTTTTCCTCACACATCTTCCCCAGTCCTCGCTCCAACTTTACATGACTAAGACACTGTATCAGTAGAGTTTTCCAGAAAAAGCAGACCAACAGAATGTGTGCGTGTGTGTGTGTGTGTAAAAGATTTATTTTAAGGAATTGACACACAGGATCAGGACCATGGGGCGGACAAAGCCACCTGAAATGACTATGGCAGCTCTGGCAGACTGGAAACTCAGGAGAGAGTTGATACTTCAGTCTTGAATGTCTTCTTTTCTGGGAAACCTCAGTTTTGGCTCATTAGACCTTCAACTGATTATATGAGGCCTACCCACATCATCTAGGGTAAACCGTTCCTTAAAGTCACTTGATAGCAGATGTTAACCACATCTACAAAATACCTTCACAGCAACACCTAGATAAGTGTTTGCTTAAATAACTGGGGACTGATGCATAGCCAAACTGACACAGAAAAAACTAACCACCTCTTCCAAATCCTGGCTATTTGCTTCCCAGCAACTAGTGCTTCTATCTTTGTACTTGTCACATTGACTCTGCACTTGTCACATTGTGGTGTGCTCCTTAAACTAGACTGTAAGCTCAGGGAGGGCATTAACCATATCGTCTCTGTAGTTTCCATAGTATCCACAATGACTAGTGACTGGTACTAAATAGGTGTTTGATAAACATCTGAATGAAAGTGTGATATCTGACATCATTCACCTGGTCTCCTTCCAGGATATCCGGCATGTGTAGGAAATGAAATGAATTCACTACCCTCAGAATCATTTTCTACCCTATCATAGGCTTTTGTTCTCCAAATGAAATGATCCTAAACACTCTGAATATTCTGGGTTTTTTGTTCTGTTCTGTTTTGTTTTGTTTTGTTTTATTTTTCCCCTTCTGTTCGAAGACTTGATCCTTTTTTGTTCTCTCTGGGTTTTTTTTTTTTTTTTTTTTTTTTTTTTTTTTTTTTTTTTTTTTTTTTTTTTTTTTTTTGCAAATTGAACCATACCTTACCAGTTGCTGGTGCTCTTAAAAACTGGCTAATGGTTACTGCAGTGGGAGAGTAACTCATAGTTTAACTATGCCTGTTGAGCGCTCTCTTTTTCCCAGACTCAAGGGATGTAGGACTCACCACCATTCCCAAATGTTGAAACGCCGTTTTCCCTTCTTTATTAGTTCATAAGTAGCAGCTGTCCTCCATATCCCCTTTTGCATTATTCTCACATTAAGCACACATGTACGCAGAGTGTCGGGAGGGAAGGTGGGTGGATTTACTTTAGAGGGACATTAAAACAAGATTTTAAAAACAAAAATAAATTTCCAATTGCAACATTAGCAGGAATCACTCCACCAAGCCAGCCTCAGCCTCACAAATAATTTGAAAGAACCAAGAAACCAGTCCCCACACCGATCTAGCCCTGCTTTCCGCTGCAACCCCTTCGCAGTCCCCTCAAATAAGTACTCCTACCCCTTTAAGAGTCTTCTTGTGCCAAACAAATACTTACGTCTTTGAAGTAAGAGTCAAAAAGGGAAGTAGACTAGTTTGTATATCATTGCAACTGGAGAACAAGGAAATGGGATGGTTTATCCTGTTTAATTGTATGCCCGCATTACTCAAGACATATAAATCCCATCAAAAGTGTAACAGAAAGAATAGGTAGACTCGATTTCTTTCATGATGCAGGACTACTCCGCACCCCTGAACTTTATATTTTAATGGACAAAGGGAAACCTGAAATATATAATAAAAAGCTTTAGGTTCCCAAAATTCTATTCTGCCCTCACTCCAGTGCTTGTATAGCAGCTGTTCCACTCTAACTAGCAACGTGAAATACACAGGATTTCACTTTCATGTTTAGTTCGCTTTCTGATTTTGGCATACTTAAAATGCCATAGTAAAAAAAAAAAAAAAAAAAAGAGAGCATGTCACTGTCTTTTCCATAATCCAGTCGGACTTGGAATTTTGGAATCAAAGTGACTTCTGTGGTATCCTAACTCTACCATTTCTGAGTTCGAGGGAGCCTCTTTGTCTCTCTGACCATCGGTTTCCTCATCTACAAAACAAATAATACACTGATCTTACAAGAGATTGTTGTAAGAATTAAAGTGAAACAACATGTATATGTTTAACGTTGTACATCCTCAAAAGAATTTTATCCTTTCTTGAGCTTGACCCAACCCCATGAACTAGGGGATTCCTGGCCAAACAAGACCACCAACAAATTCCAACTCTATAATGGATATTGCCATTTATTTTATCTTCTGGATAACCCAATTGCACAGGTCTAAGATGAAGAAAAATGAATCATTTGTGGAATGCCTACTAGGTGTCAACAGGACTGTGGATATAGCGAGGTCAATGCCTTCATTAAATTTATGATCTAGAGAAGGTGTTGAACAAACACAAAATTAAAACTCAGATAAGTGCAATAAAGAGCAGGTACAGGGTACTATGATTGTACCTCACCTTGGAGGGTCAGAGAAGTCCTAGCTAAAGAAGTGAATCGGGCCCTGGAGATGAGTGAAGGTGGAGACGGAGTGGTAGAATGTAAGGAAAGAGCTTCTTCAGGGGAAGGGAGAACATATAGAAAGCCTGTGGCAGGGAGAAGCTTCGAGAATTTGGGGAGCTCGGATAGTAGACAGTGATCAAGCTGGAGAGGCAGGCAAAGACCAGGTCATGTGGCATCTGGATTTTAATTAATGGGACTTTGATGAATTTTCAGCAGAGGATTAACCTCATCAGATGGCATTTTAAAGGAATCACTCTGGTTTCTATGGGGAGAACAGACAAAAATTGAACAAAAATGTATGCATATAGATAGTGAATTTAGATGGCATTGCTTTAGCCCAGGTGAGAGATTTATGGTGACTTGGAAGAGTTGAGAGGTGGCAGTAGATCAACAGGGCTCTGTGATCTATTGGGTGTGGGGAGTGGATAGTGAGAGAGAGGGTGGGCATTTCCCAAGAGGTTCTGGTTGACTGCAAACTCAGGGTGTGGGGATTACAGTGAGTACCTCATTGAAATGCTTGCCTGGTGTGGCCCCTCTGAGGGCACTTACTTTCCCCCCTCACAGCTTGTGGGCCTCATCCCTGACTGTGGGTACAGTGTGTGTCCTGTGTCTCAGCCAACACAGTCATGATTCCTCAGTCTCTCATTTGGTTCAAACGTGGGCTTGTGAACCATTCAGCCAAAATGAAATCTATGCCAGAGTTTCTGGGAGAACAGATTTGCATGCTATTCCACTGATCTTGAACCTGAAAGCCCTGGAAGCTTTTATGCCAATAACAGAGGGCAAGCTACTAGGGAATGAAGCCAATACAGAGCAGACAAAACCAAGATACCAGGTCCAGGTTACAACATGTATCAAGCTACACTGTAAGCTGCACACATTTTCTTTCTGGATAAGCTAATTTGTGTTGAGATTTCTGATACTAGAAATCAAGAGTCCTAATCAAACACTGTGATACAAAGAATTGGAAAAAGTGAGAAATAATTTACCTATATGGGAGTCTTTAAGTTGGCCCACAATGATTCCTGCCTCCTCGTAGCGATGTCCTTATGTTACTCCCTTGTGGGCTGCTAATGAACAGAATACAGCACACATGATGGGCTGTCCCATGACTAGATTATAAGAAGACCTTGGCTTCCTTCTTGTGTGCTCTCTCTCATTACCTCTTGGATCTCCCCCTCTGCCGGAAGCCAGCTGCCATGTCGTAAGGCAATGCTGAAAAGAGGCTCACTTGAGCAAGAGTGAATCTCCTGGGGTCTTCCAACAGCTATGTAAGAGGGCGTAGAAGCAGATCCTTCCCCAGTTTAGCCATGAGATAACCATAGTCTCAGACGACACCTTGAGCGTAGTCTCTTAAAAGACCCTAGGGCAGAACCACCCAAGTAAGCTCCTTTGGGATTCCTGAGCCTCAGAAACTGAGATCATACATGGTTCCCATTTTCAGCTGCTAAGTTTTGGAGCAATTTGCCATGTAGCGATAGGTAATAATATAACTTCCAAGAGTTAAATTTCAAGCAAGTTGATAAAGTGTCAGTCAGACCCAAGTTACGCAAATTACTTTAAGAAGGTAATTCTTCAAAGGACAAAATTCATTCATTTTGAAATATTCATATCTTTAAAATTAAAATGTGTCAATCAGAAGGGAAGTTGGACATGAGTGTAAGAAGAGAAGAGGAAGAGAAGAGGTAGATGTTAGCAGTGTCCATCCAAGCATAGTCTAGAGTAATGGGTCTCAAACATGAATGTGCATCAGATTTACCTAGAGGGTTTGTAGGACACAGATCGCTGAGCCCACCCCCAGAGTTTTTGATGTATCGTGTCTGAGCGTGGGGCTGAGAACTGGCACAAATGACAAGTTTCCAGGTGATGCCGATGCTGTAGTATAGAGAGCACGCTTTGAGAATCCTGGATGAAAAAAAAAAGGATTTGGGTGAACTCTTCTCTGATAGCTCACAGTTACCAAGGCTGGTTCTGCACTGGTGAGCAACTGGGCTAGTGGGCAACTCAGGTCCCCTGGCCACTAAGTCAGCAAATCATGGCGAGCACTGACACATGTCACTATTCATCCTCAATCTCAAAGGTGAACAGATCAAGAGTTCTATTTACATCACCACCTCCATGAGTTAAATCATTCATGGTACAAGAAATAGATTTCTTCACTCATTCAAGTAGTATTTATTAGGCACCTTTTGTGTACCAGAAAGGCACATTTCTAACACTTGGGGATATATAGTAGCAAAGAAGATACACCAGATTTTTGTAATCATGGAGTTAAAATAAAGAAAGAATGACATGAGTGAAACTATGTCTATGTCTGTTTAGTAAAACATCACTGAGTTGCTGAGAAGGTTTTTGATTAAAGTACCTCACTTTGAAAAATGAAAAAATTTCATTTCGCCATAAAATTTTGCAAAATTCATTAAAATCAAGCAGTTCATTTTGTAAAAAAATAAAAGTAACGTCACTCCAAATATCTTTTTTTAATGATTTTGTATATTGCTAACTTTAAAATAAACACATACTGAAAAATATAAAAATACGATTTGTTAAATGTAAATAGGAATCTCTTTTAATGGTATTTCTTAGTCCTATGTGATTTCTTTTTAATTTTGAAATTAAAGTCAAAACACCCACTTTTTGCATGTAAACATGGGTGCTTTACTCAGTGCATGCACAAGGTTTTTTTTCAATTAAACTAATATTCACAAATAATTTTGCTCACTAGGGAATAAGATAATAAATAGGGCATTGTAAAATAAATAAATCCCTATAAAACGATACTTTGTTATAATAGAGGAAGCTCAGAAAACATTAGAATTTACTTAGATTACAGAGTAAGCTGAATATCACAAACCGTCACTAGGAAATGAGCATTTGTTGATATGTATCTAGACTTTAATATTTTCCACCTCTATCATCACAGGTAAATCCTCCACTGACAATGAATTCATTTGATAAATTTTAAGTCTGCCAATGTTAGGCAAACTAATTATATCAAATGTGATGCTTTGTATTAAAATCAACCATAAATCCAGAGATAATTAGAGTATTTTCAATTTTTCTTGATGGCTTTCATTGCCTAATGAATTTTCAGCACATCCAGTACTTAATTTAAAACTCATATTTGTTGTGAACATTTGACAGTTCAGCATTTTGCGTTCGCTCGAGACCACAAATTCTGATAGCAATGAATGTGGCTTTGTAAAGAAAAAAAAAATGAATTTCTCTTCTAAAATGAAGTCACAAAACATAAAGGCAATGAAAAAAGCAAATAGAGAATATGATTATTTGGACTCTCCTAAAGCCATTTTTTTGATGTGTTCAATAACCAAAGAGCTTAATTTCACCGTATATATAGAATCTGGCTTTCCCTTACAACTTTTTTTGTGTCTACGATTAAATGTGCACTTGCAAGCCTTGCCCAAGCCATCTGCTAAGTTTATGGAAGAATCGAGATGAAAATCCATGCATCACCCAGGGTGCGTTTGTTCTAGAAGAAAACCCTAAAATACAGGAGAGAAAGCAGAATTTTTTGAAATTTCAAATTTTGTTAAGATGGTTGCGTGATCTCTCCAAATTCTACAAAGTGATCAAGGCAACACCACCATCACCGACACCTGTCCCCAGGAACGTTCGCCAGTGGCCTCATCTCCACTGATCAATCTATTCTCCATGCCGCCGCCAGATGGATCTTTTTAAAACAAAATCTGTTTAAGCCGTATGCCTGATTAAAAGCGTACATAACCTTTGCATTGCTTTTGGGATAGAGACCAATATCCTAAGGGCCCTGAATGTCTTTGTCCTGTCAATACAAACGGGAACAACAAGAACAACAGGAATCATAATGGTAAGTAACATCTGTCGAGACAAGTGCCAGCCATTCTTTTAAGGCTCTTTCATTTACTATCTCATGTAATCCTCGTAATAACGATATGAGGTAAGTACTGTTATTATCGTCAGACAAGTTAAATAACTTTCCCCAAGGTAACATAGCTAGTAAGTCAATACTTCCTACCATAAAGGGTCTGCTTCACCAGGTTCCACAATTCCTTCTCTGTGGTTTCCAGTTTCTTGAGTACACCCTACTCCTTTCCCAGGAGCCTTCAGTGTTTCCGGTCTAGCCTGTGTTTGTTCACAACCCTCATCACTAGAAGTAACTTCTACTCATCTTTCAGACCTCAGCTAAAACACAGCTTCTTTAGAAAAGACCCCATAATCTCCTAACTTCCTAACAAGATCAGGCCACCATCCCGATATACACTCCCACCACACTCCACACTCCCTTCATCATCCTGGTCACGATTGTTATAGAATGACTTGTTCAAATCATTATTTAGTAACATCCCATATTACTTTCCTGGGGCTGCTGTAAAGAAATACCAAGCACTTGGGCGGCTAAAAACACCAGAAACATATGGTCTCCGTTCTGGAGGCTAGAAGCCAGAAATTGAGGTGTCAGCAAGGCCATGTTCTCTCCAAACATCTCTGGGGGAGGATGCTTCCTTGTGGCTTCCAGCTTCTGGTGTTTGCCAGCAGTCCTCTGCATCCCTTGTCTGGTAGATACATCAGCCCAGTTCCATGGCAATCTTCTGCCTGTGTCCTCACATTGCTTTCCCTCTACTTGTGTCTATATCTGAGTCCCAATTTCCTCCCTTTTTAAGGACACCGGTCACACTGTCTAAAGACCCATCCTAATGACCTCATTTTAACTTGATTACCTCTGTAGACATCCCATAAGGTAACATTCTAAGGTACTTGGGTTAGTACTTCAGTATACCTTTTGGATTGGACACAATATAACTCATAATATCACCTAAGACAGCGGTCCCCAACCTCTTTGGCACCAGGGACCGGTGCTCCTATGAGAATCTAATGCCTGACGATCTGAGGTGGAGCTGAGGCAATGATTCCAGCGCTAGGGAGCAGCTGCAAATACAGGTGAAGCTTTGCTCACCTGCCACTCACCTCGTGCTGTGTGGCCTGTTTCCCAAGAGGCCACAGACTTGTAAGGAACCATGGCCCCAGGGGTTGGAGACCCCTGGCTTAAGAGATTAAAACAAGTTCCAAGAGGGAAGATACCATGTCATTTTGTTCCTCAGCCACATCTTACACATAGCAGGCACAAAATCCATATTTATTAAATGAATCAAATCCCATCTTAAGAGGTATTATTGAAAGAATCCCACAGTTGATCAGGCTTGGAATCTCAATGCCTAGCATCTGGCAGTAACATACACACATGAAATGAGCCCAGTGAACTTGAGGAGATATTCTAATCAGCGTTAGTCTATTACTGCCATGAAAGAACATAAATCTGATTTTTCACAGAACGTTAGATATCTGAATTGTTTTAGAAGACACCCTTCCATTTCAAAATGGGAGCAACTCAATGTTGATGACAATAATACATGTCTGCAGGCTGAACGTGGTCCCAAAGCTCCATCATTACAGACTATGGATTAAGGTTACATCAGAAGCCCTGTGATGTCACATCTACAATTAAATGCAATGGTTCTGTTTTCTGGGCTATATAGTAAGTATGGAAACATTTCACTTAGATTGCAGTCATGCACCCCAGCACTAGGGCGAGGAGGTTGAAGCAATTCTCTCAGGCACAAAATTTAAAGGGGGGGTCAAAAACCCAATAATCAAGGTAAATATTTTAATGCAATATTTAAAAAATCGATATTAACGCAAAAAATTCACAATGAAAAAGAAGTTCAAAATTTGAGATCAAGACAGAATCCAACCCCGCACTTGCATGACGTAGCCTCATCCACTTCACACTATTCCTAGCCCTGCTGCCCTATTTCATGAATACGGACCTACCTTCCCTGCTAGATCACACATGGGGACTCTCTTCTATTGCATCAGCTCCCCTTTCCTGGAGGTCCAGGTACAGAAGAAGTGACCCCTCACCCATCCAAAATTCTATGCCCAAATATGCATTGCACAGCAAATTGGATGAATTAACTTACACTTCCTGTGGATTCTCCAGTTCATCTCCCTTTGAAAGAATGAATCTATGATATGTCATTTCTTGTCCCCTTAGACGGTGCTACTCTCTTCTGATGGAATGACCTTGATTATACTTTTTCCCAGGCTTCAGCTTAATATCTGTTTACTTCTGTCACACTACCACCCTGTTTGATGCTTCGGATGGGAATCTGGCTCTCACCCTGCAATAGCTTGCTATTAGAGCCCAACAGATGCAGGTTAGTTACGACGCAATGCTCTCATATTTGTTCAGCTTTCAGCTTGGAAATCATATCTACGGTATTGTAAAGCTAGATGGTACAGCCTTCTACCTTGCCTAAGCAGCCTCTGAAAATACAGACTAGTTCTCATTCATCATCACCACAAACCCCTCCATGAGATAATTAATGTTCATGATTAGGTAATGACGGAGGGCAAATTGTTAACTCAGGATTATCACAATCTCTACAAGCTTCTTTTGGACCTTGAGAGTCACAGGCATGTCAATATCACACCAGGACTAACAGCCAATTATGCAAATATATCTATGAACTGCCAGAGCACCCATTGGGAAAACAAATGGAACCAGCATAGAAATTTCGACACTACAGAATCCCTGAAACTATAATTTGAATAAGAACAAGATAAGATGAGGAAAGTTCAGCCTGGCCCTCAGTTCCTGTGAAATCTGCTTTTCATACTTTAGAGGATAAAAAATATAATTAGATAATGAATGTAATTTGATCAGACAGTTGCCGGATCATATACACTGACAATACTCCTCTGTGAAACTTTCCCTGTTCTTTACCTCTGATCAATTTGATCACAATCACCATGTGTCCTGATATCCACTCATAGCATCTTCTCCACCTGGGTATATTTGTCTATATATCTGGCTTCCTCTACCAGACTAACAGCTCTCTAAGAGCAGGTACTTTGTCTAAATTCTTTTTGATTTCTTCGTAGGTATCCAAATGTGTTTTTTGAATTAATATGAATAAAAGATCACCACTATTACAACACACACAAAATCACCAGCTCTTCTGACCTTCAAAGAAAGATTTCATGGTAACGGTGACATTTATCATCAAAAAACATTTAATTTACATCAAGGTATTTTTAGTACATTGAAAGTCGCCATATTTCTTCCAGCCCCTTTATTAACCCAGGTCATTCTATTATCACACAGATTCTCAGACTAGGCAGACTATGAAATGCAGCATAGTCCACTGGTGAAGACTGTAAGCTGCCTTGATTCAAATCTAAACCTAGCCACTTATTAGCTGTGCCTTGGTGCCTTGCCCGTGAGAGGTGGATGAAAAGCATCTCAACCTCACCTTGTTAATGAGGCCTCAACAAGTTAATAACTTGAAAACTGTTTATAAAAGCATTTGAAATCTAGTAAGGACTCAATAAATATTAGTCACTAGTAATGCTATTTTTTCACATTGATAGCACTGAATCATGGAGGGAAGGATGACAAGTCTGACATGAGAAGTGGAACAAAAAGGAAGAAGCCTATTATCTTCTAGGTCTTGGCCTAGCAAATAAGGAAAAGAAAAGAAAAGAAAAGAAAAGAAAAGAAAAGAAAAGAAAAGAAAAGAAAAGAAAAGAAAAGAAAAGAGAAAAGAAGAAAAGAAAAGAGAAAAGAAAAGAAAAGAAAAGAAAAAAGAAAAGAAGAAAAGAAAAGAGAAAAGAAAAGAAAAGAAAAGAAAAGAAAAGAAAAGAAAAGAAAAGAAAAGAAAAGAAAAGAAAAAAGAAAAGAAAAGAAAAGAAAAAACTGCAAGTTAGGCAGCTTCTTTCTAGGGCAGGGAACCTTTCCCAGAGTCAGTGATGTAGAAGTCTTTCCCAGGATGCAGTCAACAAAGGATGGATGAGTGGGATCCAATTAGGTTAGAAAAGGAGACAGGTGGGTTTGCAAGGCTACAGTGGGAGCCCAGAAACAGACTTCATGGTCAGCTCTCACCACTATGTATGTGATGTTGCCACTTTCTCTACCTTGCACATACTCAGGCCTCCCTTTGGCTGTGGCCCCAACATTTTGGACTGTTGCTATCTGAAACTGTCCCTTAAATTGTGTTGACTTTACTTTCTATCTCCTTAGCAACCCCGATTGCTTTAAATGCTTCGGTGTTTGCTTGATTTTCCCCCTTTTACTGTTATCAATATCATTTTCTGGACACCCATAAAACTCTTCTTTTCCACAAACAGAGTTTTAGTTAAAGTAAAACTTTTGTAACCCCAAGTAGTTGTTTGCTAAGGGGACCAATATAAATAACATATAAACACAATAAGGGAACCCAGGAATGGAGTTTTCTATTGAGTCAATAGGTGTAATGCATATTTACTACTGTAACTCAGATATTGTATCTGTTCCCTCTTTGACGATTTATCAAAAATCTCATTATTATCACCCCAGTATCACACTATTCTCATTTGAATTAAAACTGAGATGTCAAATATTTACTGTTCTATTTTTAACAATTATTGATGGAAATCTGTTAGAATTATTGCTGACCAAGTTCAGCTATGAATAGCATAAACTGCCTTTTTTTTCTTCCATTTTTATAACTACCTCAACAGGAGAAGGCTAAGTCTTGTGGTGGTTTCTCTTTGGATGAAAATTGGGTAGGAAAAGACTTAAGTGTTTCCTATTAATATTTTCTCAAGAAGGGGAACCAACGAGTGTATTGTTCAGATTCCAAAATGCCTTGCCAACCTTCTTGGTAATTAACTATAGTGTTTCTCTTGCCTGAAATGATAGATGTCACTTGCATTATTTTCATCCATAGCATTATACTGTTCATAAACTGTACCTGCATATTTTGAGCAGTATAGATTCTAACTCCAGGTGTCTTCTTTGCTGCCCTTGGCCTCAAATACTGTATTTGGGATTAAGTACTCCTTTACTTCAATCCCCTAACATACAGTAGATGTTCAATAAAAATTGAACTATTGTTATTGTTTATATAGGACTATACTGAAAACTCCAGAGATTGGGTGATAAAAATGTGAAAACCAGATAGCTCTCTCTATATATATTTGGTTACCTACCTGGGAAGACAATATTTTCATGAAAAAAGAAAAAAAAAAAAAGAATCATAAAGACAGATGTGGAAGGGACCACAAAGGAAACATCTGCTAAGGCAAATAATAAATATTTATTTAAATAAATTACATAGGAGCATTTGCCACTTATATTTGGAGGACTTCTCTTTGAGACCATATTGTTAACAATTTATATGAAATATTAAATACGAAAGGAATTTTTTAATTCAGTTCATGATGATTTTTTTTCTCATTAATCTTGTCTAGATTTCCTCAACATTTGTCTAGTAAAGATGTCATCACAGAGTCAACCATTCTACTTAGAAACTATTATGTGTAACATGATTTTGATTGCCACATTTTATTGTGGATATTTGTTACATCTCTCTTTCCCTCTTGCTGGAGTCCTTTAGGGTAGGAAGCGTGTCACCCTCATATTTGTGTCTCCAATGCCTAATACATAGTAGAATCTTAATAAAGGTTTGTTGAAATGAACTCAAGTATTTCAGCAACCTCAGAGGCTTTTTAAAATTTATATAAATTTTGTCAATTATTAATTTTTAAATATTCCAAAAGAACAGAAAGTAGCATAAACCTGGATTTTAATGTATGTGCCGCCAAAGCGAGCAAACCTGGATTTTAAAAGTACTAACATTTTGCCATATTTACTTCAGATATATTTTTCTCCATTTTTGAGGAAAAACAGATTATAACTGCGGTCCCAATTCACCCAGCCCACCCTATTTCTTTCTTCTTTCTCCCACCTTCAAAATAACCACTCCTTGAGGTCATGTTCATCTTTCTTGTGAATGTAAATGTTACCTTTCCAATGTAAATACATAAAAATACATTTTAAAATTTATACAAATGCTATCACATGAATTCTTTACAACTGGCTTTTTTTAAAATTTATAAATTATATTGTCAAGACCTATTCATGTTGAGATATACAAAGCTTTTTAAGAACAATTCATATTCCCTGATCAAATTTAGCATAAAACAATCTTTATTATCTAAAACCGTAAATTGTAAAAATGAAAGAAGGTCCTAAGAATGAGGCAAAGAGAGAGGAGCAAAGAGTCTCTTTCGTGCCTTTCACCCTGTCAGACTACCTTAACCAGCCCTCTCTATTAACTACCGTATTAAGGCAAAAAATCCTGAGTAGAAAGCCAGGGTTTAGAAATGACAGGCAAGGCTTGAACTGTGTGCACTAACCCAAAGATTCCCGCCCAAAACAATCCAGCAGTCAAGTTCACTCTCCGTTTAGACCAATGGCAAGGAAAGAAGGTGGGAATTTCTCCTTTGAAATTTCAGAAGAGACATCTTTCCTCTCAACTTTTCTTCCAAAGACATATAACCTACGAATAGCCAGACCAACTCAGTACATGGGTTGCTAATGTAAGTTGTCCAAATTTTTTCATCAAATAAGAATGTAAAGTATTTGTGAAAACAAAGCAATGACTTAGAAGAAGACACTTGCTAGTTAATTACATGCAAAGTTTCCCAAAAGCATTTACCTAAAGAAAGTCCCTTTCGTCATTTGGCTCCTGAGTACCTAAATTCTCATTTAATGTGAAACTGAAACATTAAGTCATCAATTACTTCTAGTCAGTAGACAGATAACTACTGCTAAGGAAAGAATTTTGGTTTTGAGGTCCTAAGTGTTTCAATAAATACAGTATGTGTATCAGCAGGCCCTGGCTTCGTTAGAGGGTTTATCTTGGGGCTTCTTCAAATTAGGAGCACCTCGAAAACTCTTTTTCCATTTTCAAAGGCTGTTTACACAAAATTTTAAAAACACTTGCTTAAACTATTTCGATGTCTCTATAGGTCAGAAAACAAAGCCTTGATAAGGTAATGTCTAATTCTCCAATTTAAAACTACTTTAAATAAGTGGCATATTGCAATACCTGTAAATTTATAATCCCTTATCACTTTTCATTTCCAAAGTTCCCTCAAATCAAATAACAATGCGATCTGTATGATAAAACACAGCTAATATTTAAACGCTCTACCACAGCACTGCACAACGCACAAGCATAAGAAATAAGTAGGGCATATGGGGGGGAAGCCATAGCAGGAAGAAGAAGTTAGACCTTTGCTATTTGCAACTGCAAATGAATTTAAGTACAAGTAATACAATTACCAGAGATGGACTTCAGCTCGGACACTTGAATGTTAGACAACCTGGCCCTCAATGAAGCTGAAGTTTAGCCTTGATGTTTAAGAGAAACAAAGAGTAGCCTCTGTTTCCCAGCTCCTGGAAGACCAGATTCAGCAGTAGTTCTGTCCTCTCCTTCCCTGACCCAGTTTCCAACTGTACCTGTAGCAAACCTTGGCTTTCCCAGCAATCTTTGTCCCTTTATAGAGCAGCTTGGTATCCAAGCAGTGCGCTGTGAGCTCCCAAGAAAATACTGAGCAAGTCCAAGCCTGTTGGAATCACCCAGGGAAGCACATGCTGCTCTAGACATTGGATTCTGCGCCTCATTCCCAAGGTGATGTAGCCAAACATCCCAAGTCTAGGACTTGGGCAATTTCTGAAGTCTAAACTATGTGAAATAGTTATTTATCTTCTTTGGTTGCATTCATATTAAATACAGACACACACACACACACACACACACACACACACACACACACACACACCTGAGGCAATTATCCATAGCACAAAAAGCTTTTAAAAATGCAAAACTGACACACTTTTGTCTTGCTTATCCCAATATTTCAGATATTTCAGGTAGAGGTAGTATTTCACTTAAATGATTCACATAGAAACTCATTTCTCTAATTTTCTTTGCACGAGCACACGTGAATCTACACAGCTTACTTAGATTATAACAAAAAATGCTAATGACCTGATAGATAGATAACAATTTTTTTCTTAGTCACTTCACCTCCACAGCATGTTACTTCTCATACTTTAGAACGCTACTCAAGCAGATGCCTCCTTAAGTCCTTCCCAGGTACATTCTATGGGCTTCTTGCTACTCTGGTCACCTTTAAGTTCTCACCTTTACAGATCTTGCCAGCTCCTATTTGATTTTCCTTTGAAAATATTATAAAGGGAGAATTTTTCTAGGGGCTCTGTTTTTTGTGTTCTTTCTCCATTTCCATTTGGCCTTCTATCCCTCAGGTTTCTAATGCATCTGAGGACTCTCAGGTATGATAAGTCCAGTAGGGAAGTGAAGGCTGATGTATTGTGCATTATGTTTCCTCTATTCTCCTCCCAGTCAAGTGACCTGGCCTGCAGGTCATTCTTTCTGTGGATCTTGAGTAAGAGATGACCAGTTAACATGGTATATTAACTTATGATGGGTACTTCTTTCAGGTAACATGGGTGCATTAAAAGGAGCTTTCACTTTACAGGCCAGTAGAAACTGGCATGAAATATTCAAAGTGGTGTGAAGCAACAACCTACAACCAGGATTACTCTACCCAGCGAAGGTGTTATTTAGAATCAAAGGATAGATAAAGAACTTTCTAGACTAAGAAACTCTAGAAAAAGCTAGAGTTCACCATTAAACCAATATTATGAGAAATATTAAAGGCACTTCTTTAAGAAGAAGAGGGAAAAAAGATAAGAAAAATGGCAATAACTACATATCTACCAACAATTACTTTAACTGTAAATATATTAAATACTCCAATCAAAAGACATAGGGTGGCTGAATGGATTAGAAAATAAGACCCTTAATATATGCTGCATGTAAGAGACTCATTTCAAATTGAAAGACACACACAGACTGAAAGTAAAGGGATAGAAAAAAAATATTTCAGGAAAATGGAAATCAAAAGAAAGCTAGGGAAGCAAAACTTACTTCAGACAAAATAAACTTTAAAAGAAAGGCTATAGCAAGGGACAGAGAAGGACTCAGTAACTTCACTTTGGGGTATTTATCCAAAGAAACCTAAAACATCACTTCAAAGGGACATGTGCATCCATATGTTCATTGCAGCGTTATTTACAATGGCCAAGATGTGGAAGCAACCTGGGTGTCCACCAGTGGATGAATGGATAAAGAAAAGGTGGTACATATATACAATAAAATATCACTCAGCCATATTTAAAAAAGAATGAAATCTTACCATCTGCAATAAGAATGGACCTAGAGGGTACTGTGCTGAGTAAGTCAGAGAAAGATGAACGCCATATGATTTCATTTACATGTGGAATCTAAAGAACTAAATAAACAAACAAACAAAACAGAAGCACACTCATAGATACAGAGAACATTTTGATGGTTGCCAGATGGGAGGGGGGTTAGGGAGGGTGGGTGAAAAAAGTTGAAGGATTAAGAAGTACATATGGATAGTAACAAAATAGTCATTGGGATGTAAAGTATAGCATAAGGAATACTTTCAATAATATTGTAATAACTATGTATAATGTCAGATGGATGCTAGATTTATTGGGGTGATCACTTTGTAAGTTATATTATTGTCTAAGTCACTATGCTGTATACCTGCAACTAATATAATATTGTCTGTAAATTATAATTGAAAAATAAAAAATTATTTAAAAAAGGAAGCTTTCAACAGAGTTTAAGGGTGAAAATTTCAGTCATTATTCCAAGTTGATAAAGTAACAATCATCTGCAAGGACGATTTTTAAAGCCTTTCAAATTTTAAAACATATAGTGACAAGTTATAGTTTACAGAACTGGTTCAAACATTTAGTAATTGTTCATGAAGAAAAGTCTCACTAATGCTAACAAACTGAAGGAAATACAGCTCAAATTAAAGCGTCCATCTACTTTTAAGATAGTTTCAAGAAACAGTTCATTCCTTTACTTGGCTCCCAAAGTGCCAACAGCAGGCTTAAGTCACCTTCCTAGACTGAGGATTAGGGATATTTTTTTCTGTGGAGAAGCTAACAGCACAAGAAGAAAAGTGTGTAGCTCACTATCTACCTGATCCCTACAGTGAGGCTGCCTTTCAGAAACCACTCACAAGGTCTCCCCACTATTCACACACATTGCTATTAATTCTCATATATATAAATGGGCCACCTGGGGCCATCAAATGTAAGAGGAAATCCTTTAATAGAAAGAAGATTGAAACGATAGAAAACTGAAAATCTCAGACAGAGACAATCCAGAGACCAAACAAAATTTTCAGAGCAACTGTGCTAAAGAAAGTAACTAGGTGAGGCGGTTGATGTGTTAGTTAGCTTGATGGTGGTGATCATTTCACAATACATACACATATAAAATCATCACTCTGTATACCTCAAATACATACACATATAAAATCATCACTCTGAATACCTCAAATACATGTAATTTTTATTTGTCATTTGTACTTTAATAAAGTTGGGGGGAAGAAGAAATAAACCTATCTTAAGTAAAAATTCAATAAAATAACACTTAAAAAAAGTAGATTTTCACAAAATAAGAACAGGAGGTTATAAAAGAAACATTTGGAGAACAAAAAGAAATTCCTGAAAATCGAAATTTTGGTAACAGAAATAAAAAATTACAGAAAAGTTTAAGCAGATACATTTGAGGAAATAGGACAGAAAACATAACATAGAGGATTAATTCAGGACTCTAGTGTTAAAATAATACTAGTTCTAGGAAGAAGAGAACATACAAAATTTTAAGAGAGAAATTTTTCAAAGAAATAATGTAAGAAAAATTTCCAGAACTGAAGACCAAAATTCACCAAACTGAAAAACAGCTCAGAGTGTATAACTCAACAAAAGAAAAAGCTAGAAACTTTAAGAACAATGGAAATAAAAAGAAGACCCATAAAACTTTAAAAGAGAAAAAATAGGTCATATACAACAAATTAGGGTGCAGAATGATACTGAACTTTTAAGTATTAACTCCAGAATTTAAAGACAATTTAGTAATAATTTCAAATTTCTGACTGAAAATGATGTTCAAATGAGAATTCCATTTCTAGCCAAACTAACCATATGCCAGTATAGAAAAGTTACTTTCAGCCATGCAAGTTCTCAAAACATCTACCTCCTATGCTGAGGTGACATTCAAAACATTTAGAACCCAGCATGGCATGATATGACACTTCCAAACAAGTCAGAAGACCAACATCAGAATGCACATCCATTATTAATATGTAGGCATAATGTGGACTCCACCCAGATTCCATGAACTCTTTCTCAGCAGCTGTGGGGTCATATACTCCAATAAAGCTAAGAAGCAGAATAAAAAATTGGGGTACAGGATATAGAATTGAGGCAAAAACAGGATACGGGATATAGAAGTGAGGCAAAAATAATTCATAGAAAGATGGTAAAGGACATCAGGCATCAGACAGGGTTGGAGGGCAAATGGTCTGATGCAGAGCCAATGTACCAAAAGCTAGAGAAATATCTGCAAATAAAAAATGAACTTGACAGATTTCCTCATGGGCGATGCACTTACAAGAGGTTTATTCTTCTGTCAGGGACTTGAGAAAAAAACAGTTATAGATACATGAGAAACTAAGCAATTAAAAAAAATAAGCAATTATTAATTCCAGAGAAAAAATAAGTAGCACTAGGAAAGAAATATAGTTACATTTCCTACATGGGTCACATCAAGCCATAATTCTTAATCATAATAATGTAAACATTGACTGTTGACTTAACCAATAATTGTGGTATAACCTCCCTGTACCTGTTCTCTCCCTAACTCAATATGTGCATTTAGACAACAAATTCCACAAATTTTAACTCATAGTTTTAAAAGTCACCCTTCCTTTTCCATTCTACTACTTAACTGAAGGCAGGTGACTCCAGCTGAGGGACCAGCCGAGGGTCCTGTCAGGTTGAGCCCAGGGGCAGAAACTGGAACACTGCTGGGTGCAAGAGACTGAAAGTTCATTAAGCCAAAACAAAAACAAAATGAAGCTGGGAAGAGTAATTAGGACAATGGAGAAAAATTACCCAAAGAATTATGATATTGAGGATAATAATGAGAGCAAAGAGACAGTATGGCGAATTGGTCAAAAAAGACTAAATCAAGTTCTTCTCATTTATTTGCTTTGTGACCACTTTGTTCTTTCCTTTTTTTTTTTTTTTTTTTTTTCTTGAAATGGAGACAGTACTACTACTTTCTTCACAGGGCTGTCATGAGAATTATATAATTTGTAACAGGTAAAGGGTTTACAATTGTGTCTGGCATATGGTAAGAGCTCAGGAGACAGTAGTTATTATTTGCACAGTTACTCTCTGAGGAGATAGGAAAAGTAGCTTTCAAAGGCTCAGGACACATTAAATGGAAAATCCAAAATGCCGGCATGTATGGACATGTGGATGGAGACTGGTTAAGCAAGATGAACATGTTACCTCATCATTTTTCACCTGAATTACTACAGCGGTCTCTCCTTTGGTGCCCTTGCCTCCACGGTATCTCTTTCTAATCTTTTCTTCCTGTTGTGGTCAGAATAGAATCCTGCTGAAAAACTGTCCAGTGGCTTCCCACAGCCTTCAGGATAATATTCAAGCCATTGGCAAGAAAGAGAAGTCTCTTCAGTTGTATGTTTCTCCAGTTTCATGTTCTGCCTTGCTGCCACATGTCATGACCCTGGTCCCCAGCCTCACTACCGCTGTGTTTCTCCAAATGGGCCAAGGTCCTCGATGCTTCGATCCATTTGCTCTTTCACCCGTTTTCATCTGGCTAACTTCCACTCATCTCTCAGAACTCCTTCCAAGGTTTAGCATTATCTTCTCTTGCTTTTCTTCTCTCGCAGGAACTGTGCTAGACTTCTTCTAGCACCCAGTTCACCCTTTTGTTTGTTAGGAAGTTTGTGATTACTGCTACCATCTTCCTACCGGGAATTAGTCTGTTCAGTTTTTTTTTATTTCTTCATGATGCAGTCTTGGTAGGTTGTATGTTTCTAGAATTTATCCATTTCTTTTACATTGTCCAATTTGTTGATGTACCTTTTGAAATTCCTATCTGACTGTATTGTATTCATTGTTTTTCAGGTACGCTCATCTGTTTTTGAAATCTGGGTCTATATATTTCACTTCCTGCATCCCAAAATTTCTGACCAATGCCCAACACATAGTAAATGTTGTAATAAGTATTTGAAGAGTGAATAAATGAATTTGGGATTAGTAAAATTTGTTTTAAAAATATCAAAAGATTTTAAAAGAAGTTCTTTGGTTTAAAGAAGCTTCTGTGACTTATTTGCACAATTGCCTAACCAACTATTACTTAATAGTACTAAATTAAACTTCAGCCCATTCCACATCTAATTACCTTGAATACTGGCTTAACAATTTTATTATGTATTTCTGGCTTAGGGCACTTGTAGATTCTCTGTTTGTCCTTTCTCCTTAGAATTGCCAGTGTGAATTTTAATAGTATAATTTTCCCAGTGTGTTCTACCTACATGTAAATACCCAGTGATGTAGAATGGCTAAGGTATTATCCACATGATTCAACAAGTTTGGCTCATGAGCTGATCACATGTCATGTTTTTATCCCAAGAGATTTAAACTGATCTTAAGTGGTACTTTGCTTAGATAATTAACTCTGTCAGAGACCTGTGTAGTATTTAACAAAAGCCATGTATTGGCTGGAACGGAAAAAGAGAATGTCAGCATCAAAATCATAATATTTTGTTGAAAATTTTTAGCATCTATTATGTTACTATAAAATTACTTCAAACTGTCTTTTAATTTATTAATAATTTTGAGTTAAAAATCAGTCTTTAATTAAATCTAAAATTTCAAGATGATTTTCTTTTAACAATAAAACAAATACTACTAATTCCTTCTTTATCCAATCTATCCTCGGCTACTTCCTAAAAAATTTCTTCCAAGGAAAGAGCCTGAGCCAGTCAGTGTGTCAGGTTTAACTTCAATAGTTAAAACTAATCACAAATGCAACATTTTTTATTAGAGAAAAATGGTACTTCTGGGATATTTTTAAAGAAATTCACTTCCCTTTTAAATACATTTAATTATCCAAGTTAACTCTTAAAATATTTTTACAAAAGGCCTCCAAGAGTTAGCGCTAGTGAATTAATTTTTAATCCTCAAGACTATTTGCATTTTGACAATCATAATTTTTTTAAAGCTGCATAAATAATTTTTGAATCACAAAAATCCCACACCAACAAAGCACTGAAAAAATTCATTCTCTGGAGTGTTTTTTTTTATTTAACTTTTAAACATAAAAGCATGCAATGTCATATTTCTGAATCAAAAAAACAAAAATGTAAAAGAACTTTTAACAAGAATGTTGAAATGTAACATGAAAAATAAACTATATAAATATTAGAAGGTCTCACATATTTAATTTCAAATTTTAAAGTCTGTCAAATCTCATTTCTTTAACATGGAAATTTAAAGTAGATGCTTCAAAAACATTTAGGAATAAGCAAATGCCATCTTGTTTGAAGGTGATAATAAATGGTAACAGATGAATACATTAATACTAAACTTTCAGTCTCATATAAGCTAGTTAACAAGTTACTGATGTCTTGACTGATGGGCAATATACAAAATTTTTATATATATACAGAATATATATATATATATAAAAGATGTTCTAATAAGCTTATTGTTCATCATATCTCTGTAATCAAATAAATCAAAATACATATGTATTGTTGAATGTTACATACACCTTAAAAACTGTTTTTAAAGATATTCTAATGGCATGGGAAATGTTCTCAATATGATTAAATGAATATTTAAAGTGCTTGGAAATTGAGCATAGTAAATAGCATGATATACAAATTAGCTACTATAATATCAACTTTAAAAAATATTTAAAAAGAATATACAACCTGCTAGCAATTTTGTATTAGATTTATTTCTATTAATAAATGGTTGTATCATCTAAATGTTTCTAATGCTCATGTCTTCTGTAATTAGAAAACCGATTTAGAAGTATATATGTAAATATAGTCTTCCAGTTGCATAATCATATATTCTTAAACTGAATATTTAGCTTAAATAGCTAAATGCCTTCTTAAATTTATTCTTTCATATTTTGTTATTTTTATCACTACTGACAGTATATTTTACTCATTACTAATTTATCAGCATATTGTACTCATTACTAACATTCTGAATTAATGGCTTGAATGAAATGTTGATTACTTATAAAGAATTTTACATATCAGAGGCTGAATCATTAATTTAACAGACTATCTACTGAGTTCCTATTATATACTGGGCATGCTTTTGGCACTGGGAAAAGATTTTGTGAACAAGACAAGCAAGGCCTCTGCTCTCTTGCGGCTGAAATTCTCGGGACAAGACATTCGTATATGTCTATACATACATACATACATACATAAATACATACATACAACCACATACACACACCAGAAATACAAAACTGAAAATGCGCCTGCGTGAAGAAATAAAATAGTTCAATGTGATCCGAGATGGATGGCTTTTACATGGAGTGGCAATCTAAAGCTGCTCAGAGAATGACTTATAAGCTACAGTCAGAATGACAAGGAGTCTGGCACATGAAGATAAGAAAGAAAAGAAATAGCCATGCAAAAGGCCCTAAAGGGGAAAAACAAAACTTGGCAACTTCAAGAAATAGAGAAAAACATCTTTAGTGTGGTTTAAGGTAAAAGGCAAGGAGAAAAGTAGAATGAAATTGGAAAAGTCACCAGGAGGATTATGCACAGCTTTGTGAACAAAGAGAACGGGCTGCGATTTAATAGTGGACGGTTTTAATGGGGTGAAGTGGGGGAGATGATTTTATCTTTGGAGAAAGATCGAAGGAGGCAACTTGGAAGCAAAAGTCATTCAGAAATCTTGGTGATTGCCAATGGTGGCTTGAGCTGGTGGGGTCGTGGTATAAAGAAAGTGGATTTTAGTGCATGTTTTGGAAGTAAAATCAAAAAGATTTATTATTGATGGGTGAGGGAGAGAGGAATCAAGAATAACTCCTTTGCTTTCGGCATTTTCTGAAAAGATATATTGAGTTAGAGTAAGCATATATGCATTCCAAATCTGTATAACTAATGGTACTGGACTCTGTCTTCAATTAAGTTTTTGATCCTGGTACTAAAAGGTACAAATGTTAGATGCACTTCTGCCCCTCCTAGAAAAGAGAAGGGGGCAAATGTCACAAATGTGAGGCGTGAGTATCTCTGCCAGCCAGGGGATGGGCAGTAAAAAGTATGTATCTGGCGGAGTGCATGGCCATGAGGAAGAGAAAGAGGTGGCATTCCTTGAAGACGGTTGGGGGCAAAGTTTCAATTAAGTCTGCGTGGCATTTGAAAAAAGTCAATCTCTTTCATGTTCACTTTTTCTCCCTTTTTATTCCTCATATTCTTCTTTCCCTTTCTCCATGCTTCTCTATCTCTTTATTTTTTTACTTTTTAAATTTCTTAAGTTTGGCTTTTACCATCATTATCATACCATAATCATCATTGTCATTATCATCACTGCCACCATTAAACCAGCACACATTTATGATCTGAATTACTTCTTGCAACCTCCTTGGGGGGAGATACCATTAGTCCCTTTGAAAGGTACCCTTAGTCTTGGCTAGATGAAGCAGTTTGCCTAAGGTTACCAGGCTGGGAAGTAGGTGAGCCAAGTGGGAAAACAGGTTTGTCTGAGTCTGCAGCCTGTGTCCTCAGCCTGTTCTCGACTGCTCTCTGGCACCCCTCTCCATCCTTGCCACTCGCTGCCCTCCCCTCCTCTCTCTCCCCTTCCTCTTGTCATCCCCTATCCATCCCCTGGACTGTCTGTCTCCCTTTCTTCTGTCTCCTTCCTTATACTTTAGTCAGGCTGCCTTGCCTGGTCTCTCTCTCCTACCTTCTCATTGAAATCTGAAATTCAGTCTTATTACAAACAGAAAATAGAAATCATAGACTATTAGAGCTGAAAGAACTTCAGCGGCTGAGCCAAGACTTAAAAGCAGATCAGCGTAGCTTCTACTCCACAAAATCACTGCTACTAACGTATAAATACAGATCGAGGCAAAAACCATCTTTTTTCATTGTCGCCTATGTGGGTCCTGCCTCAGCTCTCATGCTCGGAGCTGTGCTGCTTGTAGAGACTAGCATCTCTGCCCTGACCTCCAGTTCAGTCCCTCTGCGCTCGGAGGAACTTTGTCAAACACCCAACCAGGGTTATAAGCACTTAAAAGATTATTTTTCATCTCCCAATATCACCCACCATGTATAATTCACAATGAAAATAACACTAAGCCAAATATAGAAACAAGAATGTTCAAAAAATTATTCTATGATTTAATACGCAAAGCTCAAGTTCATTCCCCCCTCCCCTCCCCTCAAAAAAAGTCAGTACCTCTGGTTTGCTATTGCCCCAAGCACGGGCTTAATCTGACTATTAGGTAATTCAACTGCATAATGAAAATAGCTGGAGAATGGCTAAGGGCAGGTAAGGAAATGTGCAGTGTATAAATCTAAAAAAGGGGTGATATAGATAAGTAATAAACTTATGTATTAATCACTCTGAGCTAGACAAGTAAAGCTATATACATTTAGTTATTACAACAAATATTTTAAGATAATTACTAATATCATTCCTATTCTACTGATGAGGGTTTGGGATAGTAAAAACGTTTCCAATGTTGGATGTGGTTCTGTTATCTCTGCAGCCTGAGTGAGTTTTTAAGGCACATCCTGCCTTAAAAACACAGTGTGAATACTACATTTTTTCAAACATTTTATAATAAAACATTTAGATAATTATGGTATTATTGTCTGAACTTGTTTCTCTTTTTCTAAACGAACTTTCAAAAAGTCATTATGTCAGAACCTCATCTTTAGTCAGCACTTCTGATAAACACTAGTAATAAATATAGTTGCTAGGAAACAAGCTAGTCTAGATATCCTTATGCTCTTGGTTTTCCATGATTTTGGGTAATTTTATAAGTCACTCCTTCAGGTAATGACACATTTTAAGAAATTAAACACAGAGCAATTTATTTTTGAGGTGGCCTTAGGCTTTAAATGTATGCTTTAGGATTTGCAACCCATAAACCTCAGTATATAAAAGAGAAATTTCTGGTAATTGGCTATGCCGTCAAACAAGAATCCTTCAAGGAGGGTGTGATCAGTGAATTTAGACTTCCGGTGAATTGGTTGCAGCCATTCCTCAGGTAGATCAGGTGATCTATAGCAGGTGACAAGAGTACATACTATCAGCCCTTCAAACATTCATACCAGATACAGAAATCCAGCCAGAAGGGAAGGGGTTCAAACAGCATGAATGGAGTATGAAAGGGGAGTATGGAGAGAAGAAAGGCTAGAAATCTTGTTTCTTTGCATTCAAGTTGAGGAAACTAAGATCCAAAAGAAGATAGAAGAGTCTTCAAAGGGCATTGTGGGGGGAGGGGAGGAAGGATTTTTCTTCCTCATAATAAAATCAAAGCTCTCCAAACAGTAACTGGAAGAGCATGTCCATACCCCTGAGAATACACCAATAAGTACGAAAGCAGTTCTTTGGGAATGGCTTATTGTATCTTGTTTAAAACTGACGAGCAGTGCAATATTTATCCGTTATTCCTCTTTCATAGCCTGAAGAACTGCTATGTGTCTTATTCTCTCTGAAATGGGAGGACACTCCAAGTATGTAGTGAGGGTTTCTAATCACTGTGATTGGGAAGTAGAGAACACTTGTCTGAAGGTGGTATAAAAGTACCCAGATACTGATTAATCTTAAGTCTGGCTCTGCTGTTTACTCAGGAATAATGATAATACACTTTAAGACACAAAGTGACATACACATTTCTTAAAATAGTATGAACGAATTATTCAAGGCCAAACTTTCAGAATTCTGATGTATTTTAAATTTAATGATAAATCGTGATATTTATGTAATGTGCTTAAATAAAGTTCATCTAATTCAATTACCACAAAATTTTAATTCTGTGTTTATTATTCAAATTAGTGTTCTAAAAAATTGTGTGCTGGACATTCAAATTAGAGATTTATGTTTTGTGCTGGACATTCAAATTAGAGATTTATAGATATGGTTTCATGAACATTCACAGTATTTGGTAAACACAAGCAAAAACAAACTTAGCAGAAAGAACAAACTAGAAAAAATGGAAAATGGTTTAACATACACGTGCACTGAGAATAGTCTTTCTGGACAAACCTTGATTAGTTTGTGTGGGAAAAAGGCAAAAAAGCCCTCTCTTATAACGGAAAAAAATGTCCCGAGTAAACATATTTTTGTGTTTTGCATTATCACTTTGCATATCGCTTTCTATTTATAGAAAGATACAGTAGCAAGCTTGACACAGAGTTTGCAGGTTTTTTCTCCTGTGCAGTAATTCACAATGCCTTCTTGTCCCTGGCTAATCTCCGAATACTGGTGGGTGTGCAAGGCAGCCTACGGGAGAAAAAACCATTTCGAACGTGCATCTGGTACATGCCAGAGAAGCTAAGTTACACCGAACAGAATATAGTGGCTTTTACACTCGCATGATGAAGTATGAGTTCCTAGTGAAGGGATGGTGTGGAAAACAAGGCACCCTTTGAGACCTCTCTAGAGGTTTTCGAATTGGCCCCAGGGCTGCAGCCGTCAGAGCTTATATTTAAAAGGAGCTGTTTGTGTAAGCCTTTCTGAGTTGGAGGAAACAGCCCCCTCGAAACTCACTTTAACAGTCTCTTAACGATCCAATTCCTCTCCACCAAGCACATGACACTGACAACTCCAAATTCAGGAACATCCCAGCAACCATGGATTTCCTTCATCGTGGAATTAATGCTAACAGAAATAGCGAAGCTCAAAAATATAGTGCAGCTCAAAAATGACAGACTTTCTGGTGTCTATGCTATCGTTTATTTAAGGTGGAGGGCCATTTTGATTTACTGAGAAAAGATGACTTTGAAAAGTCATGATACGTTAAATCAAAGCCTAACAGCCAGGGCTGCATGTAGCTCACAAATAAGCTAGAAACGCAACACAGAAGAGAGAAAGTATTCATCTATTTTTCCATTTTCCATTTTCTAGAATTTCCTACTTACAAATATGATTCGAGTTCAAGCATGGAGACATTACTTTTTCAGCTGAGTTTTCTATTTAAAAAAATCACACGTTTAACATCTACAAGCTGTTATAATTTGCTTTGCTCATTTTATCTCTCCCCACCTATGTTTGTCCATTTTCCATTCATTTCTTCATTGTCTGTTTATTCATTTATTCACTGCTCACTCAACAACATTTCCAGCATCTAGCCTCGTGTTCTCATACACACTGAGGCCACAAACATTTGTCAGTTGATTCATTGACTTCTGATACCTCCCTACTTATCACCGAGCATAACTAGGAAAGAAATATCATTGTCGCCATTATCCGAGAATTTTCAAGTGACAGGTAGCATCCTCCTGCCTGAGAGGAGCTTAGTTTTCAATGTCTCTCCATGAGTTTGTTTGTCTTGCCTCCATTTCATAGCTAGGAGCCATCATTAAATGGCTGAATCCAGATATCCAAACACCAGAAAACCTTGCAAGCAAAACCATGAAGAACTTGCATCCCTCTGGGTTCGAGGGAAACAGATAACCTATTGCTCATCTCCTGAATCAGCCCAGATGACTTTAATATAACTACCATTTACAGAAAAGTGAAGAATCTAGCACCATGGCAAAAACTCAGAGAATTACCTATAATTATCTTCATCTACAGTATGCTATTTAATTCTACGTGATAGTTGTGATGCCAAACCATCCCTCTTCCCTTCCTACTCATCCCATAATTAATAGCTAATGAACCCATTCATCGCTGATGCCCCAGACCTAGAGATTACCACTGATTCCTCTCCCAAAACATCTAAGCCATGGTTTCTCTCAGCTTCGTCACCACTGACATTTTGGGTCAGATAATTCTTATTGGGGGAGGGGAAGGGGCTGTCCTGTAGTAGTTTAGCAGCATTCCTGGCCTCTGCATGCTGGTAGCAGTTCCCAGTCATGATAACCTAAAATGCCCACAGATATTTTCAAATATCCCCTGCGGGGTGAAAATCACTCCCAGTTGAGAACCACTGAATCTTACAGCAAGTCCTGAAATTCCACACTTTATCCTGAATCTACATGTCTCCCACAAAATCCACCTTCTGACCCAGATCTGAGCCCTCACCACTGAGTCGCACAACTGCAGTCGCCATTCACGGTATCCCTTCCGGCCCTTTTCCTGCTCTATCATCAGCGTGATCTTTAAAAAAAAAAACCTCAATCAGATTATGTCGTTTCTCTTCTTAAAACTTTCCGTTGGCTTCTCACTACACTGGGAACTGCTCACCATTCACCCGCAGCACTCACCCCTGTTCATGGTTCTTTAGTTTCACTGGCTTTTCTAACATTTTTCCCACTTCGAGACATTTAGAAATACTCTCTTTGGAATGCTAACTCTTTTATGGTATTGAAGATGTATTCAAATATAATTTCTCAGCAAGTTTTTCCTGGACTATCCTATATAAATAACTTCCCTCTCCTCCAAATACTGTATTCCATTGTCTTGCATTAATTTTTGCTGTAGTAACATCAGTCGTCTCTATTCAAAATTATATTAATTTTCATTTTTCACTTGTCTTACCTACTACAAGTTAAGCCCCATAACAATAGGTACCTTTGCCCATCTTATTTACAGGTGTATCACTCATGACGTAAAAAGGGGATACAGTTTATTCCGGGTATTATCTGTCTAAAACATTCATGGCCCATTTGACTTGAATGTAATAAGTACTTAATAAATATTTGTTGAGTGAGTAAATAACTAAACATCATAAATAATAATGTTTTCTGTTTGAAGGTGAGCATATTCTTTATTTTAAAACATGTATGATTTTTACATTATTAAACCTACTCAAAGTAATCCAAAGTTTTTAAATTTCACCCAGAGTTAAAGCAAAAACCCTTTCAATGAACTGCAAGACCCCACATGATCTAGACCACCACTAACCTCCTGACATGATTTCCTAACACTTGCATCTCTAAAAACAACATTTAAAAAAAAAAAAAATTCTAAAATAGGCAAAAGACATGAAGAGATGTTTCACAGAAGAGGATGTATAGGTGGCAAATAAGCACATGCAAATCTGATCACCTTGTTAGCCATTAGGAAAATGCAAATTAAAAACACAGTAACCCAATGGGATGTCAGTATACACCTATCAGAACAGCTGTAAGAAAACTTAGAGACAATATCAAATGCTGGCGAAGATACAGAGAAACAAGATCACTCATATGTTGCTGATGGGAATGTAAAATGGTGCAGCCACTCTAGAAAACAGTTTGGCAGTTTCTTATGAAACAAAACATGTAATTATCACATGACCAGCAATTTGTGCTCTTTGGCAACAGAGAAATGAAAACTTAGATGCATATAAAAAATCTATACCTAATGTTTATAGCTGCTTTATTCAGAATAGCCAAACAGTGGACATGATCCAGGTGCTCTTGATGGGTTAAACTAAGGAACCTAGTGTGGTAGACTACTCAGTAGTAAAAAGGCACAAATCACCAACATGCACAAAACTTGGATTCACTTCCATGCCTTGGTCAAGCCGCGTGAACACAGCTTGCCCAAGGCATGGAGGTTGGTGAACCAGTAAGGTGGATTTCAGTCTCCCGCATTCCCTTGGCTGAGTGCTCAGTAGTAGGTCACAGCACTAGCAAAAAAAAAGGGATACAATTTATTCTGGGTATTATCTGTCTAAAACACTCGTGGCCCATTTGATTTGAATAAAATTTTAATCTAAAATCGTGCAAGTCTCTTTCAAAGCCAAGAATGAGAGAGACTTTTTGGTTTATTATTTGTTCTTATTTGTTTTGTTGCAAAGCATGGTTTTCTGTAGCACATAAGATCAGCCAGTGTTAGAAAAATATTCAGGAAACCACAAAGGCTATGGAAAATTTATGAAACTTCTCTTTTAATCACTAAGCATGTAAAAAAAAAAAAATACAACAATAACCTAATGCCACTGGACATCCCCATGAAAGCTGTAGTGTGCATGCTGTCCACACTTTGGAGAGGAAACAGAAGACTTTTCAGAATATTTCTTCTTCAACTCTAAGGTAAGTGCTAAATCAATGACTTAGAGTTGATACCATATTCACAATTCACGAAAGAAAAAAGCACCTCCCATTTTTGCAAGTAGTGATGTAACTATTGAGGAATAATTGTGCTCAGCTATTTGTTCATTCCTGGTATGGAAGAAGTACTGTTTCTCAAGCCAGGGAGAGGGCTTTAGAAGTCCAGCAGTGTCTTAGGACGCTTGTCAAAATTATTCAAAGTGAATGAACTGAATTGGAAAAAATATTATTAGAATGTTCGCTGAAATTCTGGATTTGTGATCAATATTCTTGATAAAATTCAATGAAGAAAACTTAATGTGAAGAATTCTCTGTATTTTCCGCAAACATTGGTCTCCTGCACAGTATGTGAAACATCAGTTTATTTGCCTTTTTAAATACAGATCTGACCTCTGTTCACAAAATTCTTCTGTTGATATAAAGAATATATCTACATTGAGATATTTGCCTCTGAGTAGAGATTGTTAAAGGAAAACATACTTAATCAGATCTGATATAAAAGTTAAAGGGTTGGCATTTTTAAAGCAAGGGGAAAAGTTTACTCCACAATGTAAAACATAATTTTCAGAAGAGTTTGGCAAATTTTCCAGAGATATTTGAAGTTTTAATGCATTAATAGAGGGAGCCAACACTGTATTATTGCTTAACAGTATTGATCATGTCTATCATGAAGCTATGTATGATCAAGATCAGGGTCCTAGGAATCAAAGAGCTCTAGGATGGAGTCTAGATTCTGTCATTTGCTAGATGTGTGATCTTGGTCAAGTTACTTAATCTCTCTAAGTTTCGGTTCCTATACCTTATTAAACCTCATCTCTAAAATGAACATAATAATTCCAACTACCTCATTGAGTTTTTTGAGAATTAAATTAGAAAATCCAAAGAAGCCACAGTTCTGTATCTTTCAAAATTAAAGCAAAATGCTCGGCACAATAGCCACACGGTATTGAATAAGGCATTTTTATTAATATTGTCCAAACCAATTATTATTATAGGAATTGGTGTGAATATAGCTGTCTATATCCTGCAAAAAAATATTTTCAAGGAGAACATTAAATTATACTTAATTTTTCTATAAATTGAGCCCAAAGAATATTTTCCTGTCATGATGCTGAAATTTCCCATTTTGAATCTTAATCATTTTCAATCTTTTCTAGGCTCTATGTATGAAGTTTTAAAATCAAGTTTGACTTGATCATCTTACATAACTGCTAGAAAATCACTATAGAGATAGGTATTAGTTTCTTTTTTGCTACAAGTATAATGTTGAAATCAACCTACACTATTGCTCAAACTTTAATGCTTCCTTGGATAGAAAGCTTGTGACAAGCAAGCGAAGTCAAGGCTCAAATTTATATCACATGGTAAAGTCAAGAAATATATCTTTTGATGTAAAATTTACTTTACCATTACCTTAATTTTTAAGTCATGTTATTTACATACTTAAAACTTTTATATATTATAAAAGGACATCACATTTTATTTCTATAAAAGGGTACAGGTTTAAAAAGGCTGAGAACCTTACTGTTGAATTGTACATCTGAAACTTACTGGATTTCATTAACCAATGTCACCATAATAAAAATTTTAAAAATTAAAAAAATTAAATAAAATAAAAAGGCTGAGAAAACTTATCTGAGCCTACAAATATGATATCGATTCAGAAAAACCTAGATCTGTTTATTCTAAGGACAACTTTCTTCTAACAATTCTATGTGTAATTAATTATTTGTCCGTGATCTTTGAAAGTTAAAAGCACAAACATCAAAATATCCTATGTTAGAAAATGCAGTTTCTCTAAGTTCCATATTTTTATATATTAAGATAAAATTTGACCTTTGTCAAATATAATTCCCAACCATGCCTGGAACACCTGGAAAATATTAAACTGATATATATATATATATATATATATATATATATATATATATATATATATATATTTAATCTTTTAAGGATTTTTCTTAGATATATCCTTTATTTTACGCCAAGGGCCATCTCTATAAAACGTATTATTATTTCTCAAACTGTATTTTCCAAATCAAATCCATTAGTTAACAGAGAATTCTATTCACCCCAGGAAACAATTCCATTAGGCTCTATTTTCCTGGCTATGACCTAGAATTTACAAGTCTGAGTATATATAGATTAAGATCTAAGTATTTGTGAATCACTGCTGTATTTTAACCAATTCTTGCTATATGAGAATTTTCCATGATTACTTGAACTATTAATATGTGTAATTCATCACACAGAAAGTTATGTAGAATTCTACTTGTTATATTCTGGAGCTGTTTTTATAATATAATAAAAGTGTGTGTCTTGCCAATGCTGAGTCCTTCAACAAGTAATTACTACAAATTGACTGTACCGTGATTAGCATCAAGGGACATATTCACAGAACACACATCAACACTCCTGGAAGTCATGCATTTGTTAGTGTAGCAAAACCAGGAAAACAGAATGGAAAATTTTATTTATAGGTGAGAGCCCAGGAGAACCTACTGGGAACACAAAGACCACCGTGGATAACTATTCAAGGGCATTTTTTTTATTCAAACAAATAAGACAGACAAACAAACAAAAACTCATAGACAGACAACAGTTTAGTGGTTACCAGAGGGAAAGGGGGGAGGTAGATAAGGGTAAAGGGGATCAAATATATGGTAATAGTAGGAGATTTGATCTTGGCGAACAAGCAATGCAATATAAGATGATGTATTACTGAATTGTACACTTGAAATCTATATAATTTTTTTAACCAATGGCACCCCAACAAATTTTTTAAAAATGTTTAAGAATTATTCAAGGCCAAACTACATATAGATTGAAGAACAAGACTTTCGGATAATTCAAGGACAGAATTTCAGGTGATGTCTATCAAATTAAGCAAAGGTTATATATACATTTTGAGTTATTTTATACGTATTTAGGAAAAACCCAAGATATGTATAATCCTTAAAATTTTTATCTCAAATATTACTCATAAGGTCATCCTTTGATGAACAACAATAAGCAAGATTACAATTCTCTTTGAATTTTAGTTTGCAAAAGAAAACTCACATTCAGAAAAGAGATTAGATCCCTCCAGCAGCTTACATAGAGACATAATTAATGGTACAAAGACCCAGACAAATTAGTCCCTCAGGCCAGTATTGGGTTTTATATGAGGCCACAAAGTTTATTTTATTGGTAGTAGTTACTGCATCATAGTTTAGCTAATCCTAATTTGTCTTTAAATCTGTTCATCTGTTAATAAATTCTTGCCAACTCATCATGAACACACATACACACACTAGCTAATCTCCAGATATCAAGTTATAGAACATATTATAGACAATCAGGATCCCCAGTTATGGCTCAATTTTCATACCTTCCCATCAAATTGTGTCCTTTTGTAGTCCTGCTCTTCCAGGATACTACTTTTTATTGTATGGGTGTGACAGTAGATGACAATTGGTTAATCAATTAACTAAATTGACTAATTGGTTACTTCGCCAAGCAACTATAACTTCTAGTATTCAATCTTATGAAGTAGATATTATGCTCACTTTATAACTGAGAAAATTGAGACTCAGAAAACTGTCATTCAAATGTAGTTCTCCCCACTATAAAACCTCATATACATTCAATTATACTATTCTTTTCAAAGTGTGTTTCAGGATATTAATAGATGTTTTGTTCAAATAAATCAAGGAAATGCTGGGTTAAATAAAAATGAACAGTTCCTTCACTACAGGACTTCCCAGAGCTAATGAGGTTTACAAAACACTAAGAGGAGAAAAATGTTTATACTATTTCCAAAGTTTATTAATACATAGTCACCCTTTCTCTCCACTCAGATTGTCGTGTAAGACTAGTATTTTCTTGAATATACTTTGGGAAAAGCTGCACTAAAACATATGTGTTTTTCTCTAGTCATTAATTTATTATACTTAAAGAGCCTATACATTTTGTGAATGTGCTGTTTCTCAACACAGCAAAATTTTCTTCTATTATTACCTTTGTCTTACCCTCTTATTCTCTACATATTTTGGGAATTCTTATTATACATCTATATTTTCTCTCATCTTTTTCAACATGTTAATATGTTTGGGCCTCATCTATAGATTTCTTGAGCCTGTCACCTACCTTGCTAACTCAATTTTGGGGGAGTTTCTAACTTGCTGTTTATTATCCAATATTTATTTTATTTTTAATGTGGTAAAATATATATAACATAACATTTGTCAATAATTTTTAAGTGTACAGTTCTGTGGCATTAGGTATATATTCACATGGTTGTGCAACCATCACCACCATTCATCTCTAGAACTTTTTCTTCTTCCCAAAATGGAACTATCAGTTAAACATTAACTCCTCATTCTCTTCTCCCTACAGCCCCTGGAAACCACCATTTCACTTTGTGTCTCTGTGAATTTGACTATTCTATATACCTCATATAAGTAGAATCAGAGAGCACTTGTCCTTTAGTGACTGGATATTTCTCTTAGTATAATGTTTTCTTTTCAAGGTTCATCCATGTTGTAGCATGTGTTAGAATTCCTTTCCTTTTTTAAGGCTAAATAATATTCCATCGTATGTATACCATATTTTGTTTATCATTATCAGTGGACACTTGGGTTGCTTCCCTTTTGGCTATTATGAATAATGCTGCTATGAACATGGATGTTCAAATATCTGTTTGAGTCCCCGCTTTCAATTCTTTGGGATATATACCCAGAAGTGGAACTGCTGAATCATGTGATAATTCTGTTTAATTTTTTGAAGAATTGTCATGATGTTTTTCACAGCAGCTGCAGCATTTTACATTCTCACCAACAGTGCCCAAGGATTTTAATTTCTCCACATACTCTCTAACACTTATTTTATTGTTTGTTTATAATAGCTACCTTAATGGGTGTGAAGTGACGTGTTTTAAGGAGTGATTCAAATACTAATTGTGTTACCCCCATGAATACTCATGCTGGTTTATCACATGATTAAGGGTATTTAAGAGAGTATGTGATACATACTGGATGTTTAGGAACCATGTATAGTAAGAAACAGGGTTAGTTTCAAGGAGAGAGCCTAGAATGGAAAGATGAGTTTGTATTTTATCTACTGGTTAAGTGGAAGCCATCATGAATTTAGAGAAAGTAAATGAGGTGAAAAATAGCTATCTATTTTGGGAAAATTTTTCTGGAAGTCAGTCCATTTAGAAAATGGCAAGACTAGTCATGTGAATAAACTCAACCCAAGAGAGAAGTGAAAGATGACTCTAAGTTTAGCTAAGTTTAGCATCTTGGGTAATTGTCAAGCAAGAACACCACTGACAGAAACTTTAAAATTTAATGTAAAGCCAATGTAATTATACTTTCCACTCCCCTGCTATTATTCTTAGGCAGATTAAGCTCAATATTCCCTTGGTCCACCATTCTACTTCTGCTTATGTCCCTTACCATGGTTCTATTTTGGACAAGAATGTGCTCTTCTTTGTGTCTACACACTATGAGTCCCCTTTGACCCCACCACTGAGCCCTCTTATAAGAGTCTAGCTTGTACAGGAATCTTCTCAACTTTCTTTTTTCTAGTCACAGTGCCTCCAATAAACACCCTCTTTGGACAAGTCATGCCCACAAATGCAGTTAAATGAATTCTTTAGTACTTATTCCTTTGTCTTTATGTCTTCTCTATGACTTTCTTCATAAATATTGTTTGTGAAACTGTTAACTCCTACAGGAAAAAAAATTTTTTCCTTAGTATGCTTCTGAAAAACCCCAAATGTGATACTCTAGAGAAAACCACTGTTAACAGGCTGTACCTCTTCCTGATTAAGTTACATACCATGGAATAGACTTTTAAATGTCTTGATTCATCTGAAAATCATCGAAGGTGGGAATGATATCTTAATTCTCTACATTTCTCCAAGCACACAGAAACTAAAAAATTCAGCACGCAGTTTTAGGAAAAATATCTAAGTTTAAAACTCAATATTTTCAGCAAAATAACATCAAAATGTGATTATATATGAATTTCTTGAGTGTCCATATTAATCGTAGACGGAGACAACAAAAACCACAGAAAATTTCTAAATCCCATTTTTAGCAAGAAAAAAAGAGTTGACCTTTCCTATAACCTTGGATCAGAGTTACTCACAAGAAACAAAATTTACACATTCAAGTTTCATTTCATTTCATATCCTCTGAGCTATTCTCACAGCTAAGCATCAGTTAGCATGTACTATGAGCCAGGCATTCTGTTAAACATATGTACTACCATGTTTAATTCTACTATTATATTTAATTTTTGGAAGTGGTTTTTCTTATCCATACTTTACAGATAAGAAAACCGAGGCTTAGTGAAGAAAATGACTTACTTACTCAAAGTAAATCCCTAAGAAGTGGCAGAGCCACTTACGTAAGCTCCAAAAATATGACAAACTAGGAAAATGGAATGAGGTATAATCCTCTGAATATTTAGTTTCTGAAACACTGACCACTGATGCTGAACACCTAATTGTTTTTCTTGGTCCAGCTAGAAATGAGACAATAGATGAGGAGGGGAGAAGTGAAACTCAAGAATGCAAAAGTTTAAAAGGAAGACAAGCCAGGGATCAGAGGTCTCAGCCTTGTTCAGACCTGTTTTGCTTGGCTGACTCTGAGTCAGGAGGGATTGCTGGCTAGTCCACACAGATGACATTTGCTCCTTGTCTTCAGAGCACGGATGCTATGCAATGAGCAAGTTGATGTCAAATGTTTTATTTGATCCTCTAACAGCCTTTAGGGGTTGACATATCTGATGGATACTATTATCACCTGGTATAGTGCTGGCGGGCACTGAAAGTTGATAGCTGGCTGAATCCCAGTTGGACATGAGAAAACTGGTTTGCCCAAGACCTAGGTCTAGAAGTAGCCATGTTAACACTGTACCTAAAACCCCAAAAGGCTTCCTACTACATTATGTCAGTTCACTTCCAGTAACAGTGAATCTCACTACATAAGTAGAGATTTCCACTAAGTGGGTCAGTCTTTTGTTTATATTAAGCCCAGGATCCAATTAGTCATACAGTTATGAAAATGGAGGCTCTTAAGGGTTAACTGTATTTCCCAGCATCACATTCTGCTTAGAAGCAGAGCTGCATCTGATATACTCATAAAGAATAATGTCTTTAAAGTCTACCGGGCCTAGGCTCAGATTCTAATCTTCCCATTGAACTAGGAATGTGACCTTGGACAAGTTAGGTAACTTAAGCATCTGTTTTGTCAACTGTAAGATGGAACTAATAATAGCACTTTCTTTATAGGTTTATTTTAAGAAGTAAAAGTAATTACAAATATTATGTAGCATTGATTATGTGCCCAGCAACAAGCCTTTAAAGTGGATAGAGTGCTGTTTTCCAGACAGATGAGAGCAAATCGAAAAGATAGGTTAATTAACTTGCCTAACATACCATAACAGTAAATGAGGAGTTCACATTCAATCCTAGAGTATTTGGTTCAAAAGGCTGTGACCATTACATACTGTCAAACAATGTAAAGTACTTAGCACAGGAACTGGAATATATTCAACACTCAACTCAGAGATCCTTCTATTATATGATACTTATCCAAAGAATGACATTCCATAATGTTCTGCAAAGTGGCATAGCCAGATTACTCAGTCCCGAGTTAATTGCAACATGCTGCGGAAAATCAGTTTTCCTGGGAGGCAATGAACAATGATAGAAAAAGCCTTTGTTCATTCCTCCTCTGTCCAAAACACCCCAATCTCAGAAAGCTCAGAGTAGATGAGCTCTCCAGAGGATAAATAAAAAATTATTAGAAAGCAAATCGTATGTGATGACAATGATCCAAGTACTAAAGAATCCAGAGCCTAAAAGAAGAAAAACACTTGGAGAAAGAAAACTTAAAGAGAAAAGTTCCAAAATAGACCATTCAATAGAATTGTGTCTGGTCTGTCACAATCATTTTTAAAATATCTTAACATCATAGATTTTCCCTACCGTGCCTCAAATCTAGGTTAAATTTTGTATAATTTACCTCTGCATTTAAATTGAGCTCCTCTATCAATTTGTAAAGTAGCTTACCTTCAAGTTACTTCTCTTTAATATCCAACACTTATCTGATAATTATTTATTTCTAGTTTGTAAGATAATGGAAACATAACAACCATGAATGGGTTTTAATGGAAAACTAGAAAAAAGTCTCCCAAGTAGAGACTCCAAAAAATGACTGTATAACTCAGTGGCTTTTGTGATAAATAGATGATCAATCTACCCTTCATCTTTCAAGGTTAATCTTGTTTTTAAGTGACAAGTTTTATGAATAGATGAAATAGTCCCCACCTTGTTGGAAGAATCGCCATCTAAGTTATGAGTTAACTCGTGAAAACAGAAGTCTATTCAGGTTAGAGTAATTTTGTGTGTGTGGCCCAATGCCATTGACAAAGATTAAAGGCACCATATGGCACTCTTTTTAGCTTTGTTACTTGGGCAAAACTCACAAAAATGACTCCAAATTTGATTTTATATTCTTACGGAATGTCTTACAACAAAATGACTAATTACTACCTAATTTATATTTTGTTTTCCTTCAGGAACAAATAGCAGGGACCTTTTCATTTTTTATACATTATCCGTTCAACTTAATTTCTACCCTAGCTGAAATCTTAATTCCCTTCTTTGATAGCATAATTGTTTCCATGGCAACAATAAAAGATGTGACAGTATTCTCTGCTGCAGGTGAAAATAATCATAACATATTGATAAGTCATCTTAAGATACCATTTTCATGTAAATGACATTACAACAGAAGAAAAGAGAAACAGGAGCAAACAAAGTGGCATTCAGAAAGCAGAGGTGCTTGAAATTAAACATTTTTCAGTGTTTTTTGTGATGTTAAATAAAGGTCAAATTGAGAAAGCATGTCAGACAAGTATGTCTCTTGATTACATATTGTAAATAACAAACATTTCTCTAAAATTTACTGAGGAACAAATGCCAGCAGTACAACTGATCAATTAAGTGTCTGTGTCCCTTTGCAAATTCTTTGGAGATAAAATGAGATATATGAAGATAAAAAAATAGGAAGTGATTCTGAAGTTTGTCGATAGTATTCGCACTTGTGAATCTATATAGATTGAGACTTCTGTACAATGTTCACAAATTTAAATTTAAATTTAAATTCAAAGAATAAAGTTTACACCTTGAAATGGAAGAGATTATCACCTTAACACATACCAACTCCATTTACTTTCAGTTCTTAAGCAACCATTGTCTCCTGAGGGACCAGCGACTGTTGGTACCAGCAAGCATATGCTGGGGGCGGGGACATGGGTAAACAAGTTGTGAATCTGCGCCATTTGGGGCCTGAATGGAGTTCAGAGGACAACACTGATGAGCCTGAATGAAGTGGATCCTGGAAAAGGTTTGTCTTCAGAGACCCTTAATCCCCTGGAGGGGGTGGGCGAGTCTATGATAATCCTTAGTGAGATGCAAAGTCTCTCCGATCTCTAAGATTTGAAAAGGAGATAAACAAGTGGATTGAATTTTCTCCATCTCTGAGGTTAGGAGAACACAAGAGAATGGGCAGCTAGAAGCTTTTCTCTCATATCTTGGAAGAGGATAAATAACCTATCAGTTGCTATACCACTGAACACACACAGCTACCTTCTACCACCTGGGTCTCTCTCAAAAAAGAGTAAGAGAAAACACAAATGATCAATATCAGAAATGAACGAGATCAGTACAGATTCTACAAACCTTAAAAAAATAATAAGAATACATTTTAAAAAATGTAATGCCAATAAACTTGATAACTTAGAAGGAATTAACAAATACTCTGAATGATACAAATTATCAAAACTGACTTAGAAAAAATAGATTAACATAACTATCTAAATATTAAATATTAACTGTTAAGTAACTGAATTCATAATTTTAAAACTTTCCACAGAAAACTCTAGGCATGGGCAACTTCATTGGTGAGGTCTATCAAACATTTAAAGAAGAAATAATATGACCTTACACAACTCTTTCCAAATATAGTAGAGAAGAGAATATTTTATAAGACATTTCACAAGGTCAATATAACTCATAACAAAACTTAACACGAACACTACAAAAGAAACCCCAAACCGTATAAACCAATATCCCTCATGAATTTAGACCTGGAAATTCTTAACAAAGCTAATACGTCAAACCCGTCAATATGTAAAATCTCAATCCATCACAAGAAGCTGAAGTTTATCTTAGGAACATGAGGTTAGTTTAACACTGGAATTCAATCTGCATTAAATCACATTAAAAATATTAAAAGAAAAAATAAAATATGATCATTGCAAAAAGTATAGAAAAATCATTTAATAAAATTCTATACCCATTCATAATAAAAAGAAAAAGCTCTCAGCAACTTGAAAATTAAAGGTAACTTTTTCAACCTGATATAAGTTGGCTACAAAAACCCAAAACCCTAGAGTTACTAGCATATTTAATGATGAAACATCAAATACTTTGCCCTCCTAAGATCAAGAACAAGGTAATGATATCCATTTTCACCATTTCTATTTAATATTGAACTGGAGTTCTATCAAACACAGCAAGTCAAGAAAAGAATAAAACGCATAAGGAATGAAAAAAAAAAGAAGTAAAACAATCTCTATTCACAGATGACATGTTATTCACTTAGTAAATCTTAAAGTATCTACAAAGTAAATATTAGAACAAATAAGTGAGTCTATTAAGGTTGAAGAATATAAGGCCAATACACTAAATCAGCTAAATTTTTATACATTTGCAAAAAACTTGAAAATAAAATTAAGAAAACCATTCAATAACAATAACAACAACAACAACAACAACAACAAAACCTGAAATATTAAAGGATAAATTTAATGAAATACTCTCAAGGTCTGAACACTAAATATTAGAAAATATTATTGACAGAAATTAAAGACAACTTAAGTAAATAGAAAATCACAAAAGTGGAAGGAATTGAAAGACTTATAAGAACATATTATACACAAATCTATGGCAGTTAATTTGAAAAAGCCAGTGCGGAGGGATCGTTTTCAATGAAATACAAAAATTGTTAACATTAACCAAAGAAAAGGAGAGAAGCTTTTATTGACCAATTTCTACAGTAGTGAATGGAAGGCAAGTAAGATCCATCAGATATTTTCATAGCTGAGGTCTATCAGACCTTTAAAGAATATAATATATACTATTCCAGACTACAGAAAATATGGAAAGCTTCCCAATTTTACATAAAGCTAGCATAAATTAAATATCAAATCTTGATTGAAATAGATTAATCTCAGGAAAGTAACTGCAAATATTCTAAATAAAATATTAACAAACAGAATCAAGCTACGAATCAGCAAAACCCCCAAACTGACTTAGTAGGGTTTATTCTAGGTGTGCAAGAGAGGTTTGAATTAGAAAACTCTATTATTATAATTTAGTGTTTTAGCAAATTGAAGGAAAACAACTCAAAGGACCTTATTAATAGATATTGAAATGATATTTAATAATACAACAGCCAATCTCAATAAAAATCTGTGAGTACAATAAGAAAAGGTAACTATTAAAGTATTTAATAAAGCCAAAAGTCAAAAGTATTCTTAATGTCAATATAAAAGAAAGAATCCAATAAAACTCATGAATTAAGCAGAGATCTTAGTATCACTATATTTGTTCAATATTAGTTTGAAAAGTCTAGTGAAAACAATGTGATAAAAAAATTAAGTATTTGGTATAACTATTGTAAATGAAGAGTTAAAACTATTTTGCCAATGACATGATTGTATACTTGAAAATTCTAAAGACTTAAAAAGAGAAAAACTATGAGCATTGGTAAGAGAATTTATGGAACGGCTGGATACCAGGTAAGCAGATTAAAATCATTAGATTTCTCTTCTCTAGTAACATATACCCTTAGAAAAAGAAAGAGGAGAAAACATTCTTTTAAAAATAACAATATAAACTGAATTGAATACGAAAGTCATAGAACCTATGAGGGCTATGAATCCTATTAATCCTGTTAATATTTGACCAGGGTATGATTCAATTTGGGGAAGAAAAAAAAAAATCTGTTTAAAACAGTTTCTCCCTAAACTAGGTATTGATCTTGAAAAAAAGTTAAAGTAATGATCCTACCCCATGCATATACAAAAAATACAGGTAAAGTTTTAAATATAATTTTAAAGGTGAAAGGGATTAAGAAGTATAAATTGCCAGTTATAAAAACAGTAACAGGGATGTAAATTATAGCATAGGGAACATTGTCAATAATATTGTAATAACTGAATACAGTGTCAGATGGGTACTAGACTTATTGGGGTGATCACTTTGTAAAGTACATAAATGTCTAATCATTGTTTTACACCTGGAACTAATATAATGTTGTGTGTTAACTGTAATTTAAAAAAATAAACTGCAATATATATATATATGTTCACATATAATTTTAATATTTTATTAGGACTTCTGGGGAAGACCCAGACAGAAGCTAATAAAAAAGTGCTGTGTGGCAGAAGATACTATAAATAAAGACAGTAAACAAATGATAGATTGAGAAAACATGTTGGTAATATAAATGACAGATAAAGGTTTAAAAGCTATAATTATATGAAAAAAGCTTTAAAAATTGACAAGAAACAGGCAACAGCCTAAGAGAAAAATGAGCAACAGATATAAATAGGAGATTCACAGACAAGCAGATCCAAACAGCCAGCAAATATATTTTTTTAATTCACTAATAGGGAAATGGAAACTGTTAACGATAAACCATCTTAAACCTATCAGACTGGCAATAATTTTAAATAGTGATAATGCTGTCAGTGGGGATATGTGGAAAAAGTATTTTCTGCATTGCTGGCGGAAATGTAAATGGATACAGCTTCTTTATAAAGCAATCTGGCAACATTTATTAAAATTAAAAATACATAAACCTTTTGACCCAGCAATCTCTCTCATGGGTATATATCCCACAGGAATACAATCATCAGTAAGTAAAGGTATGTGAGCCCCAATGTTTATTGCATCGGTCTCTGTAGTGGCAAAAATATGGACACAAAGGGATACTTTACAGTAATCCATAAAACACAATATTATTCAGATAATATAGAAAATTTAGGTAATCTACAGAACACAATATTACTGTTCGTATTTGCTAACCTGGAGAGATTC
>CM053517.1:11239647-11334426 GCA_028627145.1 Eidolon dupreanum
AATGCCAGATTGGTCATTTGAAAAGGGTTTGCACAGCTGTTTCATGATAGCTCCATTAAAACAGAAGTCTCACATTTTAGGGTTACCTCCTTCAGTTTAAAATCTCTAGGTTGTGGAAAGTCATGTATAAACAACCATACTATTCATACTTGAATCTTGCATAACTGATTTCTTGCTCTTCATTCCCAGTAATTTTTTACTCATGTGACTCTATCCCCATTGATAAACTCACTTCCAGACATACAGGCTCAGGAAGGAAAGAAGAAGAACAAAGAAGTAAATCACTGATTTTTGAGTTTCAAAAGTCTTTGGCATTTTATATAAGCATTAAAGCTGGAAAAGTAGTACTGTGTGAAATTTAAGGGTTTTTTCTTTTCCATTTGACAGAACATAACAATTATCTAGGCTAGAAACGAAGAAAAAAAATCAGAGAAAGGAAAGGAGGTTAGATGCTCCAGAATCCTTGTGAAAGGCGTCCTGTACCCTCTCCTGACCTGAGGCCAAGTCTAGCAGGGCCCCAGGCAGCTTCGGGGATTCCAGAGGAGGCTGTCACTTGAGACTTGTTTCAGAAGACCTCAGTAAGGCAGCAATTTTAAAAAATGCACTATGCTCTCTCTGCTCAGCATGGTACCATTTGAGTACCAATGACTGCATAAGGTTTCCAGCCAAAAGGGGACTGAGACAGCATCCGAGAATCCCCAGATGACCCAGAATGGCACAAGGGAACAGCCACACATATCTCGTATCTCCTGGGAGGGGCTCAGATATTGCCGAGCAGACTAGAACACAAGGAAGTTTAAGACAAAGAAGCTATAACCTTCGAGGACTCGGTGAGCAGAAATGACACAGCAAATACTACCAAGGCAGATATCAAAATATCCATTCCAAAGACATGGGCCTCGCAAAGGCCCAGAGCCTAGAAGCAAATCTGGTATTTGGGAAGAACTTAAATTGTCTGAAAAGACCCTGAAACAATGAAAGAAACCTTAAATTGATCAAGAATAAACTTTTATCAGGTAAAACAGAGAACTTGAAATAAAAATTCACTTTATAGGAAAAACAAATTATATTTCTTAAACATTCAGGTTTATAGGCTAAGAATCATAAGTACTTCATATGACCACCTCAAGCATAATTTTTTCACTGTCCAAAGACAGATGATGATTAATATAAATCTAGAAAATATGTTCTTAATAGTCAATATTCAATTATCATCTATTAATGAAAATATACATTCTGTGATTTTTTTTAAAAACTTTGGATCATTTAAAATTACTGAAACGATTAACTCAAGTCTTCTCATCATTATTGAAACATGTTTGATTATTCTAGATTAGAGTTAGGCAGACTAGGAGACATAAAATAAAATTTAGAGATAATATCCTCATGTATGACATTTTAATTGGAGATTCTTTAATCTCAATTATTTGGTTGAGTGTATGTGGTAGGAACAAAGAATAAAGTATAAAGCAAACTTTCCAGAATTCACACATCCAAATGAGTACCATTCTGCAATAGTCACACTGGAAAACCCTTGAGATCTAAAGGTGTTGATGTTGTAAATATTTTTGGAATCCCTCTTTTGAAGTTGGCATATGAGCCCCACAAAAAAATAAGTGTTGTCACTAAGTTTTAACCAATTTACAAGCCATTCAGGAAAAAAGTCTAAATGTCTTTGTAGTGAGACTTTATCTTTGATTATTAATATTTCAAAGCTTGGTACACTTATTCAATAAATGTGGCCCCACACATTATTGATGGTGTTCACAGCATAAAATCATCCTTAAAGAATGTCCTCATCAAAAATACCCAAAATATCACACTTCTAAAGGACACTCAATGCACTACCAAAGGAATAGCAGAAAGAATAGAAAATGCACTCATCCAGCAAGAAAAGGGCAGTTAATACTATAAATTTCGACCAATAAATTTTTGATAACACATATTGAACAAAATCTTTCTGGCTTCTTTTTTTTTTCTTATTAGAACATGGTAAGAAATTGAGGTCTCTTTTAAAAAAACAAAACAAAACAATAATATTGTGTCAAAGAAAGAAAGAAAAGGATGAGATGCAAATCAGTTGGAGTGTTCTTCATGGAGAATAACTGAGCATCCTAAAAAATAAAGACTACAAGAAAAAATGATCTATAACAATCTCCAAAATAAATCTCTTTACCAATCTTCCTTCCCTGACCCCTAAAAGGATTGCATGTGGTATGTGTGAAAGTTGCCTATCCTCAACCTCTAATCCAAACCATATAGAAGGTGAACTAATTAAAATGTGTTCCAAATGACAACTAGAAATATCATTTTAATAGTCATGAGGGGAGCAAGTTTTTAATATTCAACCAACATCAGTCCATCAGCACTAACCAATCAAAACAGAGGCAGCAGCTAATGGGCACCAGCCATTAACATCTGACACTGTTAAAACTGGGCATCTCAGCTGAGGATTAACCCTGCCCATGGATGTTTCTCAGGGGGAGAAATGGCTCTCTTTTACGGAAAATAGTTTATATGTGTGTGTGTGTGTGTGTGTGTGTGTGTGTGCGCGTGCGCGCGTGCGTGCGTATTATACATTACATATATAATATATATACACATATACACATACATATATACACACACACACATATATATGCATACATACACACATATATAAAGTAAGAAACGCAAAGTCTCTCCCTGCAACCTTTTTTTGGAAGGTCTATACTTTGCTTCAGAAAAACAAACTGTAAATATAAGGAATTTTATCTGTTCAGAAAACTTTGAAAGCAGTATGATATCACTCTACAACACAGAAAGGGGCCTCCTTATTTTTTATTATAAATATAAAAGTCACATGGTATCTAGGTTCTACCCAGTTATTGATAATAGTAGAATAAGAATAAATGAGTTCATTTTATCAGATACTTAAGACATAAAAGATTATAAAGTTACTTCGGAGAGCAACAGGTCTCTTTCTTAGATTGCTTTTTTTCATGTTGAAATCGAATGTCATCCCCAAGTGCTTCTCAGACCTACACAGATTCATCTCTTACTTGCAGTAATTTCTCTCTCTCTCTCCCTCTTTCTCTCCCCCTCCCCCTCCCCCCCCCTCTCATTTAGTGAGCTCTATTCTGTACCAAGATTGTTCCAGGTACAATAGTGAATTAAATTGGCAAAAAAAAGTTCAGTTTAGCTATGAAGGTCACATTCCAACAAGAAGCTTAAGCTGTGGTTCATCTAAATGTTCCAAACGAATGCATACTGAGTTGCTTTGTTCTTCTGGCCACAGCTACACAGCAATGCAAGCACAGTAATTTCTTTCACCACCAACATGATAATGGACTTTTACATTATTTCCAATATTTTGCTATTAAAAAACACTGTAGTGAACATCCTTAAACATATTACATTGTCTATATATCTGCAGAATAAACTAGAATTGCTGGGTCTGGGATTAAGCACATCTTTAATATTCATATACATCCAAAATTATTTTTCATAAAGTTTGCATCAATTTTAACTGCCACCAGTAATGTGAGAGGGTCTGTTTTCCCACACCTTCGATAACATGGATATCAAAATATTTTACCACATGATTTCCCAAATGTTTTTCTTTTTCTTACTGCATGTAAAATTGGACTTCATTTATGTTTAAGTTATTCATGTTTATATTTACTTTCCTGTGTATGTGTGTGTTTATTTGCCTTTTTTCTACTTGATTGTTAGGCATGTTTATGTTGATTTGTAGGATTTCAAGAGGTATACATATATATGTAAAATCTCTTTGTCCATGTTATAATTTGAAAATAACTTTTGACTTTTTATGGTGTTCATTATCTTCTGATTTTTTTTTAGGTAATCAAATTTATCAGTCTTTTTGTTTTGGTATGTAGCTTTTAATTCATACTTAGAAAAACTTGCCAACATGAGTTTTATCTTTAATTTAAATGTTTAGTAGTTAACTCCATTTATGTGGTACATGGGATAGGGTAAGAAATCTACTTTCTTTTTTTGAAATGGCTGTTCAGTCAACACAATACATTTAATTCTCCTTTTTTTTCCTCACTGTTGAAATGAAATGACATTTTTGTCATCTACTGGATTCTCACATATGTTTATTTATATCTATTTCTGAACCTTACAGTTTGTACTTCTTATCTACTCAGACATTTATCCCTTTTTGTTTGAATTATAGCTTTATAATATACTTTAATATGTCTGCTTTTTGTATTTAAACAAATAATTTCCCTGGTTATTTTTTGTGCTTATTTGTTTTTCTTTAAGAACTTCAGAATCAACGTTTCTAATTTAAAAAATCTTGTTACAATTTTTATTGAGAGAGAAGTAAATTCATAAATGGACTTAGACCTGATATTTACCCAAGAAAATGATTTGCTTTTTCATTTGTTCAGTTGTTCTTTTATGTCCCTTGGTTATTCTGTACATTTTTCTTTATATGGATTTTATACAGATATTGTTATGCATTTTTTCTAAAGATTTTATGCCTTTTGTGTCTATTATATGGGGGGATTTTTCTTCCATTATATCGTATAATTAGGGTTATGTAATATAATTTGAAGGCCACCAATTATATATTACTTTTGTATCCAGTGGCTTCGGTGGGGTTTTTGGTATAGTTACTTAGTTTATTCTCTGAGAGTTTCTATGTATATAACACTATCATACTAAAATAAGAATAATTTTACTTCCCACTTTCCATTTTTACGTCTTTACTTTTTTCTTTTGTCTACTTCTATTATCTACTACAGCCAGACTACTATTGAATGCATTGATACATGCAAATCAATGTCAAATTATAGTGATGTCTGTGACATCTTTGTTTTATTTCTAACATTAATGATAATGCTTCTAGTGTTTCTCATTAAGCGTGATATTGGCATCTGGTTCAAGATACATGTTTAAATACTCAGAAAGTATCAATCCCCTCTTAATTAAAGGTTTATATTTTATAAACTAAGAATGGATATAATTGTTATTAAATGCTTTTTCAATTTATTGATATAACCATATTATTTTTTTTCTTTTGACATGTCAAAATGGTAAATTATATTAAATAGCTTGCCTAATATTGAACAATCCTGGCATTCTTGAAATAATCCACTTATTCTCCTTCTTTACTGCTATATTCTCTTTGCTGGTTTATTTATGATTTTTAAGTCTGTATTTGAAAGTAAGATTTTCCTATAAGTTTTTGTTTCTTTGTTATTAATTTTTGCAGCTGACTATGGTATCAGTGTAATCTCAGTTCATAAAAAAGTTTGGAACATTTTATATTTTACTGGAATAGTTTATCTTCCTTAAGGTTTTGGTTGCATTTGCCTATAGAACCAAAGTTTAATAGTTTATATTATTTGATGGCAATTATAATATCTAGATTTTATTCCCTTTGTATAGTTTTAAAGATGTGACACTCATTTTACAGAAATTCTCAAATTTACATAGAAGTTAGCTATCAATCTAATTATCATTCCTTTGTAAGTAATCTATCTTTTTCCTCTGACTGTTTTTAAGATATTCTGTTTGCCTTTGATATTTTTTAGTTTTACTATAATATACGTAGGTGTGGTTTCCTTTTATTAATCTGCTTGATGTGTTATACATCTATCATTACATGACATTCATTATTCTGAAAATGTCTCAGCTATTATTTATTTGGATAGTGACTTTCCTTCATTCTCTCAAAGTGAAACTCCAACTGAACTCTTGTTCCATATTTTATTATATCATCCATATCTCTTACATAGTTTATTTTTTTCACATCTTTGTCCCCTACGTCCCATGCTCTGAATAATGTCTTTAGACTTACTGTTCAACTCATTAATCTTTCAGTGTTTAACTTGCTAATTGACTTTTGTGTTTCAATTATTATATTTTTTATTCCTAAAATATGTTTTGATTCTTTTACAAATATGTCTGTTGTTTTTTTACAAGTTCCTTTTAATTCTCTCTGATTTTATTTTGTTTTATATTTTTAAGCATTTCATACAGAACTTTATATCCAGTGCCTTGAGTTCTTTAGTGTCTAATTTGCTGTGTATTGTTTCTACTGACTCTCAGTCTTGTGGCTTCTTTCCTCGGGTATTTGCTAAATTTTGATTACGCACTCATATTTAGTTACACTTGATCCTGGGGCCTAACTTGGGAACACTTTTCTCCAGAGAGGCCAGGGGAACTACTGATCTGAAAGCATTTATCTCCCTTCCAAGGCTTCCACTTAAAGGAGCAGTTTCCAGGACCAGTATGATGCTCCTGGCATCGAATTGGCATTTGCCTCCAGAGCAATCCTCACTTTTATATTTGCTCAGTATTCTGGCTTCAGCTCAGAGTTCTTATTTCTCTTCGCTTCTTTTTCTTTTTTCCCCCTTGGATATCACCTAATTTCTACTAATCTCACAGAGCATTAAATAGCTTTGCTTTATTTTATTCAACTCTGAAGATAACTTTCCAAGAGCGATAAATTAAGAGAAAACCCATAGTGCTGAAAAAGAATCAAAGACCTAAGGCCAAAATGATGCTGTGAGCACAAACCTCCATCACTGGAATTTTTAACAGAGAGGAGAAAATTTCCACCTATTAACAATGGACTCATCCAGAAATGAAGTATCCATACCTGGTCATGAATGGATGCAGAGTTGCCCACCAGAGTCCAGAACCTGTATGGTTTGTGTATACACCTGAATTCTACATGGCTCAGATATCTCTAGCTAAAAAGCTGATATGGAAAGTGGTTCAGGATCAGTGAATTCTGTAGGATGTGATCTGAAGCCACCAAAAATCACTCCATAGAGGGGCAACCACAGCCCAGTTCACATGAAGGACTACTGCAGGAAATCAATCCTGGTGAAGTGAATAACTTGAGAATGTAACATTAGTGAGTCCGACATACAGAAGATATTCAGAGACTGGACCCTAACAAAACAGAGAATTCACACCTGGCAAACCAGAGATAAGAGGGAAATTGGAAAAGAACTTTAAACTAGTTATGTTTAAAATGATGATAAGGTTTAGTAACTTACGTAAGGTCACCTAGCTGGCAAGTTCAAACCAAGCATTCTAACTGCAGAGTTGCTTTTTGGCTTTCATAATCACTATACTGTATTATACTGACTTCTCACACTGTGCCTGAACTAAAAAGATTGACATCTACCACACTAGTCTAACTTGCTCTTAATTTCAGAGTTCACTCTCTTTCTTAAACCAATACTTTTATATTTGGCATCACGATACCCTCAAAACAACCTACAATTGTACCATCAAGAGGACAGGAAGATAAATACGTGTTTCCACTAACTCTGGAAAATTCATCTCTCTGTGGAACATACCTATTATACTGCTCAGGATGGACATGGAAAAACTAAACATACTCCCATCAGTTTATGGAAAAATTACCAGATGGACTCCTTGTATAAACATAACCTTGTGACAGGAAGATGGGAATGAGAGGTGATCCTGGCTGGATGCAATTTCATGACTTACGTCATATATAGATTATCACGTTAAACAATTTTCTGAGGCAGAATCACTGAATTTTATAAATTTTGTGTTCCACTTGTTTTATTTACTATACATGCTCTAGATAACAGCATTATAGCAAAGATGATCACTAATTTCTGTGTTAAAATAATGCTTTGATAACATCTGTACATCTTGAGAGTCAGAAATGAGAATTTTTGACACTTTATAAGGCTAGCATTACCCTGACACCCAATCAATAGAATGGTAGTACTAGAAAAAGAAACTAAAGACCAATACCTCTTATGTACATATATGTAAAAATTCTCAACTAAATATTGACAAATTAAATACAACAAAATACAAAACAAATAAACAAAAAGAATACCTTGCAACCAAGCAGGATTAATCCTGGAACTGCAAAGCTAGTTGAACATTTGAAATTCAGTCAATATGATCCACATTATTTACACACCATATGAGAAAAAAACACGTGATTATATCAACAGATGCAGAAAAAGGATTTGAAAAAATTAAAATTCACCTATAATAAAAACTCACAGCAAACCTAACTATGTAACTATAATCATTATAATAGAAGCAAACTTCCTTAACCTGATAAAGTGTATCCACAAAAATCTCTATAGCTAACACCATATTTAATACTGAAAATTAAATCTTTTCTCCTAAAATCAGGAATGAGTCAAAGATAATTACTCTCTCCACTCTTATCCAATATAATACTAAAAGTCCTAGTGAGCACAATACGGCAAGGAAAAAGTAAAAATAAAAGGCATACATGTTAGAAAGAAAGACATAAAACTGTCTCTATTCATAGAATACACAATCTACATAGAAAAATCTAAATAATTTCCAGAAAAAGCTTCTAGAACTAAGACATGAGCTTAGCAAATTTTCAAGATACATGGCAATATACAAAAACAATGTCACATATATCTGTATATTAGCAATGAAAATTGGAAATGGAAATCTTTTAAAAGTATCATTGATAATGGCTCCAAAAATGAAATACCTAGATATGACTCTAACAAAAAATGGGCAGTCTGTATGATAAAAACTACAAACACTACTGAAAGAAATCAAAGAAGAGCTAAATAAGTAGTTTGGAAAGCTCAAATATCATTAAGATGTCAACTCTCCCCAAATTGCTCTATAGATTTAACTCTTTATTTAACCCAGTAAAAATCCCAGCAGGATTTTTGTAAATATGGTCAAGCAAATTGAAAAATTTATGTGGAAAGGCAAATAACATAAAGAGCAACTAAAAAAAAAAAAACAAATTTTGAGAACTCACACCACGTGATTTCATGACTTATGGTAAAACTAACTAATCAAGACAATATGGTATTAGTGAGGCAAAATAGAGAATTCAGAAATAGACCTCAAAAATATAGTTAACTAATTTTCAGTATAAGTGCAAAGGCAACTCTATGGATAAAAGATAATTTTTCCCACAAATGGTGCTGAAACAATTGGGCATTCATTTAAAATCACAATGAGATGTCATTACACACTTATTAGAATGGCTAAGAAAAAAATCCTGACAATACTAAGTGTTGACATGGAGGCAGAGTAGCTAGAACTTTCATACACTGCTGGCAGGAATGCAAAATGGTAAAGTCATTCTGGAAAAGAGGGTGGTAGTTTCCTGTAAAGTTAAATGTATATTTAACATATGATCTGCCACCCCACTTGTAGGTACCCATATAAACCCTGGAAAAATGAAAACTTAGATCCACACGAAAATCTGTTTAGAGCAGATTATGTTTACGCCAGCATTGTTCATAATCACCCCAAACTGGAAACAGCTTGAATGTTCTTCATGGACGAGTAAATCAACAAACTCTGGTACAATGAAATACTGCCTGGCAATAAAAAGAAACAAATCTCCGATAGACATGGATGGATCACAAACGCATTCTGCTAAGTGAAAGAAACCAGACTCGAAAAGATGCAAACTGTATGATTGCACCAATATGACATTTTGGAAAAGGCAAAACTATCAAGACAGAAAACAGATAAATGGTCCCAGGGCTTAGGAATGAGAGAGATTTTCACTACAAAGGGGCAGGACGAGGGAATATTTTGGGGCTGAAGGAGGTGTTCTGTATGTTGATTGTGGTGGTGGTAACAAGACTCTAAACATTGTCAAAACTCACAGAACTAAGCACACAAAAAGTAGTGAATTTTACTTTATTGATATATTTTAAAATAATTTAAATTATTATAAATAAAATAATTTAAAATATATACATATAAAACAAAAATCTGCATTCTGTGAGCAGACCACTTCACCCTGAAGTAGTGAGAATCCTACACCTTTTTCCAAACTAAAACGAATCTTAGAAATATGAAGGAAAAGAAAGAAGAACAGTTTTCAGGATCACAATACTCAAAAGTCTAAAATCTCAAGGTGCAAAAAGTTCCTAGTTACTTCTCCACTGTTCAATTCACGACTCTTACTTAGCTTTCAAAAGAACAAAAACAGCATAATGGAAACAAAACACTTTGGCATTAGACTCCTTAACAACCTGCAATCACACCTCTATCAGCTCAGCTGCCTTAGTCTAACCTTAGAGGCTATTTCCCCAACAGGAGGAAGGAATAAGCTGAGACCAGCTGAGCAACCTCTTGCACAAGGTCTCCTATAAACTTCTTTCTATTCAAATCGAAATGCATCTAAGCCCTCCATTCCATGTTATCCTCTTTAAAACTACGTTTTCATGAAATGCCACAAACCAAGAGCATTGTACAGAACATGTAGCAGTGTGAAGCTTTCAAATGACGAGAGAATTAGGAACTGAGCTAAAAATATATTACACAGATACAGCTACTGATATGAAAAAGAAATCAACATATTTCATTGCAGTAACATGTATGAGGTACTTGCTATATAGTATTATGTATTTCTTTGAAACTTGTAAACTGGGGTGTCTGCTGGCTATAATCTTTTTACCAAGGAAGACTTCTGATTACTAAATAGAAATCAACAGATATAACCATGCCCTGAGTCTATGTCTATAAGAACTAATTTATCAGCGTCTGAGGAGCTATGGGGTAGAGTTTTACCTGATGTTGTCACTTTCTTAATTTGTCATACTGATATAAAATATTACATGATATGATATAATATAACAATAAAAATGTCTATATATTATGTGTATATATAAAATATATAAAATACAATTGTTCAGATCCATGTCATTTCAGCCAAGAAAGGTTGTCAAGAACACAACTGTGGCCTTGACTCCTTTGAAACACAAAAAATTTAACTGGGTGAATATGAACACTTACTCACTTGAAGTGTCTGGGATATACTGACACTCAGGTTTTTCTGCATACCTGACCGAAGCTGAAGCTAGTTGCACTATATCTTTTTTTTTGTGCTTAATCAGTCGGGCCTTTGTGGTTGGCAAAATACAAAGAGTTTAAGGCTCTTATTAAAGCATGAGAAAAGCAGATGAATCATGTTTCTGGATAAAAATCAGAGGTGGTCATAAAACCATCGGACAAATTAAACTAGATGCAAAGCCTCCTTACTTCATATTGGACTTTTTCCTTAGATATTTCTGCTTCATTGCTGGGTTAATTATTCATGTAACACAGCAAAGAAGTAAAGGTAGCATCCCTCTATACTTCAAAGGTGAGAAAAAAATTAAATAATGTATGTGGAAACGTTTTGAAAAGAAAATGGCACTGTATACATGCAAGATAATATTTTATTTAATAGTCACTCCCAAGCATGCTCTCCCAAGTACGTAGTAACTTTCTGTAGAGTACACCTAACAGCTACATTGTTATTTCCTGTCTGTGATGCATAAACATTGCTTAAGGCAGTTTAAGTAACAGTATAAGAATAATGATGCTGCCAAGTGCTTTGCACTTCTAACAAATGGGCACAATAAATTAAATCATCAAGATAACACCATCCACATAAAACTTTGGCTTTTGTGGGCACCAAAGAAAGATGTCATAGGAAATATTTTGAAGATGAACATTTTCGGTCCTTAAACTCTCAAAAAGTCACTTCTGCTGAGGATGACTCTGCTGATTCCAGCTGGTTTCCTAAGATGCAAGTGGAAATTAATCAATAATAGCTAACCCTGTATCTCCACTGTCTTAATCATTAAGGATCGTAGGTCAGTCACCTGACACATCTAAAACATCTTTAAAAAAAAAAAAACTTCATTATTTCCAATTCACACATTCTGATTACCTTACTCATTCTTTAACTGCACTTACGTTAGCTTTGCTTTACAATTTTCTTATATTGGAGCCCATTAGGTAAAGAATAAATATTTCTGTTGAGTTGTATCTTTAGAAAGTGTTTGGCATAATCAAGGAATTTATTTTAAACAGCTAAATTACTAGAAGCACAAAGTCAAAAAGGTCATGTAGTTCAGCTATCCTATCGTACACTTACTATAGGTCAAGCCATTGATATAAATTATCTCATTTAATGTTTACAGTAATTCTAAAAAGGAAGCATTATTAACCATGTTATATATATGGGGACCAGACACTTAAAGCTTACATAATTTGCTCCAAGTCTCATAGTTTATAAGTGGGAGATATAGAATTCCAATTCACATTTGTTTGACTCAAATACTTGCTTCTCCCTCCATAAACCACTTCACTTATCAGCGGTAGGAAGCTCGTTCCTCTTGATATGGCAAATCTTTGGACAGTCCTGACAGATCTTTCTGATGTCAAACAACTAACTAGGAAAAAATTTATAACGTGCCATAAAAATTTATGTTATCATTTGTCATCAGTAACCATATCCCGATCCTGCTGGAAGGGGTATAAGCCTACATTTTCCTCAAAATTTTAATCATTCTATCATACACTTTTTTGGCTTTCACATTATAATCAAATGCTTTTCCTGTCCCTAAAAAGGCTTAGGACTTCTCTAATGTTGCATCATTTCTTGATTGAGGTCCCAGAACTCTGCATAACTCCAGATGATTTTAGCTTGAAAAAGTGTTCATGCAGATGATATTAACCAATCTTCTAATTCTGAAAAGAGCTTCTGAGTGATTCCTGGAGAATATCTTATACTCGGTAATTAGATCTATCTAGATCAACTACCTATAAATGACACCTCTAAGTAAAAGACTGAACTGAACTGTTAATAATTGAAGTCTATCCAAGTTATAATTGATTATCCAAAAGTATTTTACCTTGATGATAACTGTTGCTTAGTTACAGCTTCTGTCAGTTCCTACCCAAAAGAACCCACCACCCTTCTAATAAGATTCAATAAAACCACATATAGAACATTCTTATTTCCTGCTGGTAGTAGCAGAAAGATGTGTTCAGTGTAATAAGTTTCTATAATGAGTAATCTAAAAAAAAAAAAATTAGAGTATTAGAACAGTGTATCTGACACTATAGGAGATGAAGATGGCATCTCTAATGAATTTACCTTACCTCTCCAGCTCTTTCCCACTCAACACCTTTCTCCGTTTTTTCTGCATCTCTCCTGTCACTCCAGAAATACTCAGTTTGACTCCAAGAGTCTCTTCATACACTCACCTCTTAGTTTATTTTTATGCCCCTTACACCTAAAAAAATGAGCTCCCCCATTTGAGGGCTTGGCCAGTGTCTTGGCTTACCCATCCCATCACCCCTCAGCAGAGAGGGCTCTGAAATTGCTAATTCAAAGTCCCAATGCCACAAAATAGCCCCTGAAAATTACATGTTATTTGGAAAAAAAGCTGATATTTTATATACTGAATTGCTCCAAAAACTTTATGATCTCATCAAACAAAACAGTAAGTTGAACAAACTCTTTTGCCTTTCAAAAGAAAAACAACCAAGAATAGTAATCAATTAGAATTTGGTTTTTAAAGAAATTCCTCATCGAAAATGGCAATACAATGTAATCTCATTATTACACAGTTCTTTTTTAAACAGAACGCAATCATACTCATGGATAAGTTCACGAAGTAAAATTCTGATATGAAATGATTACTGTACAATCAGGATATTTGTCCCATTACCCAACACCAGCATATACTCAACACTCAAAAACTATCTGTTAAGTGCATACTCTATGCCAGGAACTAAAGGTGAACTTAGCTATATTTAATATTTACATGGGGTTATGCTGTTGATAAACTTGACTCACATTTCAAATCCACAACAATATTTCTGTGGACTGAGAAGTCTTATATAGAGACATTTGAACAATTTTCACACAAAACTATTTACCAAATAAATAGGGAAATATAAAAATATTTCCCAAGTTTTAGTTTAAACCATCACACCTTTTCTTCCCTATTTCCAAGATTCTAAGCCATCTCTTCCCTACTATACAAAATAATCACTGAGGAAATAGCTAATATTCCCTCTAAGTAAATTCAAATAATGCATGTCAATCTATATATGAAAAAAAAAATCAAAGGATTAACTATAACATGACATCAGACTAAATATAGTTGAAATAACCAGAATCCAAATGTAATAAAATTTATAGCTGCTTATGTTGATCAGTTTTGCATTGCCAGATGTAATACATCACACAATTAAAGTCTGATATAATATGCCTATTGTATAAAACATGCCCACAATTATATGCAATTTATTTTAGGGTTGCAAGGTCATGGAAAAAATTCCAGTAACTAACCCTCTGTTGGAACCATCCAATGAGTTTAATTATAGACTTGTCTATAATGAAGATTCCCTATATCAAGTATTTGCTTTGAAATCTACTCCGCATACTCTAGAAATTTTGAAAACAAATTAGAGACTTTATTATTGCTAAGATACTTACAGTAGAAGTTCCTTTTTGCTCGTGGGTTCATCATTTGGAGATGTTTTCATCAGGAGTCATCATGCTTTTGATCTTTAATGCCGTTCTTCCTCCAAGGTTTCTTGTCCGTAATCTCCAAAACAGAGTCACTTGTACTAACAAGCCATCGTCCCATACTGTTTCCTTTTTTGTGTGAACGTTACCCTGTAGATCAATTTCCTGTCCAAAAACACTCAAAAATGAACAAACGTTGCTGTATGCTAGTGAAATATGCTACTCAAATACTCTGTTTTTGCAGTTTGGTTCCGGAAGAAATTCCCTGACTGAAATGAGGAACTATATCCCAGTTGTTCAAGAGAACTTAAAAGACAGAAGTTTCTTCCCTATGAGTGACCAGATCAAAACTGCCAGCGTCATTTATTCTCACGAGCTTGTGGGTCAAGCACTATTACACATGAAGCATCCATGTACTGTGTGCAGCCCGAAGACTCTCCCAATTGCCACAGTAACAATATCCCAACTATATTTTAAAATCGGGCTTAGTATGCTTTGAAGTACATAATGCTTTCCATTCCTGAAAGGACAAAGAGATCTACGTTGTCAAAGTTTATTTTTAAGCTCATGTGCTTGCTAAGTGCAGTGGCGAACAGGCTTTCCGTGCCTGTAGTACCATTGCTGGAACCTATTAATGCAAACAGATGAATCGCTGGCTTGGTTCCACATAGGCTTTTATTCCTTTCTTTCCTTTAACCTTATCTAAATTGCATTGATTATAATTCTTTAAATCAAGAATGCTATCGGTTTTCTGAGTTTGCTTGTTTTAATTGTATAAGTAAAGAAGCAATGTAAGAAAGGCAAATAAGAGGCAGGTTTCGAATAGCTTTTGCTACGATAAGGAAGTTAGTAATGAGAGGTCGATTCAGTTTCTGAATGAAGTCTGAGGGACATTTGGAGACAGGAAAAATGGCAACAAATTTTAAATAAAGAAGACAAAGATAAAGGATGAAAGAGAGTGAGAGAGAGAAGAGAGGAAGTAAGAAGAAAGAGGGAGAGTGAGAGATGCCTTAACTATTAGCAATAATTCTTTGCATATTTTCTTATGGTTGGGAAAGCAAATTGCTCTGGTTTGTATAACTCCCTACCAGTCTGCTCGACCCACCAAAATTAGCTCACATGTCATCTAATACCAGACTAAGACTTATGGAAACACATTATTGCTCTATTAAAGCCATAACAAAATACAGCTGAGCAGTGAGCATTAGGTGGTAGGGTGACCCTAAGGTAATACAATCCGTGTTATAGAATTTCTAGCCCAAATTTTAAACATCTGGTTTTGATATGATAGTAAATGTGATAATGTACATTAAATACCAGTATTCGAGTAACATAATCCTTCCATCTGACTAAAACAATGCATGCTTTTCAAATCATATGAGAGAGAGAAAGAGAGATATTAGACAGACAGACACTCATATTTGTGCATATACCAAAATGACCCTCCCAGTCACAAACACACATGTACATACACAGCAATAGCACACATACTCTCTGTTGTCTTTCCAAAAATAGAAGTGGGTTTTCACTGAACCCCTCCTGTGCTCTCTCTTCTGGATATCCCTCTGCAGAATTGCACTGCTATGTAGAAGACTTGGCTGAGGTTGATGAAAATGGAAGGAAAATGAGAAAAGGAATAATACTAATTGGACCAGACAGAGATGTGAGCCCCTGACCTTTGCATCATTAGTACCATCTCATGTTATAATCTGATGAAGTACCAGTCACTGGCAACTTGAAAAATAAACTAAATCAGATTATCCCTATCCTGTTTTAACTTTGTAGGAAAGTTTCTGTATTTCAAGTCCAAATATGACCTTATAATTCGATGTAATTCAGGGCTGTAAATGGCACTACAGTCCAGAAGATAAGGTATCTTTAAATTAGCACCATAGAAGGCATCCTCAGTGCCCATCAACAGATGATTAGATAAAGGAACTGTGATACATATACACAGTGGACTATTACTTGGCCATAAAAAAAAAAAAAATGAAATCTTGCGCCAACATGGATGGACCTGGAAGGTATTATGCTAAGTGAAATAAGCCAGACAGAGAAAGACAAATACCATATGATCTCACTTATATGTGGAATCTAAAGAAGAAAACAAACAAACAAAGCAGAAACAGACTCATAGATGCAGAGAACAAGATGATAGTTGCTGGATGGGAGGAGAGTTAAGGGCAAGATGAAAAAGGTAAAGGGATTAGGAAGTACAAACTGGTAGTCACAAAATAGTCACAGGGATGTGAAGTACAGCATAGGGAATATAGTCAATAATATGGTAATAACTATGGGTACTGTCCAGTGGGTACTAGTCAGGAAGATCATTTCATAAATTACATAAGTGCCTAATCACTATGCTGTACACATGAAACGAATATAAAATTGTGAATGTCAGCTGTAATTGAAAAATCAAAAAAAAGGTGGGGGAATAAGAGGTTCAAATTTCCAGGTATAAAACAAATGGGTCATGGGAATGTGGTGTACAGCACAGGGGGCATATTCAATAATATTGCAATAACGTTTTACAGTGTTGGATGGTTGCTGGACTTATCATGGTGATCACTTCTTTTGCTATGTAAATGTTGAATAGCTATAGTGTATAGCTGAAACTAATACAATATTATATACTAGCTATATTTTAATAAAAACATTTTTAAAAATTAACACCATAGAATCAGACCAGTTGATAAAAAAGAACCCATGGACATTTACTGACCTTTTATATTTGCATATGAGAAGGCTGATAGGGTGATCTGAAGATAGAGGTATGTGGAAGCCACTGAGATAAAAGTCATGTTCGGAATGAAAAAAGGTTAATTAGTATGGGGTTGAGAGATAAAGATGAGGCTAAGGATGATTGAGTGCTCACGTGCTGCAGAAAGGCAAGTTTTTATAGTGGTGCATTGGGCAATCCGTTTCCATTTATCGAACATCTGTGTTAAGAACACAGTTGTGTATGTTGAATGCAAATAATATTAAATATGTACAGGGTAGAAAAGTAGCAAAGATGAGGGAATAGTTAATTGAGTTTTATAAGATTAAAGTGGATGTCTGAGCTGGACTGGGGATAGAAATTGGAATTCGCCAAGCGGACAACACGTGGTAGGACATTCTAAGCAGTGGAATCAGTAAATGCAATAGGGAGAAGAGCAAAATGGAGAAATTATTCCCCAAAACACAAATAATACGCATTACTGGATTTTTTTAATTCTAGTGAAATTTGAAAAGGGCAAGATAATTTGGTTCAGATTTGTACACCTTACTGAACCACGTGAACTACCCGCAGGGAGAAACTAAGTCTTGTGTGCCTTACCATCACCTATATTCCTGCTACACAGTGAACTGACTGATTAGTAAATTGCACTGCCACTCCACCCTCAAGCAACGATTGCATGAGTACATCCTGCTCCAATGGTATTCTCTATTCCACTCTTTTCCCCAGCAAGAAGGAGTCTCGTTCAATGTATGCTTAAATATCAGCAATATTGAAATTTTATTCACTCCTTTGTTTCCTCCTGATATTCAAAGCTTCATGAGTCAGGTGAATGGTATTTGAAGGAGCTAGCACAAATTTAAAACCCCAAGTGCTCTTCCTTAGTTGGAGCCAAACCCGAACCTTTTGAAAGGCGTGAAAACATGTAGCCACATTGGTTTGGTTTTCCTTTCCTGGGCCTCTCTTCTTCCTGGTGCTGGCCAGCACCACACAGAAGTCTTGCAACATGAGCCATTTCCACGGAATTTTGAATTCTGCCAAAAACAAGAGGGATCGGAAATTTCGTGAGAATGGTTATTCTTAGGAGATTTCCATCCCAGATTCCTAACTTGTGTGGCTCAGATAAGCATCTAAAATGCACTGCCAAACTTTCTGAGGTCCCCAATGCACTTATTTCCACTCACATTTCTGCATAGAGACCTCAAAGTAACAGCGAATGCAATGGTTTGTTGGGAAATATTTTCTTTATGCCAGCCCAGTATCCCCCTACCTATGTGGAAATGGGTTTGGAATGCCATTATAAAACAAACATTGGGTTTGAATGTCCCCAGAATATGTTCAATTTTTAGATGAGGCATGTTTACATTCTCCCAAATAAAAACAACCTACCCCAAAGCAGCCCTTCAATTATTTTCTATTCTTTTGCTTCTGAGTAACTTCAAAATATAATATTTTGTTGATATATTTGTTCAGGGTGTAACTGCTCAAGCTCTTCCTATAAACTTATATCTCCTATAGGCTTTCTATGATAAGACTAGATCGTAAATTCGACCAAAATCTCACTAACTGGGACATTATATCAGTTAGTCATTGCTATATAGCATGTCTACTCCAAAACTCAGTGGCTTAAAGCCAGAGGCATTTATTATTGGTGACTATTTTATGGTCAATATGACAATTCTGATTTGATTTGGGCTCATTAATGCATGAGCTACATGTTGGGCTGGTGACTGCTAATCTTGGCTGTACCCTTTGACATGTTTTGGAGTCTTCCGCCTGCAGGCAAGTATAGGATTACCTAGCTGTGACAACTGAGCTCTTCTTGTACCTGTCCTCACTTGTACCTGTCTTGCATATCCCTCTAACAGGTTAGCCCAGACATGGGCTCAGGCCATCTCGAGTACATTTTCAAGGCAATCAGAGGCAAAAGAGAAAGTGGAAATGTACGAGCACATTTGAAAGCCTCTGTTGAGGCCAAACCGTTAAGGTCATTTTGGCCAAAGCAAGATCCAAGGCAAGCCCAGGGTCAGTGTGGGCATCAGCCCAAAGGATGCAGATACAGAGAAGCATGGAAAATTGGAGCCATTCACACACTCTGTCTACCACAGGCACATTGAAGGTGAAGCCAGTCATATTCAGTCACTTGGATGGACCTATAATAGTATCAGGGTACCTCAATCTGTGATACTAGAATCAGCTTTCAGTACCAAAGCAGAAGAAGAAAGCCAAACCCTGAGTTTAGAGTAGGTGGAAAACATCCAATGAAAGTACAATCAAGTCACCAAATGGTACCTGTGTCAGAAACAGAGTTGGAGGTATGGCCATAGGCAGCAATGAGGAACATATAATAAGAGCCAAATAAAACCACCAGGCATGGTGAAACTAAACATAGCAAGGACTAATACGTTAAAGGTGAACACCTGGGTGACATCTCTCCAAAGTAATCTTTCTGAAGGTGGTTGTTTGAACAGAAGCACAGTTACAAATGCACTTGCCTAAGAGACGAGAATGATTAAAGTAGATCTGATCTGATGTAATTAAGTGGTGAGAATGAGGTAACAAGAGGGCACCAGTATCAAGGATGCACTTGCTACATGTCTTCAGCCAATAGAACGAGCACCTAATATGGCCAGATGTTAAAATGTGATGTGATACATCCTGATTTTTAAAATACCTTGAACAAACATCTCCAGGCATAATTTACCCCACGGGCCACTAGTCTTCAACTCCAGATATAGAGGTTTCATTTCCATGGGCTCTTTCTATTTTAAACAGGCTTTCCAAATTCATGCAGATAAGACCTACATTAACAAATTGAACAAACAATTTGCCATTAAAGTATAAATAATTAACACTTAAATGATTGCCTCATTCTAGAGTACCAAACACACAGTTAAAGGGCTCTTAGAGATATTTTTATTTCCCCATAGCTTTTGAGTTTTAACAGTTTGCATTCTTCCACTCTCTCTATGGAAATCTAATGGGTACTTCTAGAATTCCACCCCAAAGTTAACTGTTCTTGATTTTTAAAATCAACTTACTCTTGACATTTTATGACATAAGAACTTATTGTTTATTTGTGTATTGGCCTAATTTTTTTTATTTTTTTAATTTTTATTATGGCAACATTGGTTAACAAAATCCAGTAAGTTTCAGTAAGGTACATATAGATATATATTGCACTGTGACCTGAAGTTTTTATGTTGATCCCTCACATTGTTGGTTTCTAGGATGTACTTTTTACTACACAGATTTCTTCCTATAACATGTAGAAATATATTTACAATTAAGCACTTAAAATTCTCAGCCTTGTTTACCTGAAAGGCCATTATCCACACTGTAGTTTTCTGGATTTCAATCTTACATTGTTGGTCTCTTCTTCTTAGGAAGCCTGGTGGGAAGTTCGTTGAAATCCAAAGACCTAACTATTTCTTGTGCTCTGGGAAGATATTTTTCCCAGGGTATCTGATTTTTGGAAAATTTGAAAGTCTATTTTGTCTATTTCCAGAAAAGCATTGTTTTATTGCAGGTGGTTAATCTAATGATAAAGGAGGGCGGGGCAGCTAATGAAATGATGGTTTTATCTTTCTAAACCAGGTCTCTTAAATACATCTCTATTACCCTGTTTTCAGACTTTACTTGGATCTCACTAAATATAGACAACATTCCAAAGCCAATGTATTCTATTATCTATCTGTCTGTCTGTCCATCTATCTATCTGTCATCTATAATCTACCTATCATTTATCTAAGCTCAGCATATTTTTATATTCTATTCTACACAAACTTATATATATATCTCTTTTTCCTCCTTTAATAGAGATTTAAGAATGTGTTCTATATTATGTTGATACTACTGCTGCATCTGGATACATATATTCGTGTTACATTATACACATTTTATGTTCCTGTCCATATTCTCTTGATGTCACCAGTTTCCCAAACCCTCGACAACTTCCTCCATCTCAGCCGCTGACCTTGAGACCTACTTGTGGGTCTAGTGCATGACATTATATAGAAGCCAAACAAGAAACATGCCTGGGACCTGTTTCCTCCCACCATGTGCAGACGTAGATTCCAGAAGCCCACATCACATGGAAGTGAGATCTGACTTCCGCAAAGCTGCCAAAGGGACCAAGTAATAGAATTTCTTAAGTGTGGGGACAGTCAACTGCCATGAGGCAAACTTTAACCAGCAGAAAGCAGAAGATGAAAGGCAGCTGTCAGATAAGTGTCATCTCACTTCTTTACTCAAATGTGCTGTCTGGATGCAGGATTTTGCCATGCCGGCTCTCCTAACAATGCCACACGTGGCGAAGCAGGTGCGCAGCTGATGGAGCAGCTATGTCTCTTTGTAGCTCTTAGTGAAGCCGTGGTTAGCATGGTAACACATTATCTTGAATTTGCTTCCCATTGTTCTCTGCCACAAGTCCCTTTTCCCTCACTCTAGTTACTCTGGAATGTTCTTCCCAAGAAAGCATTAGCACTTACTTAAGCACAGTATAGTGACAACGTGACATAAGATATTAATATATAAAATTTATAAAGTCAGATAGAGAAAGACAAATGCCATATGATTTCATTTACATGTGAAATCTAAAGAACAACAACAACAAAAAAAACAGAAACAAACTCATAGATATGAAGAACATTTTGATGGTTGCTAAATGGGAGGGGGTGTGGGGGTAGGTAAAAAAAGGGGAAGGGATTAAAAAGTACAAATTGGTAGTTACAAAATAGTTATGGGGATGTAAAGTAGAACATAAGGAATATAGGGTTAAATAATATTGTAATGACTGAGTACGGTGTCAGATGAGTACTAGACTTACTGGAGGGGATCACTTTGTAAATTATGTAAATATCTAACCACTACGTTGTATACCTAAAACTAGTATAATATCATATGACAACTGTAATTGAAAAATAAAAATAATATTTAAAAAAACAAATGAAAAGAAAAAAAAGAATTTATAAATCCTAGGATTTTTGTTTTCCTTTTATGGTTTTGTTTGTTCTTTGCTAGTGAAAAAACAAATGCTTTACAGAAAGTAATAACTATGAACCTTATAAAATAACAGCCATAAACTTTGAAAACTGATCAGTGAGAACATTGATCCTTTAGGAAAGCAGGGTTTCAGACTCTTAAAATTAGGTATGAATGAGATGAGTACCTTGAAGATTTTTCTCATAATATTTTAGGTTAACTTTTTTCTATTAAATTTTGTGGGGCCTGAAACCAAAAGCTCTGCTGTAGTGGCTCTGCTAAGAGCAGACGCATATTTTAAAATAAATGTCTGTTTGTCAGTTCTTTACACGTGTGCTAGTTCATGTCATATCGGGCAGATAAGGTAAACTTCTGGTGCCACTTGTAATATACTTTATAGCATAGTTAGCAAAACAATGTAGACTTTTCAATGACTTTGTTTTTATCTTTCTTACTGTTCAAATCTAAATAAAGGCATGCATGTTAATTTGTGGGTTGATAGTCCAGTATTATTGATCCAGATCAGTATCATTTACTGAAATTTTATGTCAGACTTACGGATTGTTTTCAGAAGTCAGACCATTTGTACTTGGTTGATCACTTCCTATGGGTGAAGGATAATTTAAAATCCACTTATAGCTATGGAAGTATCAACACACTTCAAAACAGCGAGGGGCAACCTACAGCCTATATGGCCTTAAGATAAATTCTGTGATCTCATTTCAATCAAGACCTTTCAGCACTTACCAAGCAGAGAGATTAGGGAAGAAAAGCCACCAAGTCCATCTTTTCAGGTGGAGTATTTTTGGAATTATAGGTCCTGGGTCATGCAGCTGAGAGTCACAAGGGTGAAGAGTGAAACAAAGACTGAGCTGGTGGTGTGAAGATTTCCAGTCTACTCCCTCCCAGGTCAAGAGCAACTCCAAGAAGAAAGCGACCAGAGTATCCTCACTACCAGTCCTCCCAGTGGCTGGCGCCATTGCAGCTTAACGTGCCCATGTCTTCTGGATTAGAGGTCCCACTTCATGGAGAGAGGACCCAGGGGAAGGAAGAACGGCGTGCTCACATGGCCGGCCCAGGGCCTGATGCACAACAGGCAACTTCATGAAGGTCGAATGTAGAATAACTTCAGCTCCATGTGGGCAACTTCCACGTGACATTGAGCAAGTTACTTTTTCATGTCTTCCCTTTGAGCCTCAGTTTCTTCATCTGTAGAGTAGGGAATATATTAATTTTTACTGTCAGGATAATTTCAAGGATGAAATGTAATAATGACATGACTTTGTGAATTCTAAAGTACTAAATAAATTCAGGAGTAGAAAGACAGACGGCTGCATCTGTCTTGCTTCTTTTCAAATCAGCACGGATTTTACCATTTGTTATTTTGGGGATTCCTCCCAAAAGCAGATTCCAAGACAAGGACTTGTATATAGGTAGTCCATTTGAGGAATAAGCCTATGGAACAGAAGAGGTGGAATGGAAAGAGGGAAGAGGGAAAACTACTATTCTAGGTTATTTCTACGAGCAACTGGAGTTTGGTCTTGCAGAAGAATTTACTAAAAAGTATAGTCATGCTTCTTAGAACTGTCTACGTGAGGACCAAGTAGGGATGAATTTATTCACCTGTTCCCACAATTCATAAAGGATACCCCCAGAGGTATTAAGCACCTCGTTTCCAGTTACAAACAAATGCCCAATAAGAAAGCAGACATCAACCCTGTGGCCGTAGAAAGAAATGCGTACCTAAGAGACAAAGCTACTGTCACGAGACCAGTTAAACTCCACATCTGGGGTTGGCTGAGAGGATTCGAACATGGGCATCAGAGACATTAGACTCCATCTCGTTAGCCCAAAACCAGGGCCAAATTTCTCTTTGGAACTATTCTATTTAATACAGCATAAAATTTAAATTGTAGTCTAATGTCAATGTTTGCTGACCAACAGTCTCACAGTAATCTTATCAAGCTTAACCTTAAACACAATGCCATACCTTTGCAAGGGTGCCAGGTCCCCCAGCCTTGCTTTCTGCAGATTCCTAATAGTTTACAGTCTTTAAGCATCTTTGCTTCTTGGCCCACTGCCTAGAGTTGCAAAGTCCAATTTTCACTGAAGCCCTCTGTGAGTTGAGTAGCTTTAAGGCTTAAGGGATCATGAGAAGGGCACATCTCACACTGTCCTGCAGTGTGTCATCTTGCTCACTCCCCTCCACTGCATACCCTCTCTCTCTTTATCCTATGCCTTCAAGCCTGTTCACTAATTCGTCTTATTTTCTCTGTCACACACAAGAGATTCATTCATACTTAGGTCTTAGAAGCTTGGCTTCCCCTAACGAAATTGGGTTTCTGCCTACAAGTTCTCATATAAGCTACTAAAATTTTTTTTCTGCAGATCATGAAATAAAGATATAAAAATTTTGCTGTAAGACTCAATAAAACTATCTTTGAGTGAAAAAAAATGTAGTCACAAACTTTTTATTTTTCCTAAACTCTCACTTGCACAAATCATCACTCCCACGGTGGACTAGTTCGGTTCCCCCTTTCAAATGCTTGCCATTGTTCAAAGCATTTCTCTTCTTTAAAGTTATTACATGTATATTTTTCCCCTTATTCTTATGATTTTTGATTACATATGAATGTATACATATATACATACATAAATAATATGTGTGTGTGTGTGTGTGTGTGTATATCTTCCCATTAGACTGTAAACTCCAAGAGTAGCAATTAAGTCTAGTCTTGTTTAGCAATGAATCATCAACACCTGGGGGCTGGGGGGCGCTGGCGCAAAAGCAAATGATCCATTCATTTGTTCAGTGAAAGAAAGAATGAATGAAATTGTATGTGCAAACTGGTTAATTTCATCTCACATATATGGAAGAAACGAATTACAGGGAAAAACAGAACCAAAACCCAAAGCCCAGAAAAGCGAAGTGTCTCGTCCAAGGTCACAAAGCTAATTGATAGCAGAGTGATTTCAGCAAGTTTGCCGTGCACATTCTCTCGGCCCTCATTAACTTCAGACTGTAACTGGTTGTGATATTGCCTGACAGAAGCACGACTGTAAATCCAGTGTTTTCTCTCAGACTCACGTGCTTGACTGAAGAGATATCAAAGTCTGGTCTCAGCATTCCCTGACTCTTATTTTCTTGTCAAGAGAGCAAATTAGTTTACACTTTACATTCAAAAATGGCACTTTGATCCTACGCCCCTTTTTTGAAATAACTACTTTAAAATGCCTGTTATTTCCATCGGTGCTTTTAGTGATTTAGGACAAGGGTCATTCCTCGCATAAACCAAAAACCAACAAGAGCTGGTATTTTTTTGTTGTTTTGTTTTTTTGTTTTTACTTCTCAGGAACATACAAAAAACATAGCACAGATAGACAAGCACTCACAAATTCTTGTAAAAACAACTAAGCAGGTTGTCAGTCCCCTCAAGATTTCAAAGAGCCCTGAAAATTTACATAAAAATAGAAGGTAGAGAAAGAAAATCTGATTTTATTTCGATGCATCTTAAAAGAAGTCGGATTAGAATATACATTTCTGCTTAGAGCTGAAGAATGGGTACATTTATTTTCTTATTTTTTCTAGTTTAAATATATAGGTAGAATAGCCAGGGTGGCTAACTTAGGGGCTGAGGAGGGAAAGCCTGGCTGGGGAATCGGGGAGGGGAGGGCAGGGGCGGGAGGAGGGGGGCAGGAGCTCCAGGGTCCACATGGAATCTGCTTCTGTAGACAAAGTTTGGTAAGGGGAGAGGGAAACCCGTGTCTGAGGGCCTCAAGTTCAAAGCTATGTAACTACCCAAGTATTACGCAAGTTTTTTTTTTTTTTTAAATAAGAGACTGCCAATAGGAAATCTCTCTCACATTTGTTCACCCTTACTGTATTTCCCAAGACTTTTACATATGTTATGGTGAACATTCACAAAAATGCAATAAAACTTCACTCTTCCACACAAAGCAAGGGAAGATCGTGCTTCTATAAAGGGTATAGAGATTATATTCAATTAAATGTGTTAATGTTATTCCCTGAAAACTTGTTTACACATTTTAAATGGCAAGTCTTCTGTCCAAGGATAAATCTCAACAGAGCTCTTACAGAATAAATTCCAAATTAGTGTGGCTGAGGTCAATGGCATTTGCTATGAATAGACATGAAAATATCTCTAGCAAGTGATCTCCACCTGTGATCCCACCCTTTCTATACAACATTTAGAGCTTAGTGCATTGCTTTCATACTTATAAGGATACCATAAATAATTTCTCACTGGTAAAGATTGTTTTAAAAAGGTTTATAATGATAAGAAAACTATCAGAGCAACCCTTCTGCTGCTACAGAGAATAAGAATATGTCTCTTTCCTTCATTTTCCTCTCTTTTATCATACACCCTGGGTCCTGAAGCCAGTATTTTAAAAAATCTATAATGGCCCTGCTTTGTAACTTGTTCCATATGTTTGACATGCTTCGTAAAATAATTCCACATTAGTTTCCCCAGCCTAGTGTTTGGATCGTGACATCTGTTTTTTCCTATGTCTTCATGATTTATTTTGGTGTCCATGTGAACTTGCTCTATAATAGTAAAAGGAATTTGCTTAGATTCCCTTTTCCTGGAATGTCTTCTTGTGCCTCGCAGACCTATCAGATTTTCTATCCACAGAAGATCTGACACAGCCACTAGCAAGCCTAACTCTTACGAGTGTGCAAACTCACACAAGTCCATTCATCTCTCTGGAAGTTAATTTCCACATCTGTAAAATGGGAATGATAAAAATAATAAGTATTTAGAAGGTTTGGGGAAGGCTTAAATAAGTTATTAGGTAGTATATATAAAGTACTGTGATCAGTGTCTGGCACACAGTTAAGTGTTGGTTGCTTTAGTTATTAAAGCCAAAGCACAAAGAAAGGTCCCCAGGAGCTAGGTTCCTCTTACTCTAGCACGCCTCTGCTGGCCGTCATTTATTCACTCACTCGGCAAATGGTTTTCAGGTGCCAAAAGATAAAATCAACACCAAGTGCAGCCATGTTGGAGACTGAGGCTAAAGGAAGTCAGGAACATTAATCCTATCTCTATTTAAAATCTTGACATATTACTCATCCCAGATTTTTGCATTAATGTTGACTTTTTAAAAATATTGCATTAAACTATTATTTATCTCAATTACTGATAAAGGATTATTTACCTTGATCACTTGATGTGCATCCCCACCTCAATTAAATTTTTTTGCCCAAAGCAAGTGCTTCACTTACCTCACCTCGTTCCAGCCTTGGAAAACTGTGAGCAAAACAGACCCAATTCCAGTCCTCATGATACTAACGATCAAATGGGAGGGATAGACTTTAACAAAATTAAGACAAAAATAGGTAGATTTTTCCCCATTAAAAACATAAGCTTTATCTCTCAGGTCTGTGGATACGTATAAAATACATTTTTGAAATCAAGAGCTCTAATTTTCATTCATTCATTGTTCAATAAATACATATGATGTGTTTGCCACATGCCAGGCACTGCTGTAGGTGCTGGGGCAAAGCAACAGACAACTGAAGTGGTAAACACTAAAGATCTGGGAGGGAATACATATAGAGCTCAGTTTTGGACATGTTAATTTTAAAATGCCAATAATCAACAAAATGGATATGGTGAGTAGACATTGGGATATAGATTTGAACTAGAATTCAGGATCTCAGGTCTAAAGACAGAAATTTGGGAGTCATCAACTTATAAATGATTTTTAAAGTCATAGTACTAGATAAAATCGTGTAGGAATGGGCATAGAATAGAGTTTAGTACTCATATGAGAAGGTACTAGCAAAGGAGACTGGAGGGTAATGACTCAAAGTCAAGTGAGCAAAGTGTTTTGAGACGGCAGGTGCGATAAACTGTCAGATGCTGCTGACGGGTCAGGTAAGATAAGGACTAAACATTGCTCGTTGAATTTAAGAATGACCTTGAGAGTAGTATTAGTAGAGCTGTATCAGTAAAAGCTTAATTTAGTAGGTTCAAAAGCAAAACAAAAAAAAGGATGTGGACAATTATTTTGAGTTCTACTGTAAAAGGAAGGTGAGAAAGGGGGCAATGACTAAAAGGAAAAGGCAATTCAAGAAAGTGTTGAAATTTTATTTTGTGTTAAGTGAGGAAAATATTACCTTGTTTCTACAAGACAGAACACAAAGGATAATGGCAAATGGGAAAGTATAATGAGTAGCAAGTTTGGTGATGACGTACGTGTGTGTGTGTGTGTGTGTTGTGAGAGGAGGGAGAAAAAACTCATCTATGAGAGACAAAAAGGAATAAGGAGAACAGCACTCACACTCACCCTGAGCCAGTGGGCCAAGGAATGAAAGTGGAAAACAGCTTCCCCTTTCGGGGGCTGCAAGACAGCAGGGTCCTCGGGAGAGCCAGCTTTTACTAGAGCCCTGGCTCTCAAACCTTAGCGGGTCTGAGAATTTGCATCTCTCACAGGTTCCAGGTGATGCTGACTCTGCTCTTCCTGGGAGACCCAATCCCCTAAGTTAGTGCAAGAAAATGAATGTCATCTTCGCCAAAGAGGTTTTTTAAGCCCCTGGTTTTCAAATTTTGAAATCAACTAAAGCCTGATCCATGTAAAATTTACTCCAATTTTCACTAATTTTTAAAACAATGTTTAAAAATTCATCACTAAACATAATTTTGGTTTTCCACACACCATTAACACTGTTTATAAGAATGTTCATTACAAATACTGTAGATATAATTATGTTATTCATATTTTGAGAGAAGAAATATATTCCTTTGTTTTATCTATTCCTTTGACTCTATTCTATTGATCTTGAAAACCTTTTACTTGGAGCCTATTTATTCATTCATTTATTCTACATATTTATTGGCACAGACTAAGTATCAGACACCATTGTAGCACTTGCAATACAGCAATGAACAAGACACTCTGGACTTTGGAAAGATATGTTTCAATTCAGAGAGAAAGAACCCATGAAAAAATGAATAAACACCTACAGTAATTCAGGCGATGATCATTTTTACAAAGATCAAAAATAAAGCAGAGAAGGCGGGGTAGAGATACAATGAAAAACAGGATGGGTGATCAAGGAAGGCCTGACCAAGAAGGTGATTATTTCAGCAAGAACATGAGGAGTAAGGGAGTGAGATAGCCAGGAGTAGAGTTTTCCAGACAGGAATAAAAAAACTCCAAGACTGGAGAATAGCTAGCGTGTTTAAAGAAGTCCACTGGAGTGGCATGGGCAAAGGAAGAGGGAAAGAGTAGGTGAGATCAGAGAGGCAACGTGGAAGGTTGGGGCAAAGAATCACGTATGTAAAGTCTTTAGTCCATTGAGATAGCTTAGGCTTTCTTCTGCGTGAACTGGGAAGCCAGTGGTGGGTTTTATGCAATGGAGAGATATGATCTAACTTGCATTTTAGAAGGATTCCTCTGCCTGTTGTCTTGTGTATAGTCTACAAGAAGCAAGGACAGAAACAGGAGGACCCTAAGGAGTCCACTGTGACAGTTCAGGCAGGAGATGAGAGTGGCGTGGAGGATAATTGCAGAGTTGAGATGTTAAGAGAGTCAGATCCTGGAGCTCTTTTGAAGGTGGAGCCAACAAGATTTGCTGAAGGATTAGATGTGAGGTATGAAAGAGAGTCAAGGATGACTGTAAATTTTAAAGCCTTTTCATATGCATGTTGGCCGTTTGTATGTCTTCTTAGTAGAAGCATCTATTCAGGTTTTCTGTCCATTTTTTAATACATATGACATATTATTGAATTGTACACTTGAAACCTATATAATTTTATTAACCGATGTCATCCCAATAAATTTAATTTTAAAAAGTTAAAGCTTTGCTAAATGGAGCTGCCATTTACTGAAAAGTGGAGTTTTCTGGGATGAAAATATTAATGTTGGATTAATCTATATTGAGATAGTATTAAAAGGCATGAGATTAGATAAAATTGCCCATGGAGTGAGTATGAAGTGATCAGTATAGATAGAGAAAAGCTGTGATCTAGAGATTGAGCCTGTGTGGGCCAACATCTTAGAGTATAGAATGAAAAGAAGGAATCAGCAAAGGAGACTGGGAAGGAGTGGCCAGGAACCCAGAGGAGAACCAGAAGAGCACAGGTCTCTTGACTCAAGGTAAAAAATCTTCACAGGGGAGGGAGTAATAGGCTCTGTACTAATTTGAACTATTTGTTTCCTGGGTATATTGCATATGTTTTTCCTGACTTAGCAGTAAAACATACCATAAAACAATGACTAAGGTCAAAAAATTTAATCACATAAAACATAGGACCACATTACTTCATGGTAAATAAAAAATACACAATATCAATTAGTATATATTTTCACAAAATGAACAAGAGTTAAGACAGTGCAATTTACATGGTATAAAATCGAGTAAACACAGAATTGAGGAAATCCCTAAAGATCAAGAGGCATTGACTTTTTAACTTCTCCTCTTCCCCACATTAAAGAGAAAATATATAAGCAGCCTGTATTTAGGAGTGAGGTTCTTAGAGCTAATCTCCAATTTCATTATTATAGAGTTATACTTTATTTTTCATTGGATCCCTGGGTTAGTTCCACTAAATCATGTTCCTACTTTTAGTTTTTTTTAGTTAATTTATCTGTTTGTTTTTCCAGAAGGTAAACTTTCTGAGTACTTTCTCACATGTCTAAAAAGGACACCTGATTATTAATTCATCACACCTTATTTCTCCTTTTTATAAGTAATCGAATCCTAAATTTTAAATTATTCTTCAGAATCTAGTGCCTTGTTGCTGCTGGTGAAAATATGAAATTTCTTTTTTGCTGTCCTATGTATGTTTTGTTTTCATTTCTGAGATTTTTTTGATCACTTCTCTTATTTTTGTTGATGCGTCTCGGTGTCTCCTATAGTTCTACACAGCCTTCATTGTTCCCCTTTCAATTTAAAAACTCATGTAACTCTTGAGCCTTGAGAAATTGTCTTCTAATATTTCTTTGATGATTGTGTCCCTTAATTTTTCTCTCTCCCATTTTTCTGGAATTCCTGTGAATTGGATATTAAAGCTTGTTACTGAAACTCTGTACCTCATATCTTTTTTCTTTTTAACTCTATTTTCTATTCTCTATACTTTTTATTTTCTGGGTGAATTTCTTAAAATCTGTCTACTAACAGTGATTTTATATTTTGCATAAGTCACATGTTTGATTTTTAAGTTGTCTTTCTTGCTCTTGGATCTTCCTTTTTCATAGCATCCTGTTTTTATTTTATGGATGTACTATTCTTGGATTTCTTTAATGATACATATCAGTTTTCTTTTGTTTTACTTTCTTTCTCATGCCATGAATTATCTGTTTACTGTCAGACTAGGTTTTACACATGTGTATCTTGGTATCTCTTTTTCCTTTTGCAAGCTTTTCAAAAGTGAGTCATGAGTTTTGGTTGTTGATTCATATTTAAGAATGGGACAAGATAGCTGACTTGAAGTTCTGTGACTGGGGGGAGGGGGATGGCAGAGCTGGTTTCTTAGTCTGGGACACTCATCTCCATGTGCCAGAATGAGGAGAGTTTTGCTCAGAGCACAAACACACACAGCGACTACTCCAATTATCCCTAAAACAATTCATTTACTTTTTCCTAAGGGGAAAAAAAAAATACCTGTAACCACAAAACTCCTATAAGAAACTATAACAGGTAAGGTCCTTGACATCGGTCTTTGCAATGATTTTTTGGATTTGACACCAAAGGCAAAAACAAAAACAAAAATAAACAAGTGGAACATCATTAAACTAAAAAGCTTCTGTACAACAAAGGAAACCATCAACAAAATGAAAAGACTATCTATTGAATGAGAGAAAATATTTACAAATAATATTTCCAACAAGGGATTAATATCCAAAATACATAGTAAACTACAACTCAATAGCAAAACAAATAATTTGATTAAAAAAAAAAAACAGAGAAACTAGATATTTTTTCAAAGAAGACATAGAAATGACCAAAAGGTACATGAAAAGGTGCCCAACGTCACTAATCATTAGGGAAATGCAAATCAAAACCACAATGAGATATCACCACACGTCAGAATTGCTACTATTAGAAAGAAAAGAGATAATAAGCATTGATGCGGATGTAGAGAAAAAAAGAACCTTGCATACTTCTGGTAGGAACATAAATTGGTACAGTTACTAAAAAAAGATACTAAGGTTCCTCAAGAAATTACAACTAGAGCTACCATATAACCTAGCAACCCTGCTTGTGGGTATATATCCAAAGAAAATCAAAACATATCCACACTCCCATGTTCATTGCAGCATTATTCACAATAGCCAAGATATGGAAACAGACTATGTCCATCAGTGGATGAATGGATAAAAAACATGTGAGATTATATATATATATATATATATATATATATATATATATATATACATATATATATATATATATATATAATTGATATTAATTGGTAATGAGAAAGAAGAAAATTCTGCCATTTCTGACAACATGGATGAATCTGGAGGGGATTATACTAAGTGAAATAAACCAAATTAAAAAACACACACACAAATACTGCATGGTGTCACTTATGTGCAGAATCTTTTTTTTTTTAAGTCAAGCTTATAAACACAAAGAGTACAGAAGTGGTTGGTTGCCAGGGCTGGGGGGTAGGGGTAATAGGCAAAGGTTGGTAAAAGGTGCAAACTTTCAGCTATGAGATTAATAAAGCCCGAGGATCTAATGTAAAACATATTGACAACAGCTAATAACACTGTATTATATAACTGAAATTTGCTGAGAGTAGAATTTAAATATTCTCACCGAAAAATAAATATGTGAGACGATGGAAGTGTTAATTAACTAGATGGTGGGAATCGTTTTACAACAGATACCTGTATCAAAATCCTTTCACCATGTGTACATATATCAAATCACCATCATGTGCACTTTACATATCTTTCAATTTTATTTGTCAATCATACATCAATAAAGCTGAAAAATAAAAAACAGGAAAATAAACTAAGAAAAGGAAAAAAATCTTTTTCTTTTTTTTTTTTTTTTTTTACCAGACTGAAGACATCTGCATGCTGTGATGGCCTGGGGGAGGGGTCGACAGCCCCACAGCAGATAGTCAAACACATTCTTCATTCTCAGCCTTAGGTCTGTCTCTTTCACCCTCCATTTACCTACTAACCCAGATTCTGTAGCCTCACTGGGTTTGCTAGTTCAGTATTAGTATTTTAGGCTGTGACTATTTTAGGCTATGACTTCCAAATCAAAACCTTCTATTCACTTCTAATCTTCTAGAAATGTGTTGAAATTTCACATCCATTGATGCCTTCTCCTGCTCCCTTTGCTGTTATAGGTTTTTCATAAGGAATTGCAAAATCAAATGACAACCAGGGCAGGGAAGATAAAATAACTTTGCTAAGAAGAGTGTAGAATATTTATTATTCATTTAAAATGGCAACCATATCTACCCCCAGCCAATTGTTGACCTTTGAGAAAGAAATACAAATGTTGGCAAATCTTTGATTCTTCAAAAGTGGCCAGGTACATAAACTTTTATGGAAAAAATAACCAGTTTTTAAATGTTGGAAAATATTTTTCTAAACACTCTGTAGACCAATCAGAATATATCACTGGCAAGATTTAGCCCTTGGTTTGACAGTTCTCAATCTCTGATTTATACCTTTTTTAAAAAAAAATTATTTCTCTACTCTCATAATGAACTCACACACACACACACACACACACACACACACACACACACACACACAAAGGGAAACAAGTACAATCTGCTTTAAATTCTAAGAGTTAAATGCAATATTACCTAACAAATCTTGGAACAACGTCCAGTGCACAGTAAGCGATAAAAGTTAGCTCTTATGATTTCTTCGGAGTTTTAGTTACGTCACCATACTGCAAAAGGCATTTAGAACCAAAAGCAACAGGGCCAGGTGCCAGTTTTGCGAGGTCAGAACAAGACTGTGTGTCTCAATGATGCCGACACACTAAGGGATGGCAAACAATTAACTCTCATCTTGACAAGAAGGGGGAAAGAGACGTAAAATACCTATTAAGTAGGTGACTGCCAAGAATATATTTTAACAAATTCTAATTGTATCCTAAATGTTGGCACTCATTTTTTTTTTTAAAAGAACCTAAGAAAATTCCATCTTAATTTCCATGGCTCCCAGAAATTTGTTTTCTCAAAAACAACCTGACATGCTTCTACATCATCCAAAATCCTCACCCCAAACATTTAAAGGGCACAAAAAAGAAATATTAAACACACACACACATACATGTACACAGAGTCACAAATACACATATACTCACGCACACACAGAAGCGTGCACACACGTGCATAAACACGCACACAAGCACAGCTTCTCATTCTGCTGCCTCATCGAGGTTTCAGCTGTTTTCCAGATTCCGCAGTCTTTTACATGAATCCGTTTTGGTGCTTTTTTGGTAATTATTTGTCAATGACCTAGAGCATCACCCAGAGTTTTGGCATCAGGTAATGTTCAACATTCAAGTATAGAAGTTGTCCAACTCGTGGACAGAGCCTGTCTTTCCTCCACGGTCCTCAGGCCCCTTGGTGTAGGCATCCAGCAACCACGAAAGAGCCACCTTCACCTCCAGGGCGTTCTGCAGCCAAATATCATCAGCCTTCCAAAGTTCTCCCACTGCAGACAACACCGTGCCACTGATGGTTTGCTTTGTCACAACTCATTTGTTTTGTTTTATCCTCTAGCCCTAACTAATCGGAGTAAGAATTCTGTCTTCTCCCCTCTGCATTTACAGAAGAGGATTGAAAAGGGCCCCCTGGGCTATACATTTTAGTTACTTATGGTGAGGCCATGAATCAGGGGCCAGAAGAGAGAAGAAGTGTAATTTGTTTCCCAAGCACATATCAGTGTGGCTGGGCTAGGACGTGGATGGCTGGACTGTTCCTGTTCGCTACTAAAAACCATGTTGTGAGAACAAATGGGTTTTGTCTTAGTTTTCAGCGATGGTATCACTTAGAACCAGGCCCAAGTTATCACTTTGCCAGATTGACTATTTGTGTCATGTGACTTCTCTGCATCTCAGTTTCCCACCTGGGAAGTGGGGAACTAAACTCATGGGCTTGTTTTAAAAGTCCTATGAGTATAATTATCCCCACCCTACAGATGAGGAAACTAACGTTTCAGGATGTAAAAAAAATAATAACTTTGTAGATTGAAAAGTACTTTGTAAATTGAAGTCATTAACATCATTATTTATCTACAAATACTGAGATCTCTCCCCTCCTCCTTTCCTCTTCGTCTCCATGAATTAGAAACTTACAAGCTCATGACGGCACAAAAGGACATTTAACATCACAACTGGGGATAAAATGTCACAATCCTGGTCAGGAAAAAAATAATTTCCAGGGGAAGAAATAGCCAATGCTCTCATTCCAACTAAAGGATAATTAGAGAGTTGAATTTTCCATCAAGAAATATGTGAACCTACTGCTAGCATCCTTAGAGTAAAGCAGTTGAAGGTATTTTCACGAAAGGATAGTATGTCACCTGAGGAGGGATTTCAAGACTCAGAGACTAGAGTCCTTGTAGGCGGAAGTGACTGTGCTGAGAACAAGGAGATTCTCTGAGAATGGAAGACTCTGTGACTGGAGGCTCAACCTGGAGGGTGACTCCCCTGGAGGGCTTGTTAAAAACATGGATTGTTGTGCCCCAGCCCTAGAGTCTCTGATTCAGCGGGTAGGACCTGAGAATTTGCATTTCTAATAAATTCCCAGCGGTTTGGAAGGGGCAGAATTCAGCCCATAACAGCCAGTCAATTGAGAGTAACTGGCAAAGTCTGCCAACACAGTGACACCAAAATCACAGCAAGCCAGGAGCCAGAAAGCGGATCCCACACATTAGTAGACACCCTATATGACATCACATTGAGTGTGTCCAAAGATGAGAGGAGGCACAGGGGGAGATATTCTGGACCTTGTGAGACTGTGGAAGGATGACACAGGCTTCAGGTCTGAAGGGTATGATGGTTCTTCGAGTCACTAAAATATAGTTGTTTGCAAGACGTATTAGTTTAACCTAATTTTAACAGATTACAGCCCAAATACTTTTTAAATGGGGAGCAAGGGTTAGCTGGGGAGTTTCTGAGTGGAGAGTTATTTAAGTAGAATGAGATGACAAACCTTCTGAAAATTAAACCCATCAGCTCTGCGCAGGGCTAGAGCAGGGTTTTCTCAGTCTCAGCGCTATTGATATTTTGAGCAGAATAATTCTTGGTCGCGTTCCGGGAGCGGAGGTAGGGGCTGTCCTGTGCATTATAAGATGTTGGGCAGCATCCCTGGCCTCTAAGCACTAAATGCCAGTAGCACCCCAGTTGTGACAACCGAAAATGTCTCTAGACATAGCTAAACGCCCCGTGAGAGAGGGGAATGAATACAAAAGAACACAAAATTGTTCCAGGTAAGAATGATTGCTTTGTTTGGGCTGCTGTTGCAAAAAATACCATAGATTGGGTGGCCTAAACAACAAACATTTATTTCTTACAGTTTCAGAGGCTGGGAAGTCCAAGATCAAGGTGCCAGCAGATTCGGTGTCTGGCGAGGGTCCACTTCCTGGTCATAGCTAGCCAATCTTTTTGCTGTGTGCTCACATAGCGAAGAAAAGACAGAGAATGCTCTCTGAGGTCTAAAACAGTGCTAATCCTATTCTGAGGGCTCCGCCCCCATGACCTAATCAGTCCCCAAAGGCTCCACTGCCTAATGCTATCACCCTGGGGACTGGGTTTCAACATATGAATTTGGAGGGGACAAAAACATTCAATCTATAGAAGACCCCATTTCATAAACTCCAGGCACATTATCTCCATTCTCACAATTCTATAAAACAAGTATCGTACCCACTTCTTATTAAGAATCACAGACTCACTGACATTTGCTCACTTTCAAACACTTAAAAGTGTCCGATTCTCAAGTCTTATACCCCTTATCGTAGGCTGTCTCCATGGGCTAGGAATATAAGGACAATCGAGTCCCTGTGACTGAAAGTGACTCGAATTCCCGGAATTGGGATAATGAAAATGTCTCATGCTCTAGGCCCAGAGAAGAGATCAGCGGAGGTGAAGCCGGTCCCCACATCCAGCCCCGCCTGCCCGCAGCAGCGCCGGCCTCCCGGAGGCCCGTTCTTCTTGCTGCAGCCTGACAGACATCTGTCAGAAGCCTAAAGCTGGCAGGGCATGAAAAACACACCCGGCCCTCTGCAACTTCCCAGGCCAAGCACAGCTTGTCAGCCTGTCAGTTACTGTCATGACGGTGCCAGACTGATTTGGGTCCTTTCATCACACACATGAAATACTTAGTGTTAGCAGGGAAATCCTTTGGGGAATCAGAGTCCTTTGGATTGGTAGTTTCTTTCTTTCTTCTTTCTTCTTTTTTTATTTTTTTTTCCCCCGAATGTTTCCTCGATGTCAGAGGTAACACATTGCTTCAGAGGAAGTAAAAAATCTGTCTAAAAAATACTCAAAGAAATGGGCTGAAAGCCTGATTGGATAAGCAAAAGGGGCATGTGTTTATTGATTCATATCACAACTTTCACGGAAACCCTAATGTGTGCTAGTCTCGGGCCAGGCACAGGACTGTCGGTGACAGACACAACGTGCTCCATGCTCTCGCGGTTCTCACTGGCCTGTTGCAGTGAGAGGCTTCGTCAGTTAACTATAATACAACAATGTTCAGGTGTTCAATACCAGAAGACAGGCTGAGAAGTCACATTAGGAAGAGAAAGGACAGGGCATACGAATTCAGGGATGCCTTGCCGAATTAAATCATGATGTGAGCTGTTCAATCTGCTGATGATTCAAAATAAAAGAAATCCACTGGAATAAAACTATAATCCCATTTGATTTTGTCCCCTATAATCAATCCTTTAGGCCCCATTGCTTCCATGTCATTTAATCCAGACAACTGTTTGAATCACCACCCAATATTTGTGTACCATTCTTTGTTCAACAATACTGTGCAATTTGTCTTATTTGCAAACTGTCAACCTATGCTGAATAATTCCTTTTCCTACTTCTTGATTGTATCCCTTTGTGTTTACCAAATGCTCTCTCTTTCTTCCTGGTTTTAGTTGTTTTTATTGAAACTATCAAATGTCCCACTTCTACTAATTCTCTGCTTTTCCTTCTTAGATTTTCTGAGATGAGTTTGCATTCTTTTAGCAAAGAGACACTGAGAACTAAACAGAGCCAGACATATTATTTCTGATTCTGCTAATTTTACCTTCCTGTGGCTGCAACAGCAACTCAGGTGAGATTTCAACAAGGACTTGTTTAAAGCTGTGTGTATGTGGGCTCTAAATTAAAGAGAACTCTGAGCGTTGATCCATTTTGCCCTTCCAATGTGAAATGGCAACTTCACTTTTATGCCTCAGTTTATATGGCACCACAATTGATTCTGCGTTTAAACTGATTATAAAGGAAACAGATTAGAAGCCAACAGTAGAATTGAGCAAGTTTAATCAGTCAGCGAAGTTTATTTTGCCACAAATAAAGGGCAAGACAAAATTGGATCAAATAAAGCCAAGTGTTGAGGAGCTGGTGTTTTATGAAAGGAAGGAGAAACATATGAGCCCTATTTATTCATAGCTTTTTAAATTCAAATAACCCAGCTTGATGTTCTGACAGTCACGTGGTCAGATCAGCTCGTATGAGTCTTCCCCCAGCTTTGCCCAGCAAGGAAAGAGTGATGGGACAACAGGAGTGTCCTTCCTCAAGCCCGTCACAGGTCCAGCACGTGTCCTGTGCACAGACAAGACTGGGCGGAGCAATTCACGTGCTGATAAGAGCTTGGGAGAACTACCAGAAAAGAGTTTGTTTCCCTCGACAACTTTTCCATCGGATTTTTTTCTCTCCCCTCATGTAACAAAGCAGAGTGTGTTCCCCAGTCATTTTTATGTACTCAACGGCAATGGGTAAACTTCAAAAGAGAAATATCAAAATGAGTACTTCCTTCCCCCTATACACATCTGCTCCAACCAAACTGGTAAGACCTATGAGTCTTCGGTTACTTACTACCTGCAGACAGGATTCTTAGTGCTTTGCCTACATTTACATACTTTGTGCTCTTATAATCCATACAAAAACTCATGAAGCAGGTCTTGATATCCTCATTTCACGGATTAGAAAATTAAGAATTTCATTAACCCGAGATCATACACAGTCACACTAAGTGATCAAACCATGATTTGAATCAGGGTCAGTGGGACTCCATACTGTCCCGAGCCTTCCTCCCGGCATGCACGTGTGCAAATCTGTACTGCCTCTCTCTTCTTGCACCCACCAGATGCATTCTTTCTAGAATGCTATTTCTGTTCATTTCCATTCACCTAGTCCTCCCATTCCCTCGGTATTGCAACTCAACTGCCATTCTCTTTCACAGAGCTGAGTCCAGCCCTTATTGTAATCAATTGCTTCTCTGAAATTTTATGGTGCTTCTTTCCTTGGCATTTAACAAATGCAACCTTCTGTTGTTCATCTGCTCTGCAGCAGGGGTTAGAAGCCAACATAAGCTGTTTATCCACTGAATATTCAGACAGTTTTTTAAGCTGTAATCCTTCTTGCCAACATGCACGATGACAGAAACAGGAATGTTTTATCAACCACTATATACCCAAGCCTAGCAGAATAACTGACACATAGTAGGTACTCAATACATTTTTTCAAATAAATACATATGGGACACTGAGGTTGAGAAACCACAGAGCTATATGCCTAAAAAGCAAAGAAGCACCTTGTGAAAGTAATTTATTGTCAACAAAGATAAATCCAAGCCCAGTGGGTCAGTGTGAGAGAGGTGGAGTAGTTTTTTAAGTACCACCTGAAGTATGCTGTTCCCATTGTCCCCTGCCCTATCAACACCATCCTACGCAATAACTCCAGCAGATGTTGTCCAAAATACCTGTATCTTAGAGTTTATAGAGTAAATAAATAAAAGTATTGCTTCATTGAGATCTGTTAGACACAGAGCACACAGAGTGCTGCTTCTTTTTAGCCTGGGCAATAGACCAAAGCAACAAGTGGGTATGGAAGATATTTTCCTCTCTTGCACAGGGCAGTCACCCAGGAAGCAGAGATCTGTGAGATGTGAGAAGGGAGAAGACCACAGAAGCCTGATCAGGAAGCTGGACTGACCTATACATGGAAAGATGATAGAACAACATGACAGATCAGTGCTGTCAAGAGATGCCCCTGAGGAACCAAAAGCAGGAAAGACACCTTAATTTTCTTACATGCAATTATTATTGAATTTTTAAAATGTTTTGTTTCTGTCTCAAAATACTCCAGTAATAGTATATTTAGTATGACAAATAATTATACTTTAATCAAAGATCTCCCCCCAAAAAAGCCTTTTGTAGTTTTAAAAGAATCTTCAGTGCACATTCTGCTGCCTCAGAGGACAACACTTTGAGGAATCCGGGGTCAAGCAAACTTGCCAAAATCCACATAAACGCAGTCCCCCTAGACATCACAACACGAAGTAGAGAGCTCGACCTTCTCCAAAAGAAAACAAATAAGACATGAAAACAATCTGGCCACTGCGGGGGCCCATTTGTCCCCCAGTAGAATGTCAGATGCACCTAAAGCAACAAGAGCCCACTGGACTCTGAGTTGCCAGGACACAGAATCTCTTTTCTATACTCTAAGGCTTTTTAACCACACTGAGAGAGCTGGAGCCATGATACGCAGACCCAGATGGGAGAAGACGACTCTTAATGATCCTCCTTTCCTAGAAGGTGATGTAGTAGTGCTCTGATCTAGACTACCTTAAAAGTAGTTGGGTATTCTTTTGAATCGGAGTACTGATGATAGTGAAAAGTGAAAATGGGCGAGCCCTTGTAAGAGCCCCCTCACAATTACATAAAGTCCCTTGTAGGATTCTGTGAATCTTAATTTATTAAACTCACCAGATCAGTTTCTGCTGCAAATGATAGAAATGACTTAACTATGCATGGATGGCAAAAGGGATTTGGGGCCGAAAGAATCAGGCCGCCAACAGCTCTAGGCTAGAGTTGGACTTCGAGAAAACTGGGGTGAGGCCTAGAATATTACCAGGATGCTCTCCAACCTCTCAAGTCAGAGTCTCTCCTGAGTTCCAACTTCCTTCTTTCAAACTGGCTCGGTTTAGGGGGTCAGAGCATGACTGCTTACTACTCCTCACTTCATATCTCATAGCTTCGCTTATCACCCAAAGGGATCACCCTTCTTCCCTTAGTCAGATCTGAAAACACCCTGGAATGAACTGGTTCAGCTTGGGTCCCCTCCCCAGACAGGTGGGTTACAATGATGCAAAACTTCCGCATAGAGATTGAAGATATTTCCAAAAGGAAAATTCCAGAAGTGGGGAGGGCAGGTGAGCGGATATTAATAATGGTCTACTATACCATCATATTCTAAAACTCTGATTCAAAAAAAAAAAAGAAAGAAATATTATGCATTTAAAATAAATACACTGCCAAGCAGATTCTCTCTGGATTTCTACTTTCCTTGTTGTTGTTGTTGTTGTTGTTGTTGTTGTTTTACCCTTCTGCTATTCATGTGGGCAATAAAGATATTACTTGACTAAGTGCTTCATAAGCACAAAATAAAATCTTTAAAATATAAATAAATAAGCAAGCACAACAAGCACCTTTTTTAATGCTTAATGTTGTTCTCTTCACTCTAGTCTAACCAATCCCTATCTTATGCCCTGTACATAGCTCTCGCCTTTGCATACAGTCTCTTTTTCTCTGGAATATTCTTTCTCCTTGCTTCTATCCACATTCACCTGTCCCTTCTTTCAAAATTAGGCAAGAAGCTCACCTTCTCCATGAAGCTTTCTATGACCAGTCTGACTTCTTCACTCAGCCATTCAGTGCTTTAATCACAGCATTTGTTCTATTATCTTAAGTTTATTCTTAGAAGCAAGAAGCTTTCTCTTCTATGAAAAACAGAATCCCACTCTTGAAAATGCCAAGTACAGAGTCTAAGTGTTAAGTGTGAATAAGTAAATTATACATGGCTTTCACCTATGGTTCAAAAAGAAAAAAGATACTAAGGCAAAAATCTAAGGGTGTATTACAGAGAAATAATACATTTTTTTCATAAATAATTTTCATTAAAATAAATATCCCTCAATAGCAAATATAGTTCCAAACCTCAGCTTATTTCAGGCAAAATACAGTAAGTACAATGTCTTATTTCAACCGCGGGTTACTGAGTGTCACAATGTACTAACTTCTTTATTGGGCAACTCTGGGAAGGCAACGATGAGAAAGAAGAAAATGTTTATCGAGAAACTCGTAACCCAGCAGAGGTGAAAGATCATGCCTGTGGAACAGCTGAATTAAAGGTGTGTTGGAGAAAGAAAATAGGTAGTAGTGGAAGAGAAGCCTTCTCAAACTTTACCAGACGAGCTGGGCCAACACGCCCTCTGTATCTTTTGTATATTCCCATTACAGCTTGTGTAATGGCTTCTCTCTATGTCTCTCTTCTTTCAACCTACTCCTCACTCACACCCCCGCTCTTACCTGGGCAGATACTGTGCCCATTTATATTTGTTTATAATGGCATAAAGCTTTAATGAAAATCTACTGAACGAGTAAATGAATGAATGCATGCATATGACATGGGTTGGAGGCAGACAGTCAAATGCCTTGTACATTTTGCTCAAGGATTGGTATTTTGTTCTGTAAGCAGTAGGTAGGCAGGCAGGCAGGCAGGCATCACAGCTTCCAAAGGAGACACTAAAAAATCAGGTCTGTATTTTATAATCAGAGTATGAACTGAGTGAAGCAGAAAAAGTCTAGAGGCCGTTATCATATTCTAGACAAGAGATGGTAAGTGTCTGAAGTCAGGAAGTAATAATAGGGACGGAGAAGCCAGCACAAATATTTGTGAGATAGAATTTGGTTTCTGCTTGGACATGGAGATGAAGGAAGAGTCCAGGACAAAATCATTTTGATGCAGACAAAAGATTCTGGGCAATTCCTCAAAGACTGTTGTAGCGGAACTTTTTTTTCGTGCGTACAGGGATGATTGATAGTGTAAGTTGCGCAAGCCCACACAACCAGCATCCCATGTCAAAGCCAATTTTTTTTTTACCCTTGAATTCCCAACACCTTCACTAACACAGATTTGGTTCAGGTATTTCATGAACTGCCACAGTACTTGTTAATTTTATAACTTACATAATTATTCCCTTTAATGTGTCTTAAATGTCAAAGTTCCTGAAGTAATAGCAATGTAGCGAATTAGGTAACTTGTACTAAACTTATGAAGTCCCAAGTAGTTAAGCAATCTTTCAACATCGGCTACTTCTACAAAATAAAATTATGAATCCTTGCAATCTCCCCACAAAAGGATATCTCTTAAAAGGTAACATTTTTGCTGAAGTTGGAAAATGATATTCAAGCAGGAACCGGACTGTCATTCTATCTCAGCCCCCACAGAAGTGACCCTCCCCGACCTAGGCTGGGAGCCCAGTGGCCAGTTTACTCTAAGGATGCGTTTCAAAAGGAACAACTGGACAAGCAAGCTCAGACATTTCAGAACCACGAGCAAGACGGAAGGATCAGGAAGTAGATGTTGTCAGCCTGATTCAGTTCTCACCACCCCCACCTGTCTAGATAGAGAATGCTGTGGGCTGGGGAAGAAAAGATATTAGAGACAGAGTCAAGACAAACCATGCAAGTTAACCATTAATGAGACAGGCAGAGGCTGCCCTTACCCCTGGCTTCTTCAAGCTCAGCCTCCATGGGGAGCCAAAAATACTCAGCCTTCCAATTTAGTTTTGGATTCAAAGTTGTGAGAACATGGGCCTCAATGTTCAGGTGAAGTCCTTGGAAAACAGTTGTGCCAGTGGGGTGGGGCCGCCCCAGAGTACAAAGGGAGAGGGCTAGAAACAGGGGTCCTTGAGCCCAGAGGCTGCTGTGGTCCCCCAGCCTGGGTGTAGCAGTTGGCCGAAAGACAAAGTGCTTGTGGGTCACAGAGAAATTACAGCAGAGGTGCTAATGCAGAGTGCAAAGTAGCCTGTCCAGTAGGGGTTCAGCTGAGAACGCTATTAAAATGCAACAGATACCATTATGGTGGAGACAAGCCAGAGAGTCAAATGCATGGACAACAGCAGGCCACCAAGACAAATCCAAGTCATGAAATAAACATGTCTCCACCATTTGCATAGCCTTCTGAGCAAACCATTAACTCCAGGGAAAAGAAAGGTGTAGATAACCTCAAACCTGAAAGGACAGACAAGAAACTTCAACATGACTGAGTTTCCCTCGTAAGGACTAAATTAAAATGTTTGCATCAGAAATAATGGAGATTAAATTTTTATAGACAAGTGAAGAAATGTGCTCACCCGAGTAAAAGTAACTCTGAAATTTGTACGTAAGTTTATAACACGGAGGCCAAGGACTGCAGCTCTAAGACAGACCTAGACCGGAAGCCAGCTCTGCCAGTTACGTGGCCATGAACATGTAACTTACACTCTCTAAGCCTCAGTGTCCTCATTACACATCCTTATCCGACTCAGGTTTCTGGTGTTTATTTGTTGACCAAGCTTAATTCCTTACCCATGCCTCCTACTGGGCCTGGCCATCAGATCCCATCTTATGCTCCTGATTTTTTTTCTAGTTCTATATCTGGTTCACCCAAGATCCTTACTTCCAATTTCAGGCTCTAATGTCCAATTGCCCCCCTTCTAGGCCTTCCTAACCCAGAGCTATGCCCTACAACAATTAAGCCAGGCAGGAAATTTCAGCCGAGTTCTATACCTGGAAACCAACTTCTGATACCATCGTTGGAGTCGCCTTCCTGGGCTGAGGATGGACTTTCAATGTAGTTGATCCTGTTCTGCTTCTGACTGTAGAATCACAAAGATTTTAGGAAGAGAGAAAAAAGAAATTGAACTAGCGACTGGATTAGAGGGTGCTTGTAAAGCATTTGGTGTTAAAAACTTAAAATATCAAAGCTGTTAATAGAACCCTTGTATGTACAAGGAGTTCCAAGAAAATGAAATAATCAGGACAGAAAGTATTCATCCCAGTAGGAACATTAGCACTATCAGAAGGTACAAGCTGAAGCACAGAGAACCAAGGCACAAGCAACACACGCAGAAGCCAGCTGTGCCTTGAGTTCTTATTGCCTTCGGCTCTACCATATTCATCTCAGTAGTCAATCTTTTACATCAGCTCTACCAGAATCACACCCCTAGCATAACCATGGCAATATATTTCATCAATATTTTTAACTCCAGATTTTTCCAACCTCTGAATGGAATCAGATATCTTGTAAGAGGGTGACATGGAGGCTGTCCTGAAGCAATGGGTGTCAAAGCTCCGTTTTCCCCTACCTCCCTGAGAGGCCTGAGACAAACTTCCCAGAGAAAAACGAGAATCCCCTCTTGGCTTTAGGACCAATTACATTAGATTTAAGAGACTTTGTTCCTGAAGATCATGGTTGGCTTGGTTCCCAACCATGGTTAAAAATCTAACCTCTCTGCCCCTACGAACAAATCATATCCTTCCAAAACCCTTGAGAGATTTTGCTTTCATTTGTTTTTTAAAAAGATCAAAAATATTAAGAACTTATTCATTTTACTAGAAAATATTTAACATTGAAAGTACCTCGAGAGGCTCATCTGAAAAATCCAGAAATAGATATTCTACATTTTACATTCAGCCTATTTTCCTGTGCTTAATTGATTCCATTATTCATGTTTTCCACACCCAAAACGTACTGATTTTTTTCTTAGTGCTTATGCACTTCAAGAATGCATAGTTATTAATCAGAGGATCTGTTCTTCACTTAGCCAAGCGATCCATGGTAAATTCTTTTCATCTTTCCCCATAAGTCAGTTCTTCCAGCTCCTTCATCATTTTCATTACTCATGTCCAAGTTCTTTCCAATTTATCTAAGATGCTCAAAATTTCCCATTGTTAAAAATCCCACAGAAAGAATAATTTGCATCCAAAATCATGACATTATGATTCTCTAATTAAAGTTAACTCAACATGAACATGTTTTACTTTCTGCTGTTCAACTCAGATTTAATTTGCTACCTTTCAAGATGGCAACTCTTCAGATTTGGCTTTTTCATTAATTTTTTTTCTGGTTACTCTTTGCCTATCTGAATTTGTGATGACACCCTAACAAAAATAAGACTCTAGCTGGCGTTTACGAGCCAGAAAGGTCTAGACTTCTGAAACTTTTGATTAAACTAATTCACTAAAGCTCATTTCAATACAAGAGCAGCGAGTTTACAACTTTCAGATTCCTGCCTTTATATAAATCTATAGGCAAGTCACAAGATTGCTTTCAGTTTCCTTAATTAAGGCATGTTCTCTGTCTCCAATCATTTCCAAATCAACCCTAGACCCAAATGGCTTTTATAGTAGTTGAGAGTTAGTGGCAGAAGTATTTTTATGTAAAAAACTGGTAAAATCTCCTGGCAAAATTTGACTTGGGGAACCAAGATGTATATAATTGCTGGTTAATCCTTCGCTTTTGACATTGATTTTTCCATGAACATACAGTCCTTGTCATTTTCTCTTTCCTCTCCTTATTCCCTTGGCCTGATACATAGGTATTATTGTCTCTACTAGAGGATGGAGGTGAGACATAAAAAGTAGAAAAACAGGAAATGAAATCACTCTTCACAGAATTTCTACTATGTTTCTGAGTTCTATGCCAACAGATTAGTATTCCTTTTTGCCAGCTCTGGTCTTTAAACATTGGAGCCAGCTTTTCTTCTTCTTAAATGTAGCACAAGACACTTCAAAAAGCACCAAAAAGAAAAAAAGAAAAAGAAAGAAAAATTCCATAAGTGACAGCCAACCAAAATATGGTATGATGTCACCTGTAGATTTTATTTACTAAAGTTAGTATTACAATGCTTGGCTATGGACAATCAAGAATGAACTCTAAGTGAATCACTCTTACCAAGATCAGCCAGCTAAAATTGGCAGAACAGATAATTAAATATCATCTCTTAGAACAAGCCTAGAAAAAGAATCACAGTGTATTAGGAATGGATATTTTAGAGTAAGACTCCATATAAAAGTCTAATTACTACCAAATATGCTAAATCTTAAGGCAGAACCTTGATCACTTATTAATGAATTTGCCAATCCATTGGAAGGCATCAAAGACATATCCCAATGAAATCCTGCCATCTAAGAAAATATGAGACTTGTGATTATAATTTATAAGTTGACTCTCTTCTGAATCAGAAATGATAATGTACCAAGACATCTTGTCATCAATTATCTTTCTGTCCCTTATATTTTAACTATAAATTACTGCAAGTTATAAGCAAATCTTTAACATTCTTTTTTAAATCAGAAAGATATATAGTTTGAGGTATAATGAGGCTAAAATTTCTTATAGCTTCTTGGGTATAATTAACTATTAATTTCTGATTAGAAGTTTCTGAATGTTTTCCATTGTGACCTTGAAATTAACTATAAAAGAGTCAGGATGCACTTCTGACAACCAATCTCTGTGTGTTAAGTGGAGCAGTAGTGACTGTCATTGACTGGATATTTATTTAACAAAATTTTGATCAACTGGATATTCATGAATTTGGAATCTTCTGATCATCAGAATCTTTTAGGCCACTCAAACATGACAGTTAATCATAAATGTAACAGATATTTAGTAATTAAGGGTCTAGGTATATTGAGAGTTAATATGGAAAACATTCATTGTTGACCCCAGTACAATAGTGTATATGCGATTGGGATCACCTTCCACGTAAGCCCTCAGTGTGTGCCGTAAAATTCCCTTTTCATTTCAGCTCATGTGACAATCGTGTCCTAATTTCTGTCCCGTATCTTATTCTGCAAAAGCACAGGGATGAAGAAATTCTAGTTAATTCACAGGTCTCGCTCACTTTTTAACTAGACAGGACTCCTGAGTTGTAGTCATTCTACACATAATTCAACACTGTTTTCTTTGGCATGACACATGCAGAAAACAGGGGATAGAATCCTTCCTAAGGATGAAAAACTGTGGCAATCATTATAAAAATGAAGAGAAGAAAACTTAATGTGTTTGATATGTCAAGTGATTTCCAATCATTTCTTTAATCCTCAAAGCAGTCTATAAGATACAAAATATTATTTTTGAGGTGAGTAAACAGACTTGGCTAAATTAATGAAGCCTAAGTCCACATTGCTTGGAATCAAAACCAGATCTGTGAGATGCCAAAGCCTGTAGTCTTTCCCTTACTCCAAGTTGTCTCTTTTAGATGCAACATGAAGGAGAAACAAAGAAGGATTTACTTGTAGCTAAATTAGACGCAACGTCAGCTTGTAAAAAAGTTTCAAATGCTCATTTAAAATTTATAATCCTGCATGGAAACAGACTTGCTCATCAGGCAGGGAAAACTGATTGATGGAGGGAAAATATAAGTTGTCTAGGAGTGGCAGAGAGTGAGGGGCTTAAAAGTTCAACGTTATAGCCATCAAAACAGAGCCTCTCTCCTCCTTGAATAAGCTTTTCAAAGAGCTGCCTTGGTCTAGACTGAACATCCAGATAGTTAAAAGTATCTGAACCAAACCAATAGGGATCGAAACCCAGAAGCCCTTCTGAGGGGTGCCTGACATTGGTGACAGACTTCTGGAGAAGCCACCTCCTCCACAAGCAAGTCCACAAGCTAGTCAAATTGACTGGGGCACAGTGAATGGTAAACACCCTTTTGCAACGCTTCCACCCAAGGTACTAACTACACATCTGACAGCTGGTACCAGATTCTGTGGATCAAGATTTCTTTTGATGTTTTTTAACCACTTTTGCCTTTATTAGAATTCCAGGCAGGAGATGAAGAACCTCACCTCCTAGCAGAACAGTTCTGACAAGAGATTGTCAGGAAAATTGAACAGCATGAGCAAACGGTGGCAGGCAAAAGGCATGACTTTAAAGGTGCACCGAGGCCCTGCTGTGACAAAGCTGCTTTGGAACACCGGGGCACAGCACTAACCACCTTGAGCAGCATGGCAGAAGTCACTGGGAACCGAAACTTGTCCAGCAAAGGTTTCAGGCCACTATCACACACCACGCCCCACAAATGGTTCTGGCCATGCATCAAAGCACAAACAAATTCCACTCGAGACATTCCGTGTTAACACTCTGGTCTCTTACACCATCAAACTCGAAAGAGGTGGGCTTTTAAAGATGCTGTCAGCTCTCAACTTGTAACTGGACTCCTTCTTTGGGTATATGTAGGTTTAGACTCCCAGTCTTGGCAAGTCCTGGGACAGCAGCAAACTGTTTCTGTGCATGCGTGGGAGAGCAGATGGAACAGTGTGCCAATTCTCCAGGGCTGCCACTCAGGATCGAGGAATAAAGACATAAGTCAAGGACTGCTCCTTCTTCCAGGCTGCCCCACACTTCCCAAAACAGCCTCTCTCCCACCCCTAAGACACAAACAGGCCTGGAGAGCCCCCATTTATCACAATCTGAACCTTCTCTCCATTTAGCGCCATTCCTGCCACTCCTATGGGAGAAAAAAAGATTCCTCTACCTACTAAGGGTTTGGAACAATAGTTTTGGGTTCATTAAGATTATGAGAAAATGCCAATAACAAAAACAGCAATTTCCTGAAAGTACACTAACTGCGATATAGAAGAAACTAACATTTTCCCCTTTTTCCAGATAAAATCTTTGACCTATAGTTCATCTTCAATTATTTCTGAATAATTTTAGAATCAAAATCAATTCACCTTCTTGGAGAAACTTGTGTCAGCCTTCAGGGAGGGGCTCTTGTAAACACGATCTCGGGTATTTCTTCCTCAAACTGCTCTGTGAAGCACTGAGTTGAATTATAAGACACTCAGCTGGTGTTGGAGACTTGTCTGTTGGATGGTTTGGGGAACCCCCTGCCCCACACATTGGAATTGGGTGTAGAACCCTCTTGAAGAAGTTGAGTATGCATTGGGATACGATTCTCCATGGACCTCTTGTTTATCTACCATCTTGCAAGCTGCTTACCTGTCCTTTGTTCTGGACTACACTTCTAAGGATGTTTATATAGTGAATGGGTTGGGAAGACAGAAATAGTGTCCCCCTCTGGGATAAAGGGCAGCCATGCTTACTACTCACCACAGAAGATTTGGGTTTTCTAAGGTCAAGGTTCCTCCCTAGGATGCTACCTGCCACATGCAGAAATGTTTTCTGGTCTTCTTGGAATCGCCCTGTAGGAACTGAGGCTTGGAGAAGTTGCACAAAAAAGCTGACGCTGTCTGGCTGCTGCTCTCGCTTTGAGGAACCTCTGTCTTCTGCCAGCCTCTATGAAGCGGTGGCAGCCTAACTTCGTAACTTAGAAGTAGCGTAAAATCCAACCCTTCACCATTCTTGAGAGTACTTTATTCTAAACCATAAGATGTGGGATTTTATAGGTCTATATTTTGCCTTTTGTTTGGTATTGTTACCTACATCTCTGAAGCAAAGTGCTGTAAACTGAAGAAATCAAACCATTCGCTCACTCCTAGAGTGATATTTGGTACCATTAGGAACAAAAATGCTAAAAATAACCATTTGTTTTCAAGGTGCCTACGATACCTGTTGAACAAATGTAAAGTGGTATAATGGAAACCATGTGGATTTGGTTTATTTAAGTCTCAGTTCTGCCCCATGTCACCTGTCTGACACTGTACAAGCCACTTGATTTCCTTTGCATTTGAATTCATCGTTCACTAAACAGAGATAATACAACTTATACCAGACAGTTCACATGAGGGTGAAAGGAGACAACAGCATTTGAATAATAGTAATAAATTTTGCCATCAAACTACTCTAAATCAGCCCACAGAGTCTCCCTTTGGGAAACTTAGCTATTGAGGAACACTGAGAAAAAAAATTCAAGATGAGTTTACTCTTAACTTGGGACTTTTTTGTTGTTGTTGGGTCACTGACAGCCAATGGTCTATTTCTCTGTTTCCTGGTTTTCTCTTTCTAAAAGCTTTGCCAAACGCAGGGGAGATGATAAGGCCAGATGCATTAGATGTTTGAAAATATGGCCCCATTCCCAAACTCAGGGTATGATGATTTTTTTTTCCCATAACCAATAACATCATATGTCTTATAACACTTAGTCAATACTTGAAAAACTATAGCCATAAAACCACAACGACTGTCTGTATCTCCAGACAACCTTTAGAGGCACAGCTGCCGAAACGCTGAAAATGAAGCCATAGATCAATTCCCAAAACATGTTGAACACCAGTTCTTTAAAATGCAGGTAGCAGGTGAGGTTTTTGTTTCTGCTTTTAAATAGCGGTGAGGCAGACCCATTTCCAAACTGAAGCTTAAGTACAGAGTGAAGCAAGTTCTAAGCTACCTCTTTTACAGCTTTCGATCTTCTGTGAATTCTGAGCAAAAAGTAAAACAACAATGCCTTTCCATCCTACCATGACATTTTTCTGGCACTTGCTTGAGATTATGACAGATCAGCCAAAATCTGATTAATTAAAGCCTCAAGCTAAAAATAACCAAACACTTGGGAGTGATGTCTCTTTGCTATTTTGTGGACAAGAACACTTAATCCAAGAGGCCAAGGGACTTTCTTTGGGGAGCAAGCCCGACCTGGACTTGCTAGAGCCAGGACTCACTGGGCACTGGGGTTCATTTAGGGAACTTTCAAAGTCTCCCAAAGATCATTTTAACTATGTCATCTGATCCTTCTCCCATTTACCTCCATTTTATCCTATATATTCTTTTTCATGAGCTTTGTATCACTTTATGCCACTTACTGGTTCATCTGTTCGTTTTCTTTTTTAAAATCTGGAACTATGTTTATTTAACAATTCATTCTCAATGATCAATGTAGTTGTTTAATAATTGTTTTTGTTTTTAAATTAAATTAATCAACGAATAAAATACAATAATGAGTCTGATACATTAGAGTCCAAAACACGAGCATGAGATTTGTCGTCAGGAGGCCTTGCCATAGCATTGGGGCAGGAAACTCAGGTATTAAGGCAGTACTGCAGCAAGCAAAGTGAGTTCAATTTACAGTTCAAAACTCTAATTAAAGTTCCTTTTTCTTTCAAAAGGAGAATTTGGTCCAAGGTTATTTAGAGGAGCAGAAGGAAAAAATGATGAAAACTTTGTCTTCTTCCTTCCACCTCGAATTACCTGAGGCACAAAATAAAGTTTATTTTCTATCAAATTATGGAAGGTTAGAGGCCTCTGAGGGTGGCAGAACTGCCCAGGAGAGCAGAGTTTCAAGCCACGTAGACAGGGAAGGGATGACTTTCTCCTCACACAATTCCAAGTGGGAGCAGACCATGGAGCTGTTCCATCTGAAAGAGGTTTCCTCAAAATATTTATTCATTATTCTAAGAGCCACAGGTCAGCCTGTGGGTACAGTAATCAGACCCTGTGTCCAAGGTGAGCATCAGGTGAACAGTTGCTCCATCTTTTTCAGTCTACCTGCGTTGAACAGGTGGTTCTTACTATTAAGGATACTTGATCATCTTCCAATTTATGCTCAACATCTTCAACTAGCATTTTTCTCTCCTATGATCTTATATAGTTCTATGAGATAAACTTAGCAAATCTATTATTCAACCAACGCAAATAGCTTCCAAATTTATGGTTTATACACACAGTGATCATTAATCATAGTTAAATATCTCCACAACCCCACTGAACCAAAATTAGCATCTTTACAAATTGAATATAAAAGGGGGAAGGACTCTGATGAGTTCAGGATTATTCCCCAAATCCCTCTTTACCAAACAAGAAGCACTGTCTATCGGTGAGACAGCAGAGGAAGTCAGGGGCTTCCAGCAGACCACAAACCATAGCCAAGATGCAGTGAGCATCAGGGAGACCCAGTGGGATGGGTTAATGGCCAGTCATGGGAACTCTGGTTCTAAGAAGAGAGGACAACAGAGTCCCAGGAGCAAGCTAAGATCAAAGGAATTGAGGTACCAGATAAGTATTAGGACCAGGACCCCATTAAAAGTAGGGGTTTGGTCACAAGAGACAAAGAAGGTACTTGTTTAATTTTAAAAAAGCAAGGTGAGGGCAGACTCATTCTCCATGAACAGGATGCCTTGGTTGTAGGACCTGAGTCAGACTCACACTGCAAGTGAGTATTAAGAAGGCCCAGCCATGGACATCAGTGCTCAGGCAGAGAAAGGCACCACAGCCTCCCAAGTACTATGGTTGGAGAAACACTAGGTGGACATCTTGCCAAAAGACACCTCCTTAAAGTTCAGAATTTGGACAGTCACTTAAAAATGAGCATCATCACTTTGCCAAGCATCAAATGTCACAGGCAAATTAACGAATACCCATCGGTTCGCAAAGCGCACCCCCTCTGCTCACGTGCCTAAGCACAGCCCTCTCTTCATTGGTCCTTTCCTTCTCTCTTGACTTTGACACCTGTTCCTCTCTGTTCTTTCCTTTCTCGGCCCTCTGCTCCTTCCCTCCAGCCCACTGGGCCTCAGGTGCATGAGAACTGGACATTCTACCTAATCAACACACAAGGCAAAGTACTTTTCCTAACTCTGATATTCTGTGACCCAAGTGAGCTCTTTTTAAAAACTTTCTGCCATTTGCGACAACATGCATGGACCTCTAGATAATCATGCTAAGCGAAATAAGCCAGACAAAAAAAGTTGAGAATCACATGATATCACTTATTTGTGGGATATAAACCTAAAAGCAACAAATGAATAGGACAAACAGAGACTCATGGACATGGATTACAGACTAGTAGTTACCAGAGGGTAGGGGAAAGGAGGGAGGTAGATGGGGTAAGGGGGTCAAATATGTGGTGACAGAAAGAAATCTAACTATGAGAGGTGAACATACAGTGTCAATTTATATATACTTTACTGTTAAAGTGTACAACTCAAACATTGGATTTCGTTAACCAATGTCACCACAAAAAGTTAATTATAATTAACTAATACAATAAATAAACACGATAAATAAATACAATAAACAAATACAAACAAAAAAACCTTTCTGAAATTTTGAGCCTGGCAGAGTGGAATGCTACCCACAGTCGATGGTAGGATTAGAGAAGATGGTCCTCCTCTTCTACACTTCAAAAATAGCAGCAAACCGTGGAAAACAGGACAAATTGCCTTCTAGATTTAAGCTCTCAAATTTCAAAAGTAATCATCTAATTGAAGACTTCTATTCATTAGGATATGCAAGAAGATTATACAGTTTCTACGATATTATAAGATAAATGAGGCCAATGACTATATCTCTTACTTATTGATGTATGTCCAGTGCCTAAACAGTTGCCATGTACCTAAGAGATACTCAACAAACATTGGTTAAATGAATTAATGAATGATCCCCCTTTATTAATCTTCATCTGAATTTTGCAACTTTAAAGTTGGAAAAATTCTTTAAAACTATTGAAAACCTGCAATTTAAAGCCATTCTAATTCATCTATAGTGGAGACGAACACGTCACTCCTCCATATACACCCCGTTCCTTTCCTGTCGTTACATAAGCCTAAATCTTCAACTTCTCCTTAATAGTTTTTGAACCTTAAGCTCCTGTCAGAACCCTCAGGCTCAGATTGTTCCCACATTCTCCCCATTTCACCCTACGTGATTCTCTTTACTCTCATTTTATAGTCGTCTCTCTGAAGCCTTTGGTCTAGCAAATCATCATTGCATTAATATGTTCTTCCCAACCTCTTGGTTAAAATTATTAATAAGATAATAATAAAGTGGCAACAGATATTTTCTGCATTATTACAAAAGTCAAAGTAATTTATATGAATTGGAGTTCACATAACTAGCTTACTGTTATAAATCAACTTATTTTTTTTTCATTATAAATAAAACTTAAAAATAAAATATGCCAGGAATGACAACAAATAGATTTAATTAATTTTGTGATTTATTCCATTTTGATGGGTTTGTCAAGATCATTTTTTTTCCTCACTAATAGAATTATATGCACTGCCCAAACCATCACACACGGTAATGATTTCCACCATTTCATTGTCATTATCATTATAATCATCAAAATTATTAGACTGGTTATTTTCCTTTCTGCAGAAGAAAATATCCCTTAAATGTGGAAAAAAATTCTACATCCGTTGAAATTCTTTCCTATCCTGGTAGCTTAATACGTCTACTGGCTCTGTCATTTATTGGTATTGTGTTGTAAGGAGTACTACATACAAGTGGCACAGAGTGACTTTGGGTTGCAAAGTGACTGGCCCTCATCTCACAAGAGTGGGCTAACACCTAGATCTCTGAGTGGCCTGGGCTCTGGTCCAATCAGCATAGGAGAGAGACTTTGTCTCCTACCCTGCCCTGTCAAAAGCCTTAGAAACACAGGGCAGAAACGTGAAGTTCACCAACTCTTCACTGCATACCCTATGCAATAAGAGGACCCCACCACTGACTCCCGTACGGCTGTGGCAATTCCAAAGCAGGTCACTATTGCACTCTTTCAACATTCTTCTTCAATTAACTATAAGAAGTATGAATGACTGGTAGTATATAAACCCACTGATATACTTTTGCGCAATTTCAATTGAAAACAGTCACCTTTACCATTAGAGCTTGGGTTTTAGAGACAAAGACGTTCCTGCCTTCCAGTCCTGTTGCCACTACTAACGGCTGAGTATCCGCATGCACCTGACCTGAACTCTCTGCAAGTCTGCTTCCTCCGGCATAAACTGACACCACTGGTGCCTAAGATGGTAATTTTAGCAAGTGCTCAGCACAGTTCCTGGCGAAGTATACATGCTGTGAAATATTGTCTTAAAATAGTAATCTGTGTGCTTTTCTTCAGACATAATCTTATTACTCAATCATCTCCTCGAGGAAAATTAGTATTTTTCTAAGATGAAAAGAGAAAGGAGAAATAAAGATTCTGATTGTTTACAACTCACAAATAGGCTCTTGAAATCCAAAGAAGCAAGATATAGAGTGTTGTGCACTGCGATGTATCACTCCCAAGATCATAGGTTGAAGTCCTAACCCCCAGTACCTCAGAATGGGATTGTATCTGGAGACAGGGTCTTTATGGGGGTAATTAAGGTTCAATATGGTATTAAGGTAAGCCTTCATCTAATACGACTGGTATCTTTATAAGAAGAGGAGATTAGGACAGAGACAAGCCAGAGGAAAGACTACGTGAAGAAAAAGGGAGAAGACAGCTATATACGAGCCAAGGAGAAAGAAATCAACCCTGCTGACACCTGGACTCAGACTTCTAGCCTCTAAATTGGGAGAAAATTAATTTCTGTTGGTTATGCCACCTAGTACTTTGTTATTATGCCATCGTAACAAATTGAGAAGAATGGAGAAAGCCCCCGCTGTCTCTGGCTTGCAGGGAAAGGGCTGAGGGTCATTCATTGAGGTAGGGGTTGGAAGTATGAAAAAAAGTGGACTGTAACCTTGAAGAAGGAACCCAGAATAAGGAAATCAGACCTAGAGGGGCCACATGAAAGACAGCCTGTCTACACGGACATTCAGCAAAGATTAACCCACCTCGCTCACTGTCACCATGACCCCCACCGTCACACACATTTCTTTCCATGCCAGCAAAGTATGGCGTCAATCATGGAAGTCCACTGCAGATTTTATTTAATTTTCAATTTTATCATAAATACCAAGAAGTGCTATTGAGTAAAAATTCCAAATAACTATTAATCTAGAAGAGGAAGAAATAAGCACTGTCTGGGCAGATAAATTGTTTAATTAAGACGGTGCTGGAAGAAGTGGACATTTTATTTAAAGACTGAAAAAGAATGATTTCTAAGGAAAAGCAAGTTCATTAGAGCAGATACTGCCAGTGAGACATCTAGAAAAGACCTCTGGAGATTAATCTGCTGTTCAAATATGGAAGATTTAATGGACTTTCTGAAAGAAAATCCTGGGAGAGGGCCTATTTGAGATGTAAAATCTCTAGACATTTTAAGGCCATTCAATTTTATTTAATTGTGGAAACAATTTAATTTGAATGCGACCTTTAATCCTGTCTGTAAATCAAGTTATTTAGTTGGTTTGGAGATGTAAAAATAGAATACATACTTCTTCATTCCTAATCGATCATGTCAAATATGTTAAATTTTAGAGTGCTTTTTGTGGCATTACATTTAAAATCACTCAGACTAAAATTATCATTTTAGTAACTGATTTTTCAGATATTTTTTGTATTGATCGGAACTAATACTACAAATGTCTACCTGTCAAAGGATCTAGCAGTTCTCCAATTTTGCCATTTCATGAGAAAAAGGAAGCAAATTAAAAGAAAGTTGTCAGTATAGTAATATGTGTTTTTGTGTGTGTGTGTGTCTCTCTCTCTCACACACACACACACACACACACACACACACATATTGCATTTACCACACCCCATTCATTCATTCTTTTTTTACTTAGAATATTTTTTATTAATTACTTATTATGTGCTAGCACCAAGAATACGGGAGTGAACGAGACAAGTACTTACACTGCTTTCCTGATGGTTACTGTCTAATCAGAAGGCAGGAACAATGAGTTACATGAATACCTATTTTTAAAAATCTAATACTGGGTTGAGGTGCAAAAATAGGACTCAGTTTCAGAAAAAAAAAAATGTTAAATTTAAAAAATCTCTAAACAAACTGAATATCACTTTTAAAATACAAAAGTAATCTATCTCATTTACCAATCCTCCTTAGCTGCGGTTGCTTTTAGAATCTTCTTCATGAACTTCTGAAAAGGGAAGTTCACCTTAGATTAAACAAATATTCCTTGCCTCTGTTTATTTCTAAGTTTGATACCTATCTGAACATAGATCTGCTCTTTCTCATTTTCCTGGAAAATGGAGTTGGAATCATTGCAAAGTGGGAGAATTCAGAAACTGGGCCCCATCTCTCAGGAACGATCAAAAGAACAGGGTCCCATTTAGCAATCCTTGGTGAAGTGCTTCTAAGATATTTTCTCTTCTTCCTCTTAGAAAAGCACATTTTGTATCAGTCAGGATTCTCAGTCGCAAGAAATAAAAGCTAACTCTTAGTGAAAAATTATAGCAGGCAGGTATTTGTTTGCTTAAGGATATACGAGAGCTCACAGAATTCCTAGCTCCAGGTAATCTTCCAGGAAAAACATCTAAAATTACACTGAAGAACCGGTCTGATGAGGGAATGACCACTGTCACTATCACGCAGTATATTTGTTTCTCTTGAACATGATGTTACTGCAAACACTTCCATCGCTAACACCACTGCCCTTTTGCCTTTTGTCACTAGCTGCAGAATTCAAGACTGGCATGAATGCCACTCAGTGGCAGAGCCTGGGTGACACGCTTATTGGACATTTGCTGCACCATGACCAGACTATATTAATTGCTATAGCTTTGTAGAGAGTCTTAATATTCACCTGTGGATCTTCTAGTGTTTCATCTCTCCCGTATCCTTACAGTTAGGTGCATCTCTCACAAAGAGATGAGTTTTATTTTTTTATACAGAGCTGACAATTTTTACTTCTTAAGTAGAGAGATAGTCCCTTTATATTAAAAATGACTGACATGTATAGATTTGTTTCTACAATATCATTTTGTGCTTACATTTGAACTATTTTCTCTCCCCCTTCTTGACATTTTTTTTAATTGAATGAGATTTTTATATTCCTTTTCTACCCTCTGTAGCTTAGAAGTTATGCTCTGTATTTCTATTCTTTTTGCATTACTCCTGCAACCTAATAGACATACTTATTTTAACAAAATATTGGCTTTAATATTATCCTTTTTTTATCCAAGAAATTAAACATTATTGTTATTGGATTATACTTTCAATATTCTTTTACAGTGACCAATCGGTTTACCAATTTTTTGCTCTCCATTCTTTCTTGCATTTTAAATCTTTAGGAACATTTTTCTTTTGCTCAAAGTACTTCCTTTAAACAGGATCTACTTGAGGCAAACTCTGCCAGTTTTTGCTTAACTAAAACTATTTTTATTTTGCTTTCATTCTTGAAAGATATTTTCGGTGGGTTCTAATTTAACAATTATTTTGTCCATTTCTTTTAATGTTTTTTAAAATGTGACTTTAAAGATATCTTCAGTATTCTATGTGCTAATTTATATGCCTTAATATGAAATCTTAGGTAAATGATCAGATTTTTATTTATTCCCATTTTATTCTTACTCATTTCCAATGCAATATTGAATTATGGAAGGAGGATATCTCTTCTTTGTTACTTAAATGCCGGGGTCCTAATATACCACTTCCAAGGGTTTGTGGATAATTATGTACCAGAGTAAACACAACTAATGGATATCTCTACATACCTGATACTAATAAATTCTAGGGGTTTCCTGCCCCTTCAGATCTGGAGCCAACTGAGTCTTAGAAGGTTTCGGCTTTTCATTCCCTTGGACTAAGGCAGAGACCAGAGTAACTAAGTCTTAGAGTTGAAAGGGATCATATATCCCAAAGGCACGGGTTCTCTCTTTCTTTGCCCATGGCAGATCTTCCTGATCAAATGTGTTCTATCAATACCTAGTGTGTGGAAGTAAAAAAATATCTAAGAAGGCATGTCTCCACTTTCCTTTTAATTTGTGTTCAGATGGAAAATAAGAAAAAAAACCTTACTGTAAAAATCCATCTACAATGAAAACTACTGGTGCAGACAATATAGATTCTGAGTGGCCATGTGGTTATCAGAAGCAGAGAAAAAAAAAATCTAATAGACTTCCTCCTACCTTGGGTTCTATATTTATGTTGAAAAGGTGAGTTATTTAACAAAGATGATGGGGGAAAAATCACATTCGAAGAAGGTTAACTAGAATAGAGGAAGAACTCACAGAGGGGGCAACAGGACAATCACAGAAGGATGATCAATATTTGAGCTGCACTTGAGACAAGTACCAGAATCTTTTCTGAAGTGAAGTGGAAGGAGTGAATGAAGTTCATGGTCACAGGACATTGGGTTCAGTTGCCAGCTCTCCTATTTTCAAGCCACTTAACAAGGCAAAGGGCAAGCAGAGGAGTAATGAGAGATACTTACTCTGATTTGTTCTTAGAAATACCAATAGCCTCAAACAGGAGACAAAAACAGTGAAAAAAGAAGTGAGCTCTATCATCCACTCTGCCACTGACTGTGTATGACAGGCCACTTCATCTCTCTGAGTTTTCGCCAAAGTCCTTCAGTTCTAAGATTCTACTGTGGTGGTTCTCAACCAAAGCTGCCCACCAGAATCATTTGAGCAGCCCTTGAAATGTACCTATGCCTGGAAACACAGGGAATTCTAATCAAATAGTCCTGGGGAATGGCCTGGTTGGAACTAGATGAAGAAGTGACCCAACAGGACAGTGGCCCTGGATGATAATCAATACAGAGTATAGAAACACCCTGGATATGCAAAAAATTAGAAAATTGCACATCTCGGAATTTCTCTCAGTGGCAATATTCCTGTCGACTGAAAAAGATGTTGATGAGTTACTTGAATGACAACAAATGTTCACTAAAAAAAAGAGTGTATTTACTCAATGGTTTTCTTTTGCTGACCATAGTCTGACAGTTTAGAGACAAAGCTTATACCTCCTTCCCTAATCTTCCCCCACGGGGCACTCAATGTCTCCTCCGAATAATTACCCTGTTAATTAGCTGGTCTGGAGTCTACACATGTCTTTTGATTCTGCTGCCCACCATGCCAACCCCCAAATTTTAACCATATTTCCAGTGAGAGCTGCTGTTCTGGAGATAAAGCAGTTATTTTGTAAACCAGGAAGTTCTATATTATGTTTATCATCTTCATTATTATTATGGAAAGGTAGTATGATACATAACAAACAATCAGCATTATTGTATTAATATTAAAATACTATCTAGCATATTTTTCTCAACATTAGAGAGCTCTAGAATCAGCTACCTGGCTCCAAGTCCTGGTTCTATTACTTTCTACCACTGCGAACTTAGACAAATTAATTCTTTTCTTCGTGACTTGATGCTCCCATCTATAAAATGAGGAGAATCGTAGTGCACATTTAAGTTTATTAGGAAAATTAGCTGTGCTTATGTATATACAGTTCATATAATACTGCCTAGAATACTCAATAAACCTTACTTTTCATCATAATGATTATCATTAATATTATTATGAATCAAGGACGTGTTGACTCTAGAATCAAAACAAGTGTGACCAGTCTCAGGACTAACAGATTTAAAAATTTTTAATTAAAAAAATAATAAAAAGAATCAGAAAAAGCAACTGAGACAAAGCTGACTCAAGTAGTTATTTTCCAGATACTGTCAGATACAGACTCATGGGATAGAAACTTTATCCAGTAAAACCAATAGCAAAGGACACTGGCCCAGATTTACGGCCATTGCCAGAACCAAGATATCTAGTCTCTTCCATCAAAAGCCAGTAAAAAAGATCAAAAGGTAAAGCTGAGCCAGACCTGGGGAATCAGAGGCATTTTAGCACAGTTTTAAACCAGCTACAGATACCTGGCTTCTCTCACTAGACAGGAATAAGCTGAGGCCCTGAACCTCCCACAGTGCTGGTCCTCAGAGATAAAAGCCCAGCGAGTTGACAATCTTTGCTCAGAGTGAGGGGACCTAGATGCATTTGATAGTAGAGAATTACAAATAAGTTGCCTCTCAGAATTGTTATGAAAATGTAATGTTCCCGTGTACACTCTCATAATGTAAATTATTATAATTATCATTTGGATAAAACTACATAATGAATCTGAGATGCTCAGTTTTCCTCTTGGTTCATTCTAAATAGAAAGAACATCATTGCTGTTTTATCTGAGTTTAAATTTATTACCCAGGTAAATTGTTTACCTAATTTTTGTGCATCTTTTCTTTAAGTAAGAGCTTCCTTCATTTCTTGATTTCCATTTTTCATTATTACTTCTCTCCTTTCTTGGTATAAATCACATTTTATTAATTCCTGGCCTCAGGAGTTAAATTATCCATATAACAAATGTAAAAGTGAGTTCATTAGAACATGCATTTTAAAAAATTCATCAATTACTATGTATAATATGTAGATATGTTAACATTTGAGAAGATTTTTATCATACACGAGAGGATCCTTGACATAAACAAGCCCAATCAGGCTCTTCTGTCACAATCAATATATGTATTTTAGGGAGAGGGGCTGCCTTGTTTTAGATCTTAAGCCTTAAGGATTTGAGCTTGGAAATGTGAGGGCCATCTTTCATGTTACATAGGAAAAGGCAGATAGAAAGTGTACCCAGATCTCATAAGGGGGTGGATTATAAGATACAGCAAGACAGACCCAAAACATGACTTGAATTCCTGTCCTGCCTGAAGTCAGAACCATCTGTGAAATTCCCAGTTAAATGAGTCAATAAATTCCCTTTTTTGCTTAAACTATTTTGAGTTGAGTGACTGTTGTTTGAAACAGAGGGTTCTGAAATATATACTATAGCAGTATCAGCCATCAAGTATCAAATACTAAAAGAAACATACATTTACCATTCTGGAGCATCGTGCCGAAGACATTTAATTTAATTTCCAGTCTATTTCTGAAGCTCTGTAGAGGAGGTAGTCAACGGGTGAATGGGTAAACATCATATCTCATTGTCAGGAAGAACACTCTTCTTTCATATCATGCTAGTTTCCCCTTCGGTTCCTTTCCAAGTATCTCCCAAACCCAGATTTCTGACTAGTTAATAAACTGTCTCCAGCTGTTTCCCTTGATGTGCAAATTTCAACAGAAGGAGGAAAATCAATTAGCATGCACCTGAATGCATTTAGACAAGACTTTCATGCGGCTTTTTACTATAAAAATATGAGCAGCCCTACAAAAATAAATCAACCAGCTCTGGGAAATGAGGGACTTTCTCTTCACTGGGTTAACAGGATTGGATGGGCTAAGTGATCACAGTTATAGGTAACTGCTAAAGAGAAGTTTCCTACAGAAATCAGTTATATTATATAGTGTCGATATGAGTTTCTGTTCTCTGGAAAGACCAAGGATAAAATGCCACTTTGCTACATGAACACGTGGGGCAGATGGAAATGAATACTTTTAATCCTCTTGAAGGACCAATTAATTTTCAATGGGTTCTACTCTGTTTTATCTCTAGTACTTCTTCCACTTTGTGTAGGCAATATTGAGAACAATATGTTTGCTCTTATAGTATTATCGAGAATGTAAGACTAAGGCAAATTGGAGAATTCAAATTTAATGGATGAGTCCACAAAACCTTTATCTCTTTTATCTGAGCTGTAAATACGTCTTATGATAAACAAGATACAATGCTTAAAGTCCAAACTAAAAACACGCTTTCCTCCAAAAAAAACACAATGGAAACATTGCATTAAAATAAGCCCTGTGTTTTTCCATATGTGTGCCTCTGTCATATCTTTAGCTCGTGTCATGGTTTTTGCCCTCCCTCCTATTTCTGAAGCATACAGAATGTTTCTTGTCTTAATAACAGTACATCCTAATGCATATCACTGATTAGCATTTACCATTCCCAGTCAAATAACAATCCTGGTAGCTAACTTCTACATAGTGCCAAGTATGGTTGTGATTGTTTTGCCCATATTAATTCACTTAATCTTCAGAATAATTCTATGAGGCAAATAATACCATCATCCCCATTTTACAGGTGAGGAAAGAGAAGCATAGTCACTTGGCCAAGATCCCATAGTGACTAAGAGGCAAAGCTGCAGTCTAAGCCATGCTATACTGACTGTCTAGCACATTATTTTTCACAGAAAACTATTCCATTTTTAAAAGAAAATTTGGCAAAGCTGTTACATAACATAGATTAACATGAACACACACAATTTATTCTCCTCGCAAAACTCAATTCAAAAGCCCCTTTCTTAATGCTCACCCTCAGATTCCCCTCCTACATAACCCCAGTTTCCAAGTGGAAATAACCTATGAACGTCTATATAATTTTGTACTTTTAATAAGACTTATCTCAGAAGTCCTTGGATTGTAATTGCGTATTACACATACACATATATAATTGTATGTGTATATGATTATAATTGTGTATATGATTTATAATTGTGTATATACATATATAATTGTATATATTATAATTGTGAAACTGCAGGCTCTTGAAAGTTAGAGAATCTTAAAATTATTATTAGAAAGCATCTAATACAGTGTTTTGCATGGAATGCATTCTCAATAATCACTTGTTAATTGTATTAATTAATACTTTAGGTCAAAATTGCCTTCACCTGAAGTGTAGAGTCCGAAAAGTCTCAAATCTTTTGAGAAAAAAGGGATGCTGATGATAACAACGACAATGATAAAATGAATAAAAATGATAGGTATACAGAGAGAAACAATGAATCTAGTACCAGACAGTTCTGTAGAAAATAACTGTTTCCCAAAATAATTTTGATAATTAATTCAATTTTCTTATAAATATCCACTACCAATATTCACATAGCCATCTCGATATTGTTCATTTACACTATAAGGACAAATGCGGCTTCTTCCAATCTCATATTGAGAAAATTTAAGGTAAAATAATAAGATGGTACATTTAAAGCTTCCTGAGATCAATGGGAACACAAGGTGCCAGTGCATTCATTCTTATTGCATATTTTGAATAATAACGGCAAGAAGTAAACATGATGACAATTTCTAAACACCAATAATTATCACTCTAACTTTCTAACAACTTAGCATTTAACCTCAGAAAAATGCCAATGATATTTTCTGTCACCTTTCTCAGAGATGGCACAGTGATGAAAAACGTGGTGTCCAGCATTAAATCTTTGGACTCAGATCCTAGGCCTGATCTCTGGGCAGCCTCTGGTCAGTCCTTTGGTTCTCTGGTGCCTCACCTGTAAGACAGTAATGGCAGTTTCTATTTCACAGAGCTGCTGTGACATGCTAAGCCCTGAGAAGAGTAAGTTACATATAGAAAGCAAAAGCAGGGTGTCGAGTACTATTTTAAGGGTATTTTATTGACAAATATTCATATCTCCCTAACATTATCCAGTCATCAAGAAAAACCATTCAAAACCTAATTGTACCACAGAACATGTATGACTGAGGAAAGATGTTGCCTGTTCGGTAATGTTTTCAAGATGATCTCTTAGTCCTTTATTTCCCTGTGAGCATTTCTAAGAAGGAAATGGCAATGAGAATTATTTACTTTTTGATGTAATTATTCTGTTCTGAATTCATATTTTTATGTATATTGTTATTTGCCGCATCAGGTCTTTCATCAATATAACTATCATGTTTAATATCCTTCTATTAGTATCCTGATGTAATGCATTTAGGACAGGCATGGTCATTTGTTTTGGTATTTCTAGGCAAGGAGATAATAAAATGAACCACAGAAGAAAAATCACACGGATTTTGATAACCTGCGACAGTAAAACAATATAGTTTTTAATTTCCGAAAGGCTGCATATTTTCAATTTAATTTATTCCTCCTGAGACTCTTAATGTGATATAATTTGCATAGCCATTGTTGCATCTCAAAGGATTAATTGGTTACTTCAAATAAATTTGGTGGATTTTCTAATGAATTGTCCCAAGTGGTGAGGGGGGAGGGCGGGCGAGAGGGGGAGTGGGAGGGGCGGGAAACACAGTAATGAAAACGAACTACAGCCCACACAAAAAGTTTCTAAAAGAACGCTCATGCTTAATGGAAAGTAATCTGATTTTAAAAGAAATGAGCCTTATTTTGGAGCAGGCTCTCTCCCCCACACAGTCCCAGGATGTTTAATTCTTCTCTGTGTCAACTCAGATGCTAAGGAAACTCTCAAAGGCTAGCAGGACCTCACAAAAGGTCTGGATCAAGCTGTCGGATGACTCAGACCTTGACCTTAGTTGTCAACTAGTTAAACACAGATTTTTAATTTGGATTATAGCCAAATACAAAACTGTATGCCAAAACTATGTTAAAGATTTCTAACATGGATCCCTGCTCCCCAGTAGTTTCACGTTTCCTGGTAGATCAACACTTTCCTTCTTGGAAACCTGAATTTTTTACCTATGCATTTCATTGCACAAGTTACCAACGATGCTTCAATTTATCTTCCCTTGACACTGAGAAAGTGTGGACTTCCTTACCGAAACTTTAATGGGATTTTACAAATATACAATCACCTTGTATTCTTCAAGAAAATAAGTGCATATTTGAATTGAGATTCTTCATAATTTTGTTAATTAATGGGTAATACTCATTTTCTTTCTTCTTAATCAAGAAACCAAATGTAATTGCTTTTGCTGTAATTATCAATGTGCCATATTTCCAAGCTCTTGACAAATGATTCTATAAAGTATAAATTGAATTTTCCATCATAATGAGTAACATAAACGCTTGATCAAAATAATAACCTCTAAATTTCTGGCATTTTCATATTCCTTCCTTGGAAAAAAAAAACACTGAAATTTTTCCTAGTTACATCCTTCCCAAAAATGTGGAACCACTAAGTGAACAGATTTTTGCTCTAAAACACCTGCAAAAGTAGTTATACTCACGGTCTTCTTCCAAAGAATTTTTATCCTTTGCAGCACTATTTAGCATTTAACACATCAAAGTCATGTCAAATTTTCCAATCTTCTAATCTTCCTTTTACCAGAGGTAGGTGGAATATTGAGTGGCATCATTACAATTCTTTCCTAAATCGGAGATTCTAAGATCTGCGAATGCCATACATGTGTTAATAACTCTCCTTTACCCTTGTCTTTAATAAGAAGCTAAAATCACATCTGCACAGGCAAGCTAAGTCTCAAAAGAAGAAAAAAAAATTTTTTTTTAAAAGCTGCTTGTGTGATGCAAACAACATGGTCTTTTGAACCAAATAGGCCAGCGTCCCTCTTCGCAAGTCATAGCTTAACTCTTTAAACCTTTGACTCTTTACCTATAAAATGTGAAATAACAACATGAAATAGTATTTAGCTTCCAAAACTATTGTGAGAATTAACCGAGATGATCCACAATAGAAGATGGATACCTAACAGACATTTAATAAATGATAGCTATTTTTATTCAATTGCTCCACAGACAGGATTTATCAGTTCTATCAAGGCCATTTAATTTGACCGTGTAGACAGAACAGGAGTTCAAGTGATGAAATACAATACTATACAATACAATAAAATACAAAGGACACAATTCAGGACAATACAATACAACACAACAAAATATAAAAAACCTCAGTCTCAGCTCAACCAGATCTCACACAAAACAGGAAAAGACTATTTAGAGGAAGGAAATAGTTGAGCTGATTACTTTCGAAATTGAATCCTACAGAGAGTCATTTGGATAATTATTTGTTTCAATCATACATCACAGAATTAGCAATTCAGTCACTCCACTTAGCCACTTTCCTTTCTCCCATCCCTTTCTATATTTTCCAACTTTATAGGTATGTTTACATCAAAGCCCATCAACACCGTAGGAAACATTTTCTGATGCAATGTAAGTGATTTTTGAGTTAGAATGGTTTGAAATCAGGACTGAATTCTCAATTATCCAGATTTCATGCTTGTAGTGTCTACCTAAGCAAATGCCAAAATACTTGCTTGAATGTAATTAGAGAACAGCTACCTCCTAATTGATCACACAACTCTTATGATAGAGACAACAGATGGTTTATTAATCTTCTTACTTCAAGTGAATGGCATTTTGTATATTTTACCCATTTATCTGTTGGAGTCATAATGGTTTTCCTATCAATTTATACACATCTTCATATTTTAAAGGGATTAACATTATTTCTGTCAGGTATGCTGAAAATATTCTTCCCCGCGGTGTGCTTGGCTTTTTTATAGATGTAGAGATGCTTTTGTGCTTCAACATCTAGATTTAAATTAACAAACAGTAAATAAGAGTTTACTCTATGTCTGGCACTTTATAAGATGCCAGGACTACAAGACGGACATGTTTGCTGTCCTTATCCAGTTGCATTCAAGAAGGAAATCAAACCGTGAGGAATACTCTAAACAGTCAAATAACAGAAAACTAGAAATTAATGGCTTAAGCATATGGGGTTTAAGATTAGCAAATGATTCAAAGTGAGTTTGTCCAGGCTTGGTATCGCTGGAAACTCTAGAGCAGCTGTTGTCAAGCCCCAGACTCTTTCCTCATTCTCTTCCCTCAGCTTTAGTCAGTGGCTTTCATACTCATGATTACAAAATTGCTGCTGAGTCTCCAGACATAATATCTACATTTCATGTAGGAAATATAGAAGAGTTCTAGAAGTAAGAGGATGTCTACATCAGGTAAGCAAGAGCCTCCCTAGAAACCATCAGCTTATGACTCATTGAGCAGACATGTATCACATCACAGCCTAGGGAAGTGAGCATTTTTATTTACCTGGACACGATGGTACTCTGAAGAATACCAAGTTTCTTAATAAGAAAGAAGTAGTAATGGATATTACGTGGCATCTAATGGTATCAGCCTCAGGAAAACTGTCTACAAAAAAATAAAATAAAATAATTAAAATAATTATAAGTCGTAATGAGTGCAATAAAGAAGAATAATGGATGCTGCTATAAATACTAATAGGGAATGGAACTATATTAGATAGGATGCTCCAGGAAGGCCTCTTAAAAAGGTGACAAAGTATGATGGGGAGGATGAGAAGGAGTCAGTCTTAGAAATAATAGAAGGAAAATTATCCAGGCAGAAGGAAGAAAAAGTGCAAAGGCTCCGAGACAGAAAAGAACTTGATTTATCCACAGAACTAAAAGATAAGTGGAACTGTGAGTGCAGGGGAAAGGGCACCAGTCACCTGACACAACTGCTTCAACTAAACAAACAAACAAACAAACAAAACTCAGACCAAGAGTGGTTAAACAATTTGCCCATAGTCATTCTGTTAGTTAATTTTTGCCTACAGTACACAATATATTTATTTTAATTTTCAAACATGGACATGGAGTGAAGAAAAAATTATTTCTTTTTTTATAGATGAAAGTTTCCTATAGCTAAGCCAAAGTTTTAGGTCTAAATTAGAAGGAAGATCAAGAGAAATGAAATGTTAACAGTGAACATGTCTGCCTCGAAGCCATATAGACATAACTATATACTTTTTCATATAACAAAATATGGATTACTCAATTACAGTGGTAGAGGGAAAAGTAAGAACCAGAGAGAGTAGGAAAGAGAGGAAGAGAAGTGTATGTGTCTGTGTCTGTGTGTGTGTGTGTGTGTGTGTGAGGGAGGGAGAGAGAGAGAGAGAGAGAGAGAGAGAGAGAGAGAGAGAGAGAGAGAAAGAAAGAAAGAAAGAAAGAAAGAAAGAAAGAAAGAAAGAAAGAAAGAAAGAAAGAAAGAAAGAAAGAGAGAGAAAGGCCTTTGCTTCAGTTAGAGTATCTAGGAAATTGAATAATTTATGTTCGTATTTGCTTGCTTCCTACTCAACCTAACCCGTTCAAGAGCCATCTAAAGTTGAACATATTAGTGAAAGAACATATTATCTTACCTTCTATGTAGTTTCACACACTCCTGCTACCAGTCATTAAAAACACTAGAGAAGAGATTGTTGACATGTTAAATGCAAGATGATTACGAAACATGTCACACTTATAGTTGGTGATATTAGCCCTTTTATAAAACAGCTGATATTTCAATCACCGATCTAAAATGTAAGCTATTTAAGAGCAAGTACAATATTTATTATAATCTTAATTTTTACTAGCTGCTAATCCTCTATCACGTAACCTAGTATCATGTTCCTCTAGAGAGTAAATCAAATTGACGATTCATAGTAAATATTGAATAAATCTTTAATGAATCATATAATAAATTCTTAGATTTTTTCCTAATGAAGTTTCTCCACAAGAGATTAATTTAGTACCTTTATCTTATTTTCTTTTACCCAGGGTATTCACATTCTTTAGAAGTTATTGAAAAATATGTACCATAATTATGTACAGTGTAATTTAGACTATAAATTGTACTATAAAATCTATATTACTTCTAAACCTTTCTCATTAGTTAGCAATTAAATAACTTAAAATGCTAAAGCATGCCATTCTCTGTTGCTAGAGACACAAAAGGGCAGACAGCTTTGGTGTAACTATTATGACCCCTTTAGTTAGACACATTTTAAAATTACATAAACAGAACCAAGTAGACTTATTAATCAAAGCAGAAATGAACAATACACAAATCAGACTATCATGAAGATATTTTTAAGAAATTGGTATTCTTATTTCTAGCTAACTGTATTCCATTTCTATCTAGCAAACATATCTTGAACATGCTGTCACTAGTTATTTCTTGAAATACTTCCACTTGAGAAGGACAGCTGACTCATAATTTTGATAGCTTTTCCAGTTGATTGTGTTGTCTACAGAGAGTTCAGGAGCCTTAACAGAATTGGAGGACACCTGTCTTACAGCCATAAAAGACGAACTTACCAGATTAATATCGCAAAGAAGGAATACAATATAGATAACAAAATTTGAAGTACGAATTGCCCAGGCAATACTAATACACCATGCCAATTCTCGTCCTTAGTTAAAGAGGATTTTTACCCATGGAGAGTAAACTCTTTTGTGGTACGTCTCTCCATAGGAATAGTTATAGTCATACTCCAGCATTCTCAGTGTTAGAGATGAATTGTTTTCTTTGTCACTGACTCCACAAGAGGCTGAGCTAAAATGTTTCCTTAAATGGTTCTAGACTCTAGAGAAGCTGCATATAATGATTTGACTGTTATCAATTCTCCCTGGGGGGTACGATCTGCATGTCCTTCCCTGCCACTCCAGACTCCTGGAAATAGACATGTCATATAACACAGGTTCTGGGAACTTCGCTGTATTGAGCCAGCTCCATCATTTGTAGCAAAGTCTAAATATGCTAAAATAGTGGCTGGATAGTAACATGAAGAAAGTAGCATTTGAACAGTCTTCTTTTCTGTCTCATAAATCTTTAAATCATCTACATAGAGGAAAGTGAACCATATTTGGATCTATTTTCCCAAAAACATATTCAAAGCGCCCCAAGAAAGAGGAACCTAATCCCTTGAGCAGATGCTGAAGGACCACGTCATGATGTTATATGCATGGTGGTTCCACAGTACATTGTTTTTAAAATCCACAAAACTGTAATGTTACGAGAAATGAGATACCTCTAAGACAGGCTCAGAAATGCTCTCTCCAGACTAATGGTCTTGCTATTGACATTTAAATTCCTTGACAATGCAAGCAACAATTGTGAAGTTCTCAAATTTTTCATTCTTAGGTTGAGGACATTTTAGTTGCTACATGTACCTGCTGTAGAATCTTCCTGGACTCAAATCCTGGCTCTATGGCATTGCTCCATTAAAGAGGTAACTTTGCATAAGTTCTCAACCTCTGGGAATCTCAGTTTCTTCACCTGCAAAATGAGGCTTACCCTATAGGATCATTAGGAGAATTTAAGGTAAAAACATAGGAAGTATTTATACAGTTCTTACTACATTCGAAAAAAAAGTTATTAGTGAGATGAAGAAAGAGCTAATAATTGCATATGTTTGGGCTCCATGGATACTAAAGTTAGGAGCAGAGCATGTATCTGTTGAGTTTTCTCTTCTTTGTTTAATTCCCTGTGGAACAAAAAGTCAAAAAGGCAGAAAACTGACATGATGAAATCCCTCAGCGTGTATCAGCAGCCAGGACGACAATACATCAGCATAATTTCACGTCTGGGTTAGACTCATTACTATCAGACACTTGTAAGAACAGAAATTACAGTTCTTGCTGTCATCTAACTTTCTGTTTACCATACTGCATTTTATCCTTATAATCAGAAAACACAGTGTTTAAGTAACAAAAAGAAGAGGTGGTTTCAATATTTTTCAGTTTTATAATACTCCAAGACCCACATTTATTTTTTCCATGGTTAGAAATGCAAATATCCAAAAAGCACAGATTAAAGCAACCAAAGCTGAAACACAACAGCCAGTGGTATAGGCAACAATAATAAGAGTATTTTAAGTATGACTTACAGCGTTATCATATACCTTACAAATGCACATTATATTATTGAAAATGTTATAAACATAGAGATAAGGATTAGAAGAAAGTTCAGATAATATGAAAATAGCTTGATTTATTGAAGAAAAAGATTTCAGGTAAATAAAGTGACTTAAACTTCTTTTTCACTGTTGTAATGTTTACATAATATTTTAAACTATACACATAATCATATCTACTAAAATACTTTTTTAAAACTAGCTATTTGTGGAAAGTTGCTAATTATTTTTGTCTTATGAGTAAAAAATAGATAACTAATCTCACTTGCCAAAGGTTATTCTAACAGTTTACAAAACCCCATTTGTAATGAATTTTAAAATAGCTTAAAATGCTTATTATTAGGATTCCTAATAGCAGATAAATGATTGCTTATTAAATGTTGTAAAGGCTTAATATGAAAATAATCATAAAAGTAGTATAAAACTAAGCCAATTAGAATACTTATTTTTTTCTAAAGTTGAGTGCGCACATACACATACACAATTATCTGTTTTTGAGAAATTTTAAGTTATATAAGCCTTTAATCTAAAAATTTGATCTATCAGATCTCTAATCTAGACACTGAAAGTGATAGTTTTATTGAGAAATTATTTTTATGTAAATTTTATTGAGAAATAGTTTTTCAACATGGGTTAGATACTTATCAATGCACATTAAATGTTTTTGAGAAATTATTATATTACAATTCACTATTACAATTCACTGAAATTTTCAGATGTACTTATAACTATTTACGAGAATAAAAATAGCAATTATGTTTAAATAAAACCTTTAGCCCTAATGGACATGTACAGAGGGACATTCAAATATAAATTCAAATTAACTTCGGCCACCCAATAATCTAAATGCATTAGCCTGACGGTCAATAATGCTATTTAGGAATATGTAGACAGTTTTGTTTCTATCTGTAAAAGTTGCCCCCATCACAACTCTGCAATGAACTTCTTCATATGTAAGCAAAAGTATCTAAAGAAGAAGAGTCTGAAAAGGATTGGCCACAAAGAGACGAAGCCAATGGCCCTGTCCTCTGCTTGGTAAGATGTGGGTGGTTGAACATTTATCTAACAGTTGCCTGGCATCTGTCCTGTGACTCTCAGAACAGCTATATTTGCACAGATTTTGTCTACACTAAGTATTAAGCGAAGGAAGTTACAGTGACAAATCAAAGAGCAAAATTTATTCTCTGTCCATTTTAGGTGAAAATGTTTCAGACCAAGATTACTCAGAAAAGCATCTTGAACTTCCACTTAAGTTTGCTTATTCAGTTAATATAAGATCCCAAGCTAAGTTTCTTTATTGTGGCTTTCTACAAAAGACACTTTTCAGTTAAGGTACTTTAAATGTTGATAGGTAAGGTATTCTCTAAATCAGGTATACACTTAGTACCTATTTTCACCTAATAAGGGAGTACAGCATATATGCTGGGTCAACCAGAAGTTCAACAAGCAATACTGTAAAGGAAAAGCAATTAGGACATTACAGTATTCTGATGTTTGACTATTTTCACATACAGGACACATCAAAATGAAGAATAGCTAAGAGAAAATCCCTCAATAACTAAAAAGTTTTATCAAGAGCAACACTAAACCAGGTTCTGCTTGTTGTTCTTGTTGAAAGCATTCCTTAATGTTGATTTGTTTGTTCTTCTAGAATGTTGAGAGGGGGAAAATAACTCAAGCTGATAAATAATGTTTTTCTTTGAATTTGTTTTTTTGAGTCCCACAGTTCAGTATTTACTTAAATGGGTGCCCTGCTGCTATTGAATCATTCATCTATGTTTGTCTAGAAACTGTTTCCTATAAAGTTAAACCCATATGTTTTGCAAGGCTTTTTCTCCCTCTGAAAAATAAGTCTGAATTTTTCCTTTCTACTACCATTGATGAGTATTCTAAAATTGATTTTTCATAAAATCTCCCAACAAAGGATTAGAAAGTGTCATAAAAACCAGTCTAACATGCCTTCACAGATAGTTTATTATCAGGTTCTAATTCTTCTTCATTTTCTTGAAGCTTCGTCTGAGAAAAAAAAGAAAAAATAACTCTCAGTAACCTGGCTACAAGAAAAAAAATTACATGGTTATTATAGTTAGAGCTTAGACCATAAAAGTTCAACAAGTCTCCTTTTTTCCAAGTATCATAAATGCTTAGGTTTTATTTTTCCTAGTTTTGGGAAGTATGAGGCAGGTACTTTTTAAAAAAACAAAATTCTTTTCAAAGCCATAATCATAAATTTGTAAAGTTGAAGCCCAAACTACTGAATTCATTCGTGAAAAAAAAAATCATAATACAGGCTTTTCAATCTTGCCAAAAGAAAGAAAGAAAAAATACTGACTTGTGAAAGTATAGTAAATTTTAGGGAATTTTTCAGGACATCAATAATACCATCATCTCCCATATAAAACCCCAAGGGAGTTAACCTTTCAGTAATATGGAAGTTTAGGTTTTGCCCATGGAGGAAATTTCTAGATTAGATACAGATATACTTTAGAGATCCTTACTACTAATATTAGCAGCAGGTGGGAGGCACAAGGGCTAATGGCTTAAAGACTTTAGTTCTCTTTTCTACCCGCTCAACTCATTACCCTTTAAGCTATTTGATTTAAAAACAAGCTGTGTTTTTATTCAATTATTTTCCATCCCAAGTTTGGGCGATGGGAACCAATCTCTATTTTGTCGTGCTGCACTCTCTGCCTTTTCACTACTTTTCGTTACAAAAGAGATAAACACATTCTTGTCATCCACAGCTGTTCCTCCAGATGTTCCTGAACCAGGACCAAAATCAGCTCATCTGTGCCTTAAATGTGGTCTTCTTGAGAATTCTTGTGGGAGTTGCTGTCTTCTCCAGGTGAGCTCTTTCACAATTGCAGTGCACAGCAAGTCGAGACCCTTTCTTCTCAAGAACATCTGCCCGCCAAGAGCAGGATGAGGCTGCCCTTGACCAACTCGGCTAGAGAACGGGCAGCGCCACAGTCAAGTGAAGACAGAAGATGCAGAGAACAACAGCTATCAGCTGGGAGCCAGGGAGAAGGAACCGCAGTGAGAGGTCCTGATGAGGAAGAAATCTAAGAGCTTGTCTGCTGTTGAATTCTGACTTCATTTATTGAGGATGTCATGTGTGCTGTGTGGTCGACATAACATCATTTTAATTTAAATCTTACTCTATATTGTAGTGAATCTCATCACCATTCTACAGATTAGAAAACCAAGGCTTAGGGAATATATGAATAAGAATCTGGGGGGTGATATTGCCAGAAATCTAACTCAAACTGTTTTAAGTAAAAGAGAATTTAGTTGGCTCAAACAATTGGAAAGACTACAGCGTTGCCTTCAGACCTGGCTGAGTCCAGAGGTTTAAAGTTTATCTTCATATTTCTGACACTTCATCTTCGTTTCTCAGCTCTACTTCCCTCTGTGTTGGCTTTATTCTCCGACAGGCTCTCTTCATGTGTACGAAAGTTCCAGGCTGACATCATCCTTGTAGCTAGCAATCCCAACAGGGAGAAAGACTGCCTTTTTCCTGACAACTCCAGAAAAAAGTCCTGAGGAAGACTCTGGTTTTTGGCTTGGTTTCTAGTCCCATACCTAAACCAATTACTGGAACAGGGTGCTCTGGGCAGACCTGGCTCAAGTGCCCATCTCTTGGTGAGAAAGTGTGGTCAGACTCAACCACATGAAGAAGGTTCCCACAGAAAATAAGTGTTCACTGACCATAATAAGTGGGAAAAGAAAAACATGCTTGGAAAAAATAAATAAATAATAAAATTAAATTAAAATAAAATAAATCTATAGCTACCACCTTCTGATAAAGGAAGGTGAAAATCTTGCTTGAGGCCATAGTGCTGGGACTCTTTTTCACCTGAACTGACTCCAAATCCCAGACACTCGCACCTTTAAGAAGAAAGAGAGGAACATGCAGCAGTCACCCCTTATCCGTGGTTTCGGTTTCCATGGTTTCAGTCACCTGTGGTCAACCACGGTCTGAAAATATCAAATGGAAAATTCCAAAAATAAACAATTCATAAGTTTTAAATTGTGCGCCTTCTGAGAAGCTTGATGAAATCGCAAGCTGTCCTGCTCTGTCCCACCCAGACATGACTCATTCTTTTGTCCAGCTGTATACACTCCCCAACCCTTAGTCACGAATAGCTCTCTCAGTTATCAGATCGAATGTCACCAAATTGCAAGGCTCCTGTTCAAGTCACCTTATTTTACTTAATAATGGCCCCAAAGCACAAGAGTAGTGATGCTGACAATTCAGGAATGCCAAAGAGAAGCCATAATGTGCTTCTTTTCAGTGAAAAGGTATGTATGTATAGGGGAAAAAAAAAAAAAAACAGGTCATACTCAGGGTTCAATCTAAATTATAATTAAGCATTCTAAAATATATTTAAAGTGTTCTTACCATTGTAAGAGAGTATTTATGTGTATTTTAATGGCTCAAAATCATCAACATATACATCAGCCATTATAATGTCCTATAATAGAATTACACTGTAAGGTTTCTTGAGATTAGTGGAACCATTTACCCATATCTTGAATTTAAGTTTTTGGATCAGCTTTTGTTATATTTCTTTCACCTCCCTCACTTGTCAGGACAACCTTGAAACCAAAAAAAAAAAAAAAAAAAAAAAAAAAGATTATATTTTGAGTACGATAAAAGGGTGGTCACCTACCACTTCTAGCCTCTATCAATATGCTCTGCCATCTTCTTGTTTGCTGCTTCAAAGTTATAGTGAATGTTCAAATGAGATAACCAGACACATTAGAAAGGTATAGGTATGTTAAACTAATATTCTAGGAATGTCTTTTTGTAAATGAACTTATAAATATATTTATTACTGATAATGAATTTTTTATGACATAAGTATTAAGAAATAACATTTCTAAGAAAAAACACTTTGTCTGTAACTACAAAGACAATACCTCAAATATTTAAAAAACAATAAAATATCTTTTTTTATATGAAGTGAGTTTCATGAAATATTGAGGACAAAGAGATATAGAGATTGGGATGATGTGGCAGATCTGGGCATCCTTCTTTCTCCCAGAGTAGAAAGGTAATAGAAAATAGGTTTTTAGAGGTTGGAATCTGGAGTCATACATATTTGAGTTTGATTCGAAGATTGATCATCTTTTTGCTATGTATCCACAAGCAAGTCCCTTAGCCTCTCTGAGCATCAGCTTACTCACTTACAAAACACAAACAGCAACAGCTTCTTCAAAAGGTACTTATGGGAATTAAAAAAAAATATTTTGAAGTGCTTGTCACAAGCATTTGGAAAGTGATGTTCAAATCAAAATTGTTGTTGCTTCTGCTGCTTTGATCCAATAGACTCTAATCACATGACATATACAAAGTTCTGGATTCAATAATATAGCAACATAGGCAGAAGAGTGCTTGCTACAGACTGAAAAACTGAGGGTTAGGGTTTTAGTCAACTCTTCCTTGACTTTCAAACTCTGTTAGTTAGGAAAGATGAAGAAAGCGATTAGAGAAATCTTCATTTTCAAAATAAGAAAATAAAATTTATAAATGCATAAAATTCATTTATACTTACTATTCCATCTGTTATGATTTTAGTGAGATGGGGTGGACAGATGATGAGAATTCAACAAAATGGAGTCATGTCTTATAAAGAATGGAGGACCCTGAGTCAATAGGTATCACACGAACCAGTGCAAATAGCCCAGCATCAGAGATACCAGACCTGCCTGGATTGTGCATAACAATCTAGCAGTCCTGTCCCAACTTTTGTGCTCTAGGGCTCTTGCATTGCATGATTAGGGAAGCATGGTCCCTCCCCTGGTTGATCAGGGGCTGATACAATAGCAATATTTGTTGACAGAATTTTGGCTCCCATCCTATCATTCTATCTTAATAAGCATTCCTTATTGAGGGTAATTCCAGCCCCTCCCTGCCATGACAGTATGAAAATAGGAGGCTGGTGTCCAAACTTGCAGTTGACAAGGATCGATTGGCTTAAAAACGCTGACCCTGAAACTAATTTGCACAGAGCATCAAGGAAAACAACTGCTTTTACTGGGAGGCAAGCTTGTAAAGGATCAGTGTTGAGCAAATTAATCCTTACATCTCAAGAGATAAAACCATTCTTCTATCTAGTCAAAACTACCTTTGAAAGTGGCCTTAAATTTACCTAAAGCACAATGGTTTACATACAGAATTCTGCACAGTAATTGTATGCACAAATGAGCTAGGCTGAAGGAAAAAAAATCTATAGGCAAATACAAGGGCATTCAAATCATTTGGCTTTTAAAAAACACTGAAACCTCTAGGTGAATGAGAGCTTGGTGGAGAATTCTGTAATATTCTTACTCATGTACACAGCTTACTCCATCCTCTTTTAGTAGAAAATCTCTATAGCACTAATATTTATTAATAAGTTCGTTTGTTGTTTGAAGAATTATATCAGTTCTTAAGTTAAATGGACTTGATTTCCACAGGTAATGGTTGTTGATATGATAATGAAAACTGCTGAATTATTTTTGTTCTCAATCATATTTGAGCTTTGCTTTGTTTTTGTTTTCTTGGTCAAGAGATACACGGTGGTCAAGTGGAAAATGATGACATAAAAAATATTACAATAAAAGAAGACAATTATTACTAAGAGATATATGTTAAAGAGTCAAATAGAAAATTATTACTAAGAAATACATATTAAACACACCATTTTTCCTCTGTCACTTCATTAGAAGAAAGCTACTACGTGCCAAGAACATTCTTATACATTGCCTTATTTGATTCTTTTAATAATTCTATGATATTTAGTTTTATAAATGAGAAAACTCAGGGTTCAAGAGATGAAGCAATTAACCTTTGTTCATGCAGCCTGTGGGTAACAATACCAGAAATCACTGCTCTTTTGAATCTAGGGCCTTCTGCCCTTCTCTTGCCTCCATATCATATCTTAAAAAACAATCTGATATTTGGGCATCATAATTAAGCCTTAAGTACAACACAGAAATTCACTTGCCTCTTTAGTTAAATATATTTGCTAAAAATGGGTATGAAATCAGTCTATCAAATATTTAACTAATGATTCTATCTATGTATACAGAATCATTAGCATCTCCTAGTTCTAGATGTTATTAGAAATACTGTAGCATTTCTTGGTTCTAGATATTATTAGAAATATTTTTAATCTTATCGCATTAGATTTACTCATAAGCTTTGGGAACTGCAATTACTTACATCTAACTCAAATAGTTACCCAGATGAATATTTGTGTCTTTAGCTTTTCTCTTTAGCAGCCCTGGAAATAAGTCTAACTGTCCACTGTTACAACATTTTAAAGGCATTTTAATGCTTTTCAGTTGTTATTTAGATAATCATATAATGTTATTACAAAGGATGACATCTTAATGTAAGAAATTATAATATTTAGCAATTAACATAATTTACTTCACATGGAATACTCTAAAATATTAATTTAAAAATATTCATTGAGCTTCTTTTGTGTTTCAGGAACACTTCTTGGTGCTGAAGATGCAGCGATGAACAAGGCAGACAAAATTCCTCAGAAATAGGAGACAAACAATAAGGAAGTAAACAAAATAATAAGCAATTGGTATGGATAACAGATTATAATGTACGCACTGAAGGAAACACACAGGAGGAAGTAACATGGATGTTGGGATGGAGGGAGGACAGGGGAATCTTCCTTAGCAGAGAAGTCGGGGAAGTCTTTTCAGAGGAGAGAGTTGAACTTAAACCTGACAGAGAGAAAGTTCACCATGGAGATGTAGGCTTTCCAAGTACAGAAAATAGCAAATTCTTAAGACAGGAAAGAGTGTGGCTGTTGGAGCAAGTTGTCCATTGAAGCAGACAGTGGAATAGGAAGAGGGTAGAGAGGTGGGTCAAAACCAGATCACATGGGGACTCGTAGGCCACAGTAAGGAGTTTGGATGTAATTCCAAGACCAATGGGAGCCACTTAAGGTGGATTCGGTCAGGCAGGGAAGGCCAGAGTCTGGTTTGTGTTTAGCATGCCTGCCGGAGAGCAACGCTCACTTAGTGACAAACCCTGTAGAGAGACTTCTTCTTACTCCATTAGGTGGTCATATCACTACTGTGACATGAAAAACAGAGCCACGAAAAGTTAGTTATTTAGAATCACTTAGGTGATGGGTTTGAAACTCATACATCTGAGTCCCAAGACCAAGTACTTAGACCATCAGGCCTGGCTCTGATAATTACTAAACGGCCTAATCAATGACACATTCCCCAATGCTGATATGTTCAGCACTGATGTTCCCATTTCTTGAGTCAGATAGGGATCCAAACTAAATAAAATAATTTTGAGGATTAAAGGCAATATTAGTTTAAACTAAGATTGCACTGGGATAAAGACTCTTTTACTCAAAAGACGAGTAAAGAATTAGGACTCAAATATATAAAAAGATGAATGGTTGGTGCTGACCAGGAGCTCTTTATTTTTACGGAAGATCACCCAAAGAAGCATGGAAAGGCCTAGAACATCCTTAAGAACAAATGTCTCTGCTTTTATTTTTTTGCCTGATACTTTTCTTTCTCAGCTGGGTTTCCTTTGAATTGATTTCACGGGGAAGAACTCCCATTGTCACAAATGAAAGTTGCACCTGCAATCTATAGTGAGGCAAATGGACTCACCAGGAGGATAATGAAATAGATAGGTATTGCTGAAATCAGAGAACCAGGAAGTAGATAAGTATCAGTTTGAAGTTATACTTTATCACAGACGTTAAAATAGAGATCTAAGAAGTAGGCATTGTTCTTAGAGAAGCAAACAGACATTTGTGCACGAGAAAAAGATCTGGTGATAGAATGAGACTAGGACAGAGGAATAATGGGAATTTATAAAAGGGAATAACAGGGCAGATGAGCAGAATGGGAGCAGACTCACATGCTAGAATGTTAAGATAAGGTCTGTCTTAATATGTTCAAGCTACTATAATGAAATACCTTAGACCAGGAGGCTTAAAAACAACAGAAATTTATTTCTCGCGTTCTGGAGACTGGAAGTCCAAGATAAGGCACCAGTCGATTCAGTGTCTGGCGAGAACTCGCTTCCTTAGTGACTGCCGTTCTCTCCCTGTAACTTCACAGAGCAGAAGTGGGTAAGGGAGCTTTGCCTGGCTGCTTTTCTAAGGACACGCTAATTCCATTTATGAGGGCTTCACCTTTGTGATCTAGTCACCTGCCAAAGGCCCCCACCTCCTAAAAGCATCACTTTGGGGGTTTGTATTTCAACATATAAATTTTTCAGGGACACAAACATTCAATCCATAGAATGGTCCAACTATGTATCTGAGACTTTACCTACATTGATTTAAAACTACCTAGCAAAATAGGTATTAGAATCCCTACTATGTAGAAGCGAGACCTGAGAGAGATAAAGAGGCAGCAAGTGAAAGCAGACCTTTCCACATTTCCCCCAAAACACTCAGATTTCTCAAATCTTCCTGCTCTACATTTCTATATTTATTTATCACTGAAATCTCTATTTTGACTGCAGTGAGGGGAATGGAATGAGAAAAGTGTCCTGTTCTGCACTCAACTGCATGTTGACATGTACGTGAATGTTGGTGTGGCTGTCATGGCCAGGCCAGGTGAAGATGGTTAACTTTCATCTGTGTTACCAGCGGTAGTACTCATGTTAGACCAAGCAGAGAAATCTCTTCTTTTTGCATTCTCTCGCAGCCTGCCCATACTGTCAAGGAAATCAATTGCACAGTGGTACCAGGACGGGTCCCCCGGAAGATGCTGTCCAGTGTGATGGAAATGAAGTTATTGCGTGGGTTAGGATTAGGACATCTGACATTTAGGTGACGAAGGGGGATTTGCTTGTGCAGTTTTCTGTTGCCACTTGCTCGGGAGTGAGCCAAATGTAAAAGAAGGACCAAATTCAAAAGGAGAGGCAAAGGCCGGCTGATATGCGCAAATTACGATCATATCAACAAACGCCATGTTTTTTTTTCTGGTTTTCAAGGTACAAAATATATTTTTAAGTACAATTTTTCTCAGTTTTTCCACTATCGAGGATGTCTTTTCTTATATTTCCACTGAGACCTCATATGTTGAAAGATTTTTATCTACCAAACTATTAAGTAAATTAACTCCTTTGCTGAGTTTTTTTCATTAAAGACACAATTGCCCATCAAAGCTTTTAATAGCCTGGGATTATAATATTTCCACGGCGTGCTAATTCTAATTCCAGGCTAAAGCAAAGAAAGTTGACATTTTAATTAGCATAGGTAGCTTTGCCATAGTAAATGAGTCATTTCTACTGGCTTTTTGCAAATACTGAAAATAGCTTCCAGTTGTCCTAAAAATCCAGGCACCTTGGGTTCAGAAACAATGGAGTTGAGATAGTAGCTAAAGTTGTCCAGCAGCTATTGGGTTTACTGATCTGGACTCCAAAGAGAAAGATAGCTAAATATCACCAGAATGTCTGTAGATATGAAGCCATATGATAGCATCACCCTGGACCAGTGTTATGTGAGTGAAGAAGAGAAGTGACACTAAAACTGAGAGACAGCTACACATAAGTGTTCAGGAAAAAAAAAAAAAAAGCCCCCATATCGCCTAGAGGAGATCCCAAAACGGAGTAAGTAACACAACGTCATAATCAGGAAGGAACTAGTGCTTTGAAGGCCAAGGGAGGAAAGTCAGCGGAAGGACTGGCCCAGTGTTAGTGCTGTGCAGAGGTCAAGTGAAACGGGACCAGAGTCCACTGGCTTTTTCTCTCCTGTGTTGTTAAGAGGGGAAAACCGGTATGAGATTGGGCAGATTTGGAATTGAACAGCTGTTTGGATCTCTTCTTAGTTCTGATAGTTCGTCTTTAACCCACTTCTCATCATCGACAGGTAAATATATCCAAAATGTTACAGAACGTGACTTTCTCATTTTCACAGCTATAGAATAATGATAATCAGAGGTGTACCTGAGGGGCCGTACATCAACTCTATTTTAACTGAAAAAGCTTAGAATCCCAAGGAAACCCACCTAACTTTAGTATAGCAATTATCAAGTGTAAGCCATTGCCTAGTGAAAATGAGGCATGTTTAGTAGCTGCATTAAATCTTTCAGGTCACTGGGTCAGATGTTATAGGAAATTGTATAAGAGAATAAATACAGATTACTGATTACATTCAATAATCTATGAGAAGAATCTGCCCTAGGACAGTGGTAATTTGATTTTTTAAATCTTATTTTCTTCCTCTATTCACTATTCCCAGACAACCGTAACAAGATCAGTATAATCTGCCCGGATGCCTAATGTTAACAGATAACTATTCTTTAGGAGAAAAGAATCACTTCAAAATGTATTCTTCTACCTGAGAAAAAATTTGTCATAAAAATTGACATTGTGAGTGCTGCGGCATGCCACCCGGATCTCCCCTTTAACCCACTTCCCTGGCCAGCTGCTCCCTACTGCCCCTGCTTTGTAACAAAATCCATCCAAAATGTTACTTGCACTCATTGTCTCCAATTCCTCTCCTGCTATCCTCTCCTAAACCCACCTGAGCAGAACTTGCTGCCACCATTACACTGAAACTGCTCTTGTAAAGGTCCCCAATCACAAACACAGTGACAAATCCAGCCGTCAATTCTCAGCCCATGCCCAACTGGACACACAGCAATGTCTGATACACTGGATCGCTATATGATTCATTACACTACATAGCCATGATTCCCTTTGAAATTTCTAGGACACCAGCCTCCCTTCCCAAACCAACTCCATCCATGGTCTTCTCATATTAGTTCATGGTCGCTCCATTTTTCCAGGTCAACACTTCAGAGTCATCCTTGACTTTTTTCTTTCTCTTGCAAAGAATAGCCAACCCAGCAAGCAATTTCTGCCAGTGCCATCTTCAAAATTTATCCAGAATCTGACCATTTTTCCCCACCTATACTGCTGCCATCCTGATTCTATCCACTCTCATCTCTCACCAGAACAACTGCAAGAGATATCGAAACCATCGCCCTGTTTTCATCTTTGCCTCTCTTCGGTCTGTTCTCGATTTGGCAGCTAAAGCAATGTTTATAAAACATAACATCAAATTATCCGTTCCAACGCTCAAAACACAATAGCTTCTCATGCAATACCTAGTAAATTCCAACCCCTAGAACGGTCTACAGGACTCTACAGGGTTTGATCTCCCTATTAGCTCTCTGACCACCCTTCCTACTGTTTAATTCTTCGCTTACTCCATTCCAGCCTCCTTGCTGTTCTTAGAAGAGGCCAAGCAAATTCTTTTTGTTTGCAACGCTCTTACCTCAGATACCCATATAGCTAATTCTGTTACTGCTTTCAGATCTTTGCTCAAATGTCATCTGCTCAGTGAGACTTACCCTGATCATACTATTTAAAATTTTTAAAAACCCTTGATATTCCTGATCCCCTCTACCTTACTGTAGGTTTTTTATTTTTTATAGCACTTATCACATTTGAGTAGTCTATATGAATTGCCTCTTATTTACTGTGTGTCCTCCTTATGGGGACACAAATTCCATGAGAGGAGGGACTTGGCTTGCTTTTTTCACTGATGTATCCCAAGTACATAGACTAGAGCCTGGCACATAGTAGGTGCTCATTAAATACCTGTTAAATGAATGGCTTTGGTGGTACTGTCTTTCTTTTATTATTATTATTATTATTATTATTATTATTGTTATTATTATTATATTTTTTTAACTGAAGAAATGATTTAAATTTTTTCCCCCTTCTACCTCCCTCCTACCCTCTGATAACCACTAGGCCATTGTCCATGTCCACGAGGGTGCTGTCTTTCTAACCTGAGCACACTGTTGCTTGTTCTGACTTCCTTTGGTGACTGACTACTCCGAAGAGATTAATGTGTTTCTATGTATTCTGCTAAGGATAGGATTTTGTTATCATTTTTATTGAGGTAAGAGTCACATACAATAAAATTAACCATTTAAAAATGGACAACTGAGTGTATACATTTGCTCAATTCTCTGATATGATCTTATTTCTGTAATAAGATTGATTTTTATTTCCATATGCCTTCCCATTCATTCATTTATTCACTCATCTATTCAGCAAATAATTACTGAAAGCCTATTATAAACTAGGTACTATCTAACATGCTAAGGATATAGCTGACAAAATTCCCATGAACACTAAGGTCGGGAGAGATAAACAAGATAAATAAATATTATTATATTGGTCAAGAACTTGGGAGAGGAATACAGAGGTGCACTCATTGGCCTCCCACATGGCCCCACATGACCGAAGCCAGAGTCCGCAATCCCATAGCTCGAAAAGGTGACCTTTTTCTTCCATCTGCATTGCTGCTTGCAAGCAATATAGACAGGGACTCTGGCCCTTTTACATATATATGGGATGAATAAAACAGTGGAGGCATTCACATAGCAGAGGTGCAGATTCGACATGTAAACAGGAGACAACGGGGGTTCTGGGAACTGCTAGCAGGTGTAATCCCCCGCGACCACGCATTGCTACAGCCACCGCTGAAACCTCACAGCTCCACAGCTCTTCCTGCAGGGTTGGAGCCAAAGGCGGGGGTGGGCATCTTAACGGTGGAGCTGAAACCGTGTGCATGCGCTCCGTCAGGGACAGAATGAGGAAATAACTCGCTTTTTTCAATTTCTACAGTGAGAGGTATGGATCTGCTTCCCACTGAGGCCACCTAAAGAGATCATTTAAAAATCAACTGGTTGGGTATTGGGCTGCCTGCCTGGCCAAAACAGAGATACATCCATCATATTAAAACTGTGTTATTTCATGCACCTTAAGTCCTGCTAATCTTACTTTTCTATTTCTCTTTTTCATAAGAAACGCTTAGGCTGATTTGTTTTTTCTTTTAATCTGATGGCTAGAAACTGGGGGGAAATGCTATTTTAACACTGCAAGTACTTTTGTCTCCTGACAGATGGAGAATCGAATTAAAATCTGAGGCAAATCGCCCCTTCATTTTCTGGGGGGTGGGGGGGGATTCATTTCCTTCAACAACACAGCACCCATTCCAAGTACAGATGTTTCTCACAGACCTATGTCTAAAGAATTAGGTGGAGTGTTAAGATAAATGTTTCTTGTTTTCTGTAAGGAGAGAAACTGTTGTATGTCTTTATATTATCGTCAGCTTTTGTGGAGATATGTATGTGTGTGTATGCATGTGAACTTGAACTCAAGTTCATGCACTTTCTCAGAGTAAAATTTGGGAACAACGACTCTAAAAACTGAAGAAATATAATATTTACTGAGAGCAGACAAAAACTTGGAAAAAAGATCTAGAAATATAATGTTCAACATAGGATATAGTTTAAAAGGGAATGACAGTTTAGAAAGTATACTTATTTTGGACAACGTTGGGTGTGGCTATCTTTTGGAGGCCCCAGAAGAAGACCATAACGGGGTGGGTGGTGAGTAGGCTCCTCTCAGGAGAGGGCACGTCTCACCAGCACCAATCCAGCCGCTACTTCATTCTGACGCGGCCACTGCCACATGCCACACGCACTTCTAGCTCCAGGAGCCCAACCTTACAGCTGCTGCTAGCTCTGCTGTGACTAAAGAAAGAGCTGCCTCTCCCTTCCCTGTCACGTCACTGGCTCCTGACACAACATCTGACATGAGGGTTGCTGAGTTGGCACAGCCTGGGTGACCTGGCTGCACTCTGACTGCCAGGCAGACGGAGCAAGCCCGTCTGCTTCCGAGAGAAGGTCTTTGCCCACACTCCACATCCCTCACCCAGGTGGGGGTTCCCAAACATGGGAAAGAGTTTGAACAGACAAAACAATGACAACTGGCCACTAAACATCCCAAGATCATTTTAAACATGGTGTTGCTTCATAGTACAATCAAATGTTAATTAGTCTTGCTATATTCATCTTCATTTTCTACCTCAGAACCAAGAGATACAGCCATATAATTGCCTGATAAATAGGAAATTAAATTTGCTAGTCTTAAAAATTCTTTTAAATTCATTCATTCAATCCATTCAATGAGTACCTATTAAGAGCCAAATCAGAACTTGTAACATTTAGTAATAATTTAGAGTTAGGAGAGCTGAGAAGCAATGTAGAATGTCTTACGTTAATATTTTATTTAACATCCTAGTACTATTCAAATTATTTTAAAAAATTTAGAAAAAATAAATGTTTATAATTCTATTATCCATCTGAATTGTTCTGTCTTTATCTTCTTTTCCAAGTTTTTTCACATCTCTGATATTTTTTTCATCTTGAATTCTTATGGAATTGTATTTGAAATATCACAAATTTAAAAATGAAGGCAGTCAAGAATAATAATACTGCTTTTTTTTTCTTTTCTGTTTTTGCAAAGAGCTCTAGAGACACAAAGACATCTCCCGTGAATCTCAAAATATATTTTCAAACATGATATAATATAAACATACTTGTGACAAAAACTACAGTCTGATATTGAGACAGATTTGTTAATAAATAATTACTAAAACATAGAACAGTCTAAGGCCATGCTACCCTGAACAACCTCAATCCCATCTGATCTCGGAAGTTAAGCAAGGTCGGACCTGGTTAGTACTCGGATGGGAGACCACCTAGGAAAACCAGGTTCTGTAGGCGTAAAAAAATAACAAAATAAGGGATTGTACGCTGACAAGGTCCTTGTAATCTGTGAAGTAAACCAAGGGTTGTCTTGCCTAAAAAAAAAAATAGAACATGTTTGACTTTTCACACTTAAATAGTTAATCTACTTTAAACTGAATTTTGCTTATGGTTAAAAATAAGATATGTTTTAATTTCCTTTGATATGAAATATTATCCCAGAACCATTCATTAAATCATACATCCCCTCCTCAATGATCTGCAACGTGAGCTTCATCATATCTCTCACTGAAATTCAGACACAGCTGTCTGCTATGTCCCACTGCACTGTCTGACTCTCCTTGCATTAATGCCAGGTACTCCAAGCACAGTAAACTGCTCCAGGCAGTTTATTTATTTGGAGGAGGCAAGACATGCTCAAGCACCTGGTTCCTGTGGCATAGGCAGGGGATCATCTGAAAGGTACCTCCAGAGAATGACCCCATTTTAGGGTTTGTGAATTCCGAAAGTGACCACATCCAACGCCAATTATAACTTGTTCTATGTGTTGTACTTTTTTCCTATTATCCCCAAACTTTCATTAAAATTGTGCCAAATGTTATAGCCTTGCCTCATCTTTCACCCAGGGAAATAAGAGAAGGAACACAGAAACAATGGGATGAAATAGCGCAAGGCAGGGCAGCTGTTCGAAGACGATGCTCCACAAATATGTTCATGTTTCTGCAGTCGGGGCTTTCTGAGAAGAGAGGCTAATTGAAGAGCAACCCTAAAGATAGAGGTGTCTGGAGACAGGTAGAGATTTATCTCACTGGGACCATTTGTTTTGATTACAGAGTGGTGAAAGAGAGATCTTTCCTTCCTCTCCCCAGAGTATTTGTTTACATTCTCTTTCCCCTCCCCATCCTCACCCACTTCCTTCCAAGCCAGAGGGGAGGGTGGGCAGATGTGCTAGCAACTCCTATATAAATTTCAAGCTTCAAAATTTGGCGATTCCTTCCTTAGAGTACAAACCCTGTATGTGCAGGTACATGTGCGTTCACTGTGCCACCTCAAGGATAATTTAGGGCTTGGAACTGATGTAAACTAGTCAGTGAGAAAGGTCTGTTCCCTGATTCTGAGGTCTCATGTTTATAGATATACATATATAGGTGATATTGATATATAAATATGGATATGGATATAAATTTGGGTATAAAGACACATTCGGAGATATAGAAAATTATGGCAGGTTAACTTGTTTGCTTCCAAGTAAGGTAACATTTCAGACTTTTCACAGCTTCAGACTTCACAGGAGCTACGATCCAAGTAAAATTTGGAGATCACTGAAAGTGATCTTGACAGTGGTCCAAAAGCAACATGGAGACCAGAAATCTGGGGGTGGATGGTACCAGGTCTGCAAGAGGCATCTAGGACAGATCTATTCTCAGAGTTTCCAGTAACTCTATGGGGCAACAAAATTGGTAATAGACTGAATTTTTTATAATCGATAGAACTGGGAGGTGAGGGTAGAGAGGTGGGCTACGGTGTGACTAAAATTAGCAAGCTGACATTGAAGAATTTGGACTTCATTTTACAGGCGATGAATACTTTTAAGCAATGATGAGATTTGCGGGGGTTTTGTTTTGTTTTTGTTTTTTAAGATCACTCTGACTGCAATGCCTAGCATAAATTATAAGTGACTAACAGTAGGGAGAAAAAAAATAGAGATGATTATACTAGTCTAAGTGACAGATGATGAAGTCTTCAACTAAGGTCTATAGATTCTGGTCCTGTCTCTCTTAAAGTGATGTTAAAATTAGATCTAGCTTCTCTGGTGATTGAAAATGCATTTCTTCCTGATTCCGGAATTTGGATTATAGCAAATATGCTTCTTGTGCTCATTCAAACTGAATATACAATCAGTTCTCCACTACATCTTTTCTTGCTACACCGTACCTTATAACTAAATATTCAGCAGATTCTTGAGTCACATCTTTCCCCAAAAGGGTCTCCATACCTCTCTGCCCTCAAGATGCCATGTCTCTTTTCCACTCTTCCTTCTCTTCCTCCTCTCATTCTGTAGCCCTTATACAGAAGACAAAAGGGAAATACCAGAAATGTGTTTTCTTCCCTTTTGCCTTTTTTCCCTCCTCTTTCTTCTTATAATCTACCTCCAACTTCTTAATTTCCTCCTGTCATTCCATCTCTGAAAGCTCCCATATATAGCTGATAAATGACACTGACAATGACCCTAGCTATAGCCAAGAAAAGAATATTTGGGACTTGAAATACCTCAACTCCCATGCGTCTGCAGTCCTAGTTCCTGCTGCTGTTGACCTTGTAATCTTTTTCTCCATCAAGTTCTGTATAATTTGAACCTACACCTTCAGTGCACCTTGGTTCTTCATCCTCTTGACGTCTATCTGAGTCCCTGAGGATTCTACATCCATTCACGAACTCTCCTTCTTTTCACTGCTGATGTCCACACGGCCTTTATCTCAGGAGGCACTCACCCCTCAGAGAGAAGCTCTCTCGTGATAATCTTGCAAAATAGGCACAAAATAGATATTATCTCTCTTTTATAAATGGAAAAATGAAGTCACAGAGACATGAAGTGACTTACTTCAGAGTCACACAGTACATCAGTGTCAGTGCCGAGACAAACAGCCTGGCTGCCTCACTCATCATGTAGTGCTTTTTCTAGGACAACATCCTAACTAGTTAGAAACATTTTTCAAGCAAAAGCCTTCCATTCATTCTCAAGGATTTAATTAAAGCTTTCCACAATACTCAAAGAAAAAAAGGAAAAGGAAAAGCTTAAAATAGCCTATAATGTAATTCTGATTGCCTTTCTCTTAAAAAAAAAAAAAAAATCAGGCCTGTAGCTTCGTCAAAATACTTGAGCTGTATTTCAGACACAAACCAGAGAACTTGAACAGTTATCTAAAGTTCAAGAAGAAGCCTTTTAAAATTATTTCCAACTGTCCAGATAAAACAGGGTATTTAATGATTTTATTAGTATAATCAAAATAAATCAATTTCCATCCCATTCTATATATACAAGAACTGAGAAAAAATGAAATCTAAAGAATGTTTTAATTAGATTATATGATCATACTATTTACTCCCAGAAATATAAACACTTGAATCAATAGTTTAAGAGATAAGCAAGTACCGAACTTGATGCTTTTCCCAAAGACACTAAATACTATTGAAATTCCAAAAAAAAAAAAAAGAATTTTCCTTGAATATACATGACAGGTTGCAATCTCCCACATGATCTCAATAAATAAAATTAGATGGCTTCCTTTCTTGTGTCAGCCATACGAATTTTTCAGTAAGGTTCACACAGTAAACATTTTAAATATTTTATATTTTATGTATTGCAATAAGAAACAGAAAAGGTTCGGTAACCCTCTAACATACAATTTCAATATTCAATGAATATATAAATTCTACATGTTTAAAGATATTATTTGGCTCCACGTTCTTGAATATAAGAATTGTCAAATGTCTTTAGAGTATTTTTTCTTTTTTTCCCTCCAGGTTTACTGAGATATAATTGACTATAACGTAGTTTAAGTTTAAGGTATACAATTTGATGATTTGATGTCAGGAAACTGAAGGTCAGTCTGGTCTTTGGTCTGTGGTAGTTTCTATTTTTATTGCTTTTCTTTCTGCTATACTTGATGCTACTATCAAGTATCTGTTGGATACTCCTTTTTACAGCAAGTTAGAGATGTGCCCCTTCCGAAGTTTGTCCACACAGACTATCAGTTCAGTTATAGGGATCATTCCTCCAGCATCCATGAGCCACTCCTAACAGAGGCCAGCTATCAGCCAAGCTCCATGAATCCCTCCTCTCTTCTTCCTTCCAACCATCAGCCTCTCTCCCCTCATTCTTCTCTCTTCTAAGCAACTTCACTCCATCTTTCGTTGAGCCTGACTTCCCCAAGAATGCTTATATGGTGAAGGTAATACAAAAAAGAAGAAAGGCAGGTCCCTTGATCAATTATTCTCAAAGCACACTGTGCATGACAATCACTTGAAGTGTCTTTGAACATGTATGCCTTATTCAATCAGTTTTAAGTGGATCCCAGGAATTTGCAGGAAGGGCCCCAAATAAATGTAAACAGGTGGTTCCAGGGCCTGGAGAAACATTGGCCTAGGTCCTTCAATACAAACTCTTAGCTGACCCTTCATGAGGGATGGAAATGGAAAAATGCCTCTCAGCTTTTTATAATGAACCTACAATTAGCCTTCAATCTGGAAAAAACAGGAACTGATTTCTTAAATCAGGTTACCTTGCTTCATAAGTTTTATAGATTTTTCCTAAGATATAAAAATTCAGGATAGGACTCAGTCCCTTTGAAATGACAATGGCTAATAGATCGAGTTATTTAATGCTCAAGAAGCAGAAAAGGTATTAACATGATGCATATGATATTAACATGGAATATTTTACATATCTATGTGAATTACATACACATATTTTCTGATATTGCTATTGCAAGTATTTTCACTGCCAGCTTATTTTATAAGCCTATATGTTATACATACACATCTATCCATGTCTTATAGGAAAACACAAAGCAATTTTACTTTTCTCATAGAGAAATTTTTTCTTATTTTGCTTTCACCTCACAGAATATATATCCAGTCTTATAATCATAACAATTTCTACCTAAGAAAAAGAATATGTAAAGAGCACAAAGCATAGTAATGAAGCAACATTCAAAGTGAGTATTTCTTTTCTCCTTTTTTTTCTCCCTCCCAGTAAATACTCTAAGACAGCCATTAGCTGTTCTCAGAAAAAAAAAAAATTACCTTTTTGAAATATGAAAAATTGAAAGCTAGAAAATGTAAAATAATAATGATAAAAATGTAAACAGTAGCCCCTTGGTGGAAAGGTGCATCTAATACTTTTATTGTTATCCTATCACCATTGTACATAAGAAATGGAGCCTCATAGGGAGCATATGCCTATAATTCTGGTTAGATAATTTCTCTCCTTGAATGCCTATCCCAAGAATTGTTTTGTGTGTTATTGTACCATTTACAAAAAAGGGGAGAAATCATTGTGAATTAAATGTAAAATATCACTGTATGTAAAATCACTTTTAGATTGTTTTATTCCTTTGTAGTGTACTACCCTTCTTGCTATTATTCACCAGATGAGAATTCAGTGTATGCTTGCCTTACTACATTGAGATGCCTCCCAAAACTGAGCGAGAAAGTACTTTAAGTCCTTTGATCACAGTGAGAAAAAATTTTCAGGACAGCAAGAGGCAAAGTGTGGTCCTTCACACCCTACTAAATGCAAACCACTTCTGCCCTCTGCCTTAGAATCCATAGCTGGGTGGCTCTCTGAATAGCAGGATCAGACACACAGTGACTGCTTCAGAAGCAACCAAGGCTGTGTGCAGTAACCCCAGGTGACCAGTGTACAGGACAGAGATGTACTATTACTTTCTTCATAGAAGAAATTAGAACCCTTTGAGATATTCTATGTTTAAGATGTTCAGCTGTATTTTACTTTATTTTAAGACATTGATGGGAAGATTTTACACCTTATATTCCTAAAGACATTTTTAAAAATAAGAATTCTCTCCAAATGAAGAAAACATTTGACAATGGACTATCAGATGTTATGTGGTCTCCTTTAATATTCTTTCTCTAAGAATAATACATTACAGCCACCAACCATTCACTCATTACCTTTGCAATAGAAGAAAAATGGATCTTAGCAGGGACCCAAGTCTCTGAGACCCAAGGGGATTTGCCCAGGAATGTCTTATAACTACACTAAAACAAGAGGAGAGACAGAAAGAGAGAGACAGAGAGAGAGAGAGGATGGAAACCCCTAAAACATAAAATTCATTAGGACAGAAAAGATGAGAAAGGATTTATTGAGAGATATATTTCTGAAGACATTGTGTGAAATCTATTTTATTACTAAAAACTTATTTTTTTTTATTGTCTATTAGTTTCAGACATACTTTAGCTCCATTTCTGAATTATTTTGCTTAGCATGGCTCCTAAAGGTATAGCTTTCAGAATTTCTGCCTTTCCTCCTCCTTGCTTTTGGAAAGCAGTTAAAGACTTGATAGCCAAGACTTAAATGCATCAAGGGAAGTAATTAATCATTTTGCAAAATGAGGTCACACTCTTTGTAATGTGAAAACTCGCAATTTAGGTAACTGTTTAGCAAATCTATGTTTTCTTAATATTGATATGACTAAACAGAAATGTAATTTATACTTTATTTCAGATACCTAGTCTTAAAATTATAGTTCATCTATCTTATTGAGATTAGTTAATTATTTCTGAAAACTCTAGAGAGCTATTGACGCAAATGAGAGCTAGATGCTGCCTCTAAGGTGCAGGAAGCAATTCCTGCTAACAGTTCATTCTGGATCCATTAAATTTCTCTTGGGATATTAATATATATAAAATATAAACTGCTTTTGTATCTTCTTAATTTTTTCCTATTATTAAAAAAACAAATTCTCTCTTCTATGTGGAGTTCATTAGTGATTTCAATGTTTGTGAGTGTGGGTGTAAGAAAAGGCTCAAGGAAAGCAGAAAATATATGCTTTCTATAAACTTGAGAAATGGAACAATCACTTTGGAATTATAGGCAAAAAGATGATGCTTGGGAAATAGACAATAAGACTTTTAAGCAAGTTTTGTCTTTCTGATTTTGTTTTTAAAGACTCCAATTTTTCTACTGTTCGATATAATTTTTAAGAGCTTTGCTCAAGGGAAGTTTGGGAATGTGGAAAAAATCAGGCAACAGCACATATATATTATATAGTATTATTTCATGGTATACAAAACTGTTTTCATTTTGTTAGACTTAAGAGCATATCAGAGTGTATACTGTTCTCTTTGAAAACTTATATGCATAAAAAAAGCAGGACATATCAAACAAAACAGCAATTTGTAATTCACTCTACCATAGTTTTTAACTGTATCTTTGGTTTTGTTGCATCAGTAAGGGCACCGTATTGTGATGTCCATTTTTTCACCTGTGAAAAAATTCATTTAATTCATCAACAGCATTTTATATTGTTACAAGAAAAATTCATTTGAGAATAATGACAAAAAAACTCAAACATACAGAAAGACTGTTTTAGACATAGAATAGTTATAGCTTAATTTCCCCTTAAAATTGAATCATTTCTTCTACAACTGGAGACAGATATGGTTTGATAATGTCCCTAAAATATGATTCAGAACAAATGGATTTAACATTACAGAATAATGTCATTAAATTTTGGATTTTTC
>CM053517.1:11334926-11374666 GCA_028627145.1 Eidolon dupreanum
CTAGCTGACATACACCGAGTTCCAAAGACACAGTTCTCAGACTCAGACCTCTGGAGCACAGGTGAGCAGAAAGGGAGAGAATGATGTAAAAACAAATACTTCAAAAAAAGATTATAGATGTTTCAATATAAGTCACTAAGCAACTAATTTTTGATTTAATTTATACTGCTAGAATTTTTGGAGATATATGCTTAAGTTATGAATGACACTATAGGAAAGGTAAATAATAGTGAGCAAGTCAAATGTACATCTAACTAAAATTTTAAAAGAAGGAGAGAAATAATAGGGCACAGGCAATATTTGAAAAAAATATCATTGCTAAAATATGGATGAAAGCCACCAATCCACAGATTGAATAATCCGCTGAATTCCAGACAGGCAAAATAAAAAGAAAACCATACCCACTCACATTATATTGAAATTATGGAACACTAAAAACAAGTGGCAAAGAGTAAAAAGCAGCCAAGAAGGAAAAAACTTTAAGAAAGTGCAAATTGTACTGCCAGCTAAATCTCAAAACAGAACAACAGAAGTCATAATATAGTGCAATAGCATTTGAGAGAAAATAATTGTCAAGCTACTATACCTCACAAAAATACCTTTCAATACCAAGAACAAAATAAAAATATTTCCTGACAAATAAACTAATAAATTCACCTTCAGTAGAGCTTCACCAAGCAAGTTCTATAAGGAGTTCTTCAACCAGATGGATATTCATATAAAAAAGAATGTCTGAGAAGCAAAAAAGAATAGTAGCAGGGAGAAAAACCCATTCATTTATAATAGTAAAAGTTTTAATTTTCCAGAAAAATATTCCAATTCTAAATTTGTAGGCATAAAATAATCTATCCTTAAACACATACAGCAAAATTTGACAGAATTACAAAGCGATATAGAAAAATCCACAGTCAAGAGGGGAGATTTTAACATACCACTTTTTGTAACTGGTAGGTCAATAATGCTGTTTCAAAAAATGATCATAAATTACAGTATGCATGACCCTTTCCAGTGTGATTTTGTCACTTTTCCCATGAAGTGTGAAGTTTATTTCTGCACCATTTGAATAAGAGTTTGGGTATGTAATTTGCTTTGGCCAAAGAGTCATTAGCAAATGTGAAACAAGCACTTCCACACTGGGGCTTGCTCTCTTGATGGTCTTGGGAACCATACAACCACCACCAAATGAATAAGCCTGGGCTATCCTGCTGCATAAAGAAGGCTTTGGGCTTGGTTATCTCCATCACCCCTCCTGACAGCCCTCCAATGCAATGACCAGTTCTATGGATGCTATGGACCACTTATGGACCACTAGGTGGCCACTAATGTCTGAATAAGCCTACTTGACGTCCCTTAGAACAGAGATAAGCCATTCTAACTGACTTCAGTCCAAACCGTTGGCCTAAAATGTATGAACAAATAATTATTATTTTAAAGCAATAAATTTTGGAGTAGTTTGTTTTGCAGTGAAAGCTGATACAATTACCATTTATAGAAGCAAAAGTAAAATTAAAATAATATATTGCTTATTGATACATAATACAAAGTTGATAAAAACTATTTTGAAAAGTAAGAGGATGATTAACACAAAAGTCAAAATATTGCCCAAGATGAGGACAGAATTGCAAAAGGGCATACAGAGAATTTTAAAAATATCTGTGATATTCTATTTTTTTCCTTGGGTAGTGGTACATTTATTTGGCATTTTATTATTATCTTCTAAAAGATAAAAGATGTTTATAAACTCTGGTAGAAGTATATTGCACATTTAAGAAAGGAGAAATATAAATTAAAAAGAACAGCAAAATCAATACCATATATTGGGGAGAGACCATAGGGAATAAACAGAATGGAAAGAAAAGTTCTCCACAAATGGCTGGAAATGATATCCAATATACGAGTAAAGAAATACAGCCAAAGATATCTGACTGAGCAGAAACTGTATTTGGAAGTAAATTAAAAGAATTATCCTTGTCTCTGAAATATTTCTGAATAACTCTACTTGGTGAATCACAGGCTTCTGAGAAAGTGATGCAGAGCAATTTAACGACTCTAAAAACTTCTGACATTACCTAAATATTCTAGGCAGGTAAAAAAATAAAATAAAATAAAATAAAATTATAAAATAAAATAAACCAGAATATTCAAGAAAATCAGACTATGAGTACCAGGAATGCTAAAATGGAAAAGGTAAAGGAACTAAAATAGAAAGACTCTCTGTACATTTATCTATTTTCTGTACAAGCTGGGCAAAGGAACATTTTATTAGCATTTGGAACTTTGAGCTCAAATTTCAGTGCAGGCCTCTAATAAACTCTATTGACCCAACTGAAGAATTATTTTTGCTGAGGCTTACATCAGCCTAGGAACCTGGAAGAGGAGCAGCCTTGGCCAGTCTCACACTCCTGTCACATTAGGCTGTGTGCTATGAGAGGAAGCAAGAAAACAGAGGCAGGCTTTTACCCCTTTGGGAGCCTGTGTGGTGGAGAACATGATATCGCTGAAGCAATCCACAAGGGAGGATGAATGTCAATCATGGGAGGTGGAGCTGGCGCCTCAGGGTGCCTGCTGGGTAGAGCGGGTCATTCATTCCTGTTTGCCCGGGAAAGTTGGATTTATACCATTGTTCAGGCATAATTATTAACAGCACTCCATCTCAGAGAAGTGTCTGTTTTGACAATAAATTATATAGTCATCCTATTTATAAAGAAAGTCTTTTGAAAGGAGTTCAGAGCAATGAGGCTGAAAAGAAGAGCCTGTTTGTTTTCCCAGTCTCATCTTCACCCATGTTTGATAAGCACCCCTCTCCAGGACATGATAGTATCCCCAGGCTCCCCCACAGTCACTTTCCTTCCTTCCCCCATGCTCCCCACCTTTTCTCCAACGATAGATATCACGTCATCACTCTTTTCATTCCAAGTAAATGGAAATCTCTTTATAGGAGTCCCCATACTTAGGATTCGAACTGGTGGGGGCAGGGGAGAGGCAAAGTGGGGAGAAATATGGGACTATAGGATAAAATAAACACTGAAAATTCCTGTTCTGAGTATGTCTCAATTTTCACTGCAGTTTTTTCTTCGGTTATAAAAAAACTGCTTCAATATAAATAGATGCTATTTTCCAGTGTCAGATGTTCACATTTGCCTCAGTGGAGTATATTAAACCACATCTTCAATCCAATGAATTACCTTTCATTCGCTCATGTTTACTTTTATTTCTCCATGTGCGCTGGAGTGTTTTCAATAGCTACAAGTTTTGCCTTCATCAGATTTTCCACATAGAAAAATTATATACTTACTATCGAAGATGACTGACAAGTTTGGTTGTCATTGTGTGGAATTGAAAATATCTAAAATACCTTAAAGTAATCTCCTAGATCCCAACTTTTCTTCTTTAATTTCCATTCCCATGTGATTTTAGCATTCAGCTTCTAAAAGCTCGTATTTGCGTTTTTTCTTTTTTTTTTTTTTTAAGGTGAGAACTCTACCATCTGCCTCTACAATGATCATATTTTTCTCTAAAATAAATACAGTACAGACCTCTCATTTTCTAAGTTAAAATTTCAGTCTTATTAAGATAGCTGACATTTTATAATTCAACCAGAGGCCAATTTTTTTCAGAGGGATGTTCTAGAAGAGAAACCAACATCAGGTTATGAGCTGGACATGAGCTATTGATTCATTCAACAAACATTTATGGAGTGACTACAATGAGCCAGACTAGATTATGAGCCTAGTTTTACAGCTGTCAGAGGAAGTAAAGCCAATGATAGTGGAATGTCCTCATTTTCCGTGCAACTCGCGTCTCCTCCCTAAAAGATTTCAGATTAGCAATTCAATATCCAAGGAGCAGTAGCAGATCGGAAGTCAAAATATCAATTTATTGATTGTTTAATGCCCTTTAGACTAAAGTTAAATGCTCTAGTTAACCTTGAGATCTGACTGTGACATTTTATTTTTCAGTCCTACCCCTATTCCTAACATAAACTTAGGGTTCAGCATGCATTAGTTGTCTTCAGAGAAAAAGAAATGGGGGGAGCGGGGGGCTTGAATCCCTTCGACCACCTAATTATAATAAACAAGAGAAGAAAATGAGGAACTTTCACCTAATTTTCTCAGAAAAGGAACAGGAAGGATATACAGATATAGAGGGACACGGATGGAGATACATGGAGGTATAGATATATATAAAAGAAGCTGTGAGTGAGTGCTGGGTTTTAATGCCCTTAAAGTTAATTATATAACAAAGTGGCTCTGACTAATTGACTTACCAATTCTTCCTTCAGTTTTGAAGCAAGCTCAGACTGAATTGAAGAAGTTTCCGCCCCAGGAGGAGCCAGGCGCTACGCTGGTGTTACTGATACAAAGGTCAACATCACACCCTCAAATTGTTCGAGAAAATGGCAAATGAATCAACTATCAAGCTCCTTTCAAGGCTGGAACTATGTGATTCTTCTACTAAATATGTCTAATCTAATCAGTAGGTCAAGAAGTAGCTTATAAATTTTGATCCATGTAATCACAAAGCTCTAAGACAACTCTAGAAATTCACTGTAATTAAACGTCTTGTTTAAGTCGACTCTAATATTTTCAGAGTATATCCAATCCCCACAGTAAGATGGGTTTGGGCTTCTAATTCATGAAAAGTAACACAAAGGAACCATGGTTTCAAAAAAAAAAAATGTGAAAACCACTTAGATTCTCATTCATTCATTCATTTATTCAATAAATACTGAATGGGCACCTAATATATGCAGGCACTGAATATGCAGCAGTGAGCACAAAAGCCAAGAACCCTTCCTCAAGGAATTTATTTTTATCATAAGCACAAAAAAATATGCATAAGTCACAAAATTATTCTTTTGAAACAAGTATGGATTTCTTATAAGTTTCTTAGAAGCGAATAAATTTATGCCATGAATTAAAAAGCACAGGGGAAAAAGGCTGCTTTAAAAATCAGATAAGAAACTTAAAAGCAAAAATTAAATGGTACACAGGATTATCTCATTAGCATGAATATGTGGTTTTCCTCTGCTCAAATATAGATGTCACTCATCGATCATCATACTCTTTCCACCTGAGCCCAGAGGTAATCTCAGAATCTTTTTCATAGTCCTCTAGGCTGCCAATAACAAACAATGTGGCAGATACTCAGGGTGAGACCATTGTCGTCACCAATGTGACAGATGTACAACAGCTATCACAAATGTTTAGTGAGTACCTACCAGCTACTGCGAACTGCTAAAAGTTAAAAATAGGACCAGAAGACATTGACACTCTGATTTTTCCATTATCCCAACAAGGCCTGATTCTTAAGAATTCCTTGATAGCTCTGATGAGTAGGGAAACATCTTTTTAATATTTATACTAAGTCAAGTTGGATTTGACATATTCACCAATATTAATATCAGTTAAAAGCCAATTGGTATTTTAGAAATTGTATTTAAAGGAAGTTACTTAGAAAATATCTCACTCTAAAAAATGGATTCAGTTGTTCTGAAAACTAGACTTCTTTTTCCAGAATAAAGTGATGTATAATAGATCTCTTGCTATTAGAAGGAAATATATCACATTATTATCACTCCGCAGCAGTGATATAATGGTTAATTTCAAAATTTCAATTTTTTCTGAATATCTAAAATTTATTGAGCACTTATTTATTATACACAATGATAATCTTTTGTTACAAATGATAACTTACATTTATATGAGGTTTTACAACTTTCAAATACATTTAAAGTTCATCTCATGTAGTGTTCACCATCACTGCACAATGATTAAATAGCAAGATTCGAATTGAGATCATCTGACTGTAGATTTGATTCACTGACCAACTATCTATTTTAAAGACATTAATGATAAAGCTTTTTCTGATCCTACAATCAAACATGATATCATCCTCATATATATACATGTACATATGCATATATATATATATTTTTTTTTTAAATAGACAGCATGTTTTTGGCACACGGTTTGCATTACTTGGTGTTACTTCTCTATGTTTATTCTTTGAAGTTCTACAGTACTTCTGTCGTATACTTCTTTTGACAATTACCTTGGACCATAGTTTTTCATACTGCCTTATTTCCCTTACTAGATTTATAAGTACTTGAAAGCTGACGAGATCTTGTGGTTTCCTCAGCAACTGATATACTCTGATCTGATGGGTCATCGAATCCCTCTGCTTACAACTTCTCCCCAAAGATGGTCATTTGTCTAACCTGGGTCATCTTTTATTTCTCAGTCATCTAAAAGTCATAGCTAGTGGAATCCTGAGCTTATTATTTCTTACCTGCCAATTATTTCTTGAGTAACTTCCAAACCACAAAATAATCCCCTTCCCAAATATGGGAACACTTTCTCTTCTCCTTCTAAGATCAGATCCAAACTCCACAGTTGCTGTAAACATCATTCATACACTTATCCTTTATCACCAACATCCTGATGTCTAACAACATCCTTTATGCCCCTAGCAGAAAAGGGCACTCATTCTTCAATGTTCACATTCAGTGATTTATAAACTAGTGTCGTTTATAGAGACCCTGATCTCAAGATTCCAGTAGATTAGCTGCTTCTTTATATCAATCAAATAACGAGTGTTTTTGGAAAACCAACTATTTAGATCATACAGTGCCAGTCACTCTAAGAACTATCTCTATGCTAGCTGAGACTGAAACTTAATATTTTTTATTACTTTTTAATTATTTGAGGTTGTAATCTTTTGTTTCTGGAATAAAACACTACAGTGATTTATGGTAGGGTTAACTCAAAAATTTAATAGCAATATTATACCATCTTGTTAAAATCCTAATTATTTTTCTGTGGGTTGTTACTGCTACCCAACACAACAGGGAGGTCTAGAGGCATAAAATGACATCACTCTTATCTTGGGTCACACATCCTATATTTGAAGAAGGGCAATAAATGTAACTGATATAATTACATTAATTTCAGACTGTGAGCCCCCCTACTATGGTAAGCTCTTGAAGGTCAATTACTAGGTCTTACTCACTTGTGTCTCCTGTATATTAATATTTTGTTGAATCAGAGAATAATATAAGAACAACATGCTGAAATAGCTGATAGAAAATAAATTCTTATAAAATTTGAAAGAAGAAAATATTCTAATTTCCAGAACTAGTCATATGAAACCATTTTTACTTTGTCACAACATTTTGGTAATATGGAGCTAGGACTCCAAAATAAATAAGATTAACTTCAAATACAACACACAAAACTTTTGATGATATTATAGTCACTCCATATTCCTTAGAATCATTAACATTGATTTAGGTTCAGTATTTCTCATTGTTTCTCAAAACTTATATTTTGTCTATTTCGGAAGATATTTCATACACGTCTATCCAAAGAAACTACTTGTCTTTCTTTCACATATAAATATGAACGTTGTCCACATGGCTCTATTCTGAGTTATTTAGTAGTACTATGTGAAATACATGAATCTTTTAATCTTTTTTCCAACTGAAGTTCTAATTATTCCATACGCCTTAGATTAGACTGTTTTTCAAAAAAAAAAAAAAAAAAAAGGTATTATAATCAGGTTTTTTTTTTTTTTTGCAAAAATGATGAATATTTCTTTAATAAATATATGAGACCTTCCCTGCCTCATATATTTTCTTCAGGTCAGATCCTTTAATGCTTTCTAAATGTCAAAATGGAAAATAAATAAAAATAATCTGATTTTCACTAAAAAGAGATTTATACAAGTATATTCATAATATCTTGTCTCTTCAAAAATTTTAAGACATCTTACTAAAAAAAGAGAGAGAGAGAGAGGCATAAAATAAAAATATAATAGAAACAGAGAAATTAGGATTGAGGAGAGTAAAGGAAGCAAGTAGCCAACATAGTAAGTGAAGTCAGTTATAATTTTCCTGACAATCAAAACTAAAAGGGATACCTAATATGTCATACAACTTACAAAGTCATCAAAGAGGAAACATACAAATTCTTCAAAGTATAAATATAGTGACTGGTCTATAAAGTAATAATTTTTCAAAGTACCGTAAAGCAGAAGTAATATCTTGCCATTGCTTTAGGCCAACTAGTATTTATTAAGTATTTAATTTGTTCAAGCATTTACACTTGTGTTGAATATCAAGATGCAAAAACCTCTAGTTCTTACCTATAGAATAAGTATAATCCACCTAGATAGATAAGACATGTGCTTATAAGGGTAACTGATAATACAAGACCATGTATTTTAAATGTGAAATAAATTGTGCAGCCATTAAGACCTGGAGGAATCGAGAGAAAAGAGAGACTGTTGTTCTAGTCTTGAGATAACCATAAGACAAGCAACTCTGGAGGACTAGGCCTGGGATTGGGGCACATGGAGCAGAATGTTACTAGTGCTGAGGGCAAGATGAGGTCAGAATCCAGGGTATCAGAGCAGATGACATGAACAAGTTTTAGTATCCAGAAAACGGATGAAGTGTAGCTTTCAGGGATCCAAGCCAGCCGGAAAGACACAGTGGGAAGTAAAATTCAGAAATGTATTCAGTCTTCAAGCCAGCTACCTAGAAACGAGTGAAGAATAAAGTTCCATCCAGAAGACTTGAAGTCCTGCCTGCTTTCAGACAGAATCCTTGGAGTGAGTGGATAAGGAGGAGTAGAAATAGATGCTTCTCAAAGTGCGGCAGGGCTCTCCATGGACTGGTGCCTGCTGAGAAAATCAACTTCGAGAGTCAAGTTTTGGCAACGAGCAACCCTGAAACCAGAGTGTTCAGAATAGCAAACAGGATAACAAAGGGTCTGGACATCATTACATGTGAGAACTTACTTAAAAACTTGAGCGTGTTCATCTTAGGTAAGGATGACAAAAAGAAGCATAACAGTTGTCTTCAGCCCTTTAAAGGGCTGCCATGTACATCTATAAATGTAAATAATTTTTTGATGCGTTCGTGTATCATTTCTTCATTTTCAAGCATGAAGTATGTAGTCTCAGTTCAAATTTTTCTCAAGTGAATAAGTGGTCTACTTTTAAAAACAAATGAGTTTCCCATCCTGAGAGCTGGAAGTAAGATGGCCCTCTGTCAGGAACGTTGTAGATGACCCTTTGGCAGTGATGCGGGGCCTTACACAGAATCACCACGTTCACTTACCTCCAGCTCTGTCTTCTGGTGAGTCATATTGTTCAACATTACCTGCTTCCCACCAGAGAATACTCACTCCCTTTCATAGGTACCTCGGCTCCCAAGGCTGATCCTTCTGTCTTGAATCCCTCCTAACTGCAGAAAACCAAGGCTGAAAGAGGTCGGTTTACTAATACCAATTCTCCTTCCAGGAGGAAGAACCCAGGAGAGAGGTGGGTGGTAAGGCAAGAGCAAGGGCAGAGAGCATATCCTTGTTGAATGAGGATCTAGGCAGGACACAAACCAGTCCCCCTTTTTGAAACAGAAGGAGTGGGAAACTGTTGATTAGTCAGGATTTTGTCACTCTTCAGAAAGTGGAAAAATGTGTTTGAGGAAAAAGAAATTGAAAATATATGTTGAATCTTCTTTTTGCCCCCTTGTTGTTGTGGTTGATATTATAGCATCCTGCTGCAGCTCTCATTGCTGGGACCACGTGCCTCCTTGGGGCATTCTTCGTCTTTCTAAAATATACTTTTAATAAAACTATTAAATCTCTCTATATACATATATTGAATATATATAATCATATGTGTGTGTGTGTGTGTGTGTGTGTTGAGATAAATTTTTGTCTAAGAATTCATGGCAAAGGATAACCTTACTCAGCCCTAGTACTCATTGCATTTTGTTGGAAGAACTCTAATATGAGGAATCACTGAGAGTCACCAGTTCTTCCCGGTAACAACGCTCAGTGGAGAAGACGTGAGTCACTCACAGCCCCATCACCGTAACCAAGGTCTGAAACTAAAGCTGTTCTAATCCACCCTTCATGGCCCTGCTTAGAACTAAATAGAAATGATTTCAGAGGAGATGGCTTTCAGCTTCTTAGCATCAAATCTTCAATATTGACCAAAAGAAAATCTTCCTCGCATGAAGTAAAGCCAATCACAAGCCAGCAAGGTAATAACAAGGAACAAAACCAAAGCTCGAACTCTATGTCAGTAACAAACTAGATGTTGAGGGCCACAGAGGCCAGAAAAAAATGTTGCATTTTCATCTCTAATGGGTAAATCAGTAAGATTGGCAATCAGAACTCACTCTGACTAGTTTCCAAAAAGTAATTTGAGAATATCAAAATATTTGGGAGGGAGTATCAGAAAGCCAGGTTTAGAGGCTCTGCCACCTGGCAATGCCACCTTCATACCACAGATCTGTCGCAGTGAAGATCCGACGACTGCCGCACCACCGGGCTGGGCCCCCACGGCCTGCACTGCTGACGATGTAACTGGACCTCTTCCCGCTGCCTCTGCAGAATGGCCTCCTCGGCTTCCACCCGCAACAGGCTGGATGCTCCACACACCTTCTTCTTCACGCCATTAGTTCCTGAATTATGGCCTTCCATGAGGAAGCCTCATCGGTGGAGGCTGAGTCACACACCTAGGCTTCTCCCACAAGGCAAAATGGGATGACCAGCATCTGACTTCAACCCTGGAGACACAGGCTCATCAAAATTGGGGAATTTCCCAAATATCAAAAGGCATTCAGAGTTACAGGAGGCCACAGAGTTTCAAATATGCATCTTATCAGAAATGAGCTGCAGCTCCCCATGACCGGCATGGTACTGCCTGACACCTGAGATGAGACCATGGCGACAGGTTTCCCCTTGGTCAGACCACGATCCTCTAAATAATGATGCATGGTGTGACTACATTTAAAAAAGTTGCAACTAACATGAGGCAATAGTGAGTAAACAGAGAAGTTCTTGTCCAGTGTCAAATTATTAGCCTCTTGCTATAGAAAACATCTGATAAATAGCTTAAGCTTAGGCACAAGTTCAGAACAAAGCTTACCCACTTCTGCAGAAATAAGTTAGATAAGCATACACTTTAATTTAATAAAGCTGCAATTTAACCCAAGTTAAGGCAAACTTATAGTACAATAATTTTCCCTCATTATGTAAATAAATATCAGTCTACACAAATATAAGTATAAAGAGGAAGTTACAGTTCTACATTACGCTCACCAAGCAAGCACAGAATCACGGGTAGTTTCTCAGTCTGATACTTGCTGAGTGAAAAACTGTTATGCCTTAAAGACATTTTCTAAGGATTTAGGGTTTTATGATGGCAAAATAGATATTGCTGTCCCTTTCTCTCAGAAACTATCTGAAAATAAAAGAAAGTATTAAGAATCAAAGCACAAACTTCATCTTTGATGAAACCAGGAGACATTTAAACCACAATAAATGAAAATAGAAATTAAATGGAGAGCAGTAGCAAAAGACAGATAGTAGAGGAGGGTGGAATACAAAGGCCCACAGATTTGTAGCACTAATAACAATGCTATCTACCCACAGAGAGCCTGAGGAGGGCTCAGGACTCATAAGCATCACATGAGACAAAAGGCAGATATGAACTGCAGCGATGAAAACTTCAGAGAATGGATGAAGATTGTATAAGGAACAGTTAGGCTGTTCCCAACCCACCATTCAAAGAAAAAGAACAATCAGAAAAGAAAGAGGCTTTCTTGGAGATTAAAAGTACAACAGCTAAAATAAATAACTAAATAGCATAGTTCGAAGATAAAGCTGATAAATCTCATAGAATAGGGTAGGAAGACTAAATGTTGGACAAACGCAGAAGAGATAAGGGAATGAGAAGATACATTCGAGGGGTCCAACATTCTACTAATGTAAGTTCAAGAGAGAAAACAATAAAAGAGTGGGGAGGAAATTATCAAAGAAAGAATACCAGAAATTTTCAATTAATTGAATACAGAAGTCTCCAGATTGAAAGGACCCACCAGCTATCTAGCTCATTGAATAAAAACAGGCCCACATCAAGTCACATCCTTTGGAAATGTGAAAAAATGAAATCCTAAAAGCTTCCAGAGAGGAAAAAATAAATCACAGTCAAAGGATCAGAAAAAATAAATAAATAAATGACATTGAACCAGTCGTCAACAACATTTGAAGTTAGGAAGCAATGAAATGAATCCTTCAAATATCTGAAGGAAAATCACTGTAAATCCTAAATTCTACCCCAAATCAAAATATATATTAAATGTGACTATAGAATAAACACATTTTCACATATGTGATGTCTCATAAATTTACCATGTACTTTCTCAAAAACCACTGAAGGCTGGGTTTCTACTGAAATAAGCAAAAAAAAAAAAAAAAAAAAAAAAAAAATCAAGAAAGAAAAAGATATAGGATAAGGGAAGCAAAGAATCCAACAAAGACACTCAAAGATGAATCCCAGTGTAAATCTTAGGGTACCAACTACGAAGCAGACTGGAGAACACAACCCCGAAAAAACCTCCACAGAGGCATCTTCATGCAAAAAACAAGAATCTGATTGATGACTCATTCATTTCAAATATGACAAATTGTATCTAGACAGCATGGAAGGTTATAAAAATACTTAACAATAAGTACAAAGAAAATTCAAACAAATGAAAAAATGAGGTATGAGGTAATAATTAATAAAATATGTTAGTTCCAAAAAATAAATAAAATTAATTTTACATAGTTATCAAAATGTAAACCCTAAATTTTGATTAGCTTAAGTTGTGATATAACTATATTGGAAAGACGAGGTATGAGGACTCAGAATTTATGTAGAAAGTGGGAAGGCTGGATAACAAGTTTACATAAGAGAGCTAAATCCTAATCTTCCTTAGTCAAAAGTTATAAAAACAATATCTAAAATAGGCAAATCAAGAGATAATATAAAACGATACTTAGAAATATCAAGATAAATACAAAAGAAAGTTACTAAAAGACTACAGAGAATTTACCTTTGAAGAGTACACCAGAGGTAAGAAACTGAAAGGAGGGATTACTATTTTTTATAAGCCTTTTTAGCACTCTCACAATATTTGATTCTTTCTTGTATTTCTTAGACTAAAATTGAAATTGATTTCAGAAGATATTTCCAGAGCTGAAGCTACCATGGCCTTGCAACTCCGAGCCACAAGAAAAGCATCTTAAAGGGCAACAAGCCACTTCACAAAATACTAGCAGGTTCAAATCTGAACTTATTCTCCCCTGGCTCAAATTTCTATTTCCAGCCTAGTCCCACCTCTGTCCTTGGTATTCCTTTTGGAACCACATGTGGCTTGGCCTCGTGTGGTCTCCCTTCACAGACCCTGCTGCTTGTCTGAGCTCTCATACTGAGCTATAGATTGAACCGGATGTATTGTCACATGCTCCCTCCGTCATGGTCTGTGGTTTTCAACATCATTAGGGGACACTAGACTGCTTAGGAAGGCGACTTTGTAAAGACGTGAGTCAGATCCATTGGGCAAATAAGGACAGATAGCCTAAGGCTGGAAAGGGGGAGATGCTATTCTCAGAAGTCCAGCCAAAATGCCCAGCAGCACACTTCTTGATTAAAGCTTTTTAGGAATCACTAAAATTTTACGCTAACTTCTTCTCCATCATGGCTTAAAGTCTCCTCCTGGGGTCTTTACTAAGTATCTGGTCCCAGTCTACCTATCTCAATAAATCTTCAGTGGCATTAAATTATATGCAAGGAAGATTATTCTCATCTATTCAACAGAAAGCAATTTTTATTTATCTTATTTTTAGAAATTTTTGTCTATTTTATTCAAATTAAAGTCAGAAGTTTAGGTTTCTTTTTTTTAATTTGTTAATAAACTTAATATCATGCAAATAGAGAAATATTGCCCAGCAGTATTCCCTTATAGACCTGCTGGAGACAGGAGCAGTAGCTGATGTGAGGGTGGCTACGATCCACTGCAAGACATCAAGAAGGGCTGACTTCAGAGCCTGGGAAAGGACCCAGCTCTTGGTGCGTGAGGCCCTTATGCCACGTGAATAGGAAAGCACCAGCCTTCCTCTGATAAGCTCGAGGCAGGGGTAACATGACAAAATTATATGGAATATAATATAACATTACCTCTAGTCTCATCTACTGGCTCAACCTTTGTTTGTGGAAGGAATACAAAGTCCGCCCCTGGCATAAACCAAGGTCTGGAGTCTTAATCCCAACTTACAGCCATATGATGATATACCAAGCCAGTGGCAGAATTTCTCATCGTTAGAGAAGCAGCCTTCTCCCTCATTTCCCCTGCCCCATCCTCATGCAGAGACCTAGGTCGTGCAGTGGACCCAATTGATTGTTTTAAGCTCTGGCCCATAGTTGGTTTCTATGGAGCTTTGTTGGGGTGCAACCCCAATATGAGAGTCATATGTTCTGGGCACCAGTCTTAGAAGTATGAACCTGTACTTCTCATTTACTAGATTGATTTATTCATTCCATAAATGTTTATGTGCTTTAAATGTGAACACGGAGATGAAAACCACATATACCGCTTTCAATGAGTTCTCAGTCTAGAGAGGGAGGCAGACTTCAAAAACAGGGTACACGTGTTCTAATAAAACAGTATATGCGGTAATGAGAGTCAGAGGATGGGCAAAGGGCCTGAGTTGAATGGGGTCAGAGAAGACTTCCTGAACCACTGAAGTGCTCAAAACTGTTATTCTAAATTATTCTAGAGAGAAGGGACAAAATGTGTAAAGGCAAAAAAAAAAAAAAAAAAAAAAAAAAAGGTAGGTCATGGCCAGTTAGAAGATCTGAGAGTAATTTGGGTTGCAGAGCATGTGGCACACCACTGGGAGATAAAAACTCAGAGCATGAAAAGCTTTTGTACACCATGCTAAGAATCTGGGCTTTACTCTATTTGGGATGGGGAGTTGTTTAAAAAAAAATCAGATCGTGTCATAGAAAGATTACCATAGCATCAGAGTGAAAGGTAAACTTCATTTAGTGAGGAGTAAAAGAGACTGAGGTTGCAAGCAAGACCCTGAATTAAGAGGTAATACAGAAGACAAAGAACAAGTCCTAAGACAGTGACCATGTGGGGAGCGATGACAGAGACCTCAACTTATATCAGGGTAAGAGGAAGTCATTACATTCTCTGGACGGTTCTCACAAAAACCTTCCTACTGGTTTCCCCATTTTCCTCACTTCTCCCTTCAGACCATTCCCACTCAGCAATTGGACTGATTCTGTTAAAACTCTGATCTGATTACATAACTCTCCTTGAAAGGCCTCCAATCCTACTGTAAACACAAACCAAAGCCCTTTCAATGGCCCACGAGGCCACGAAGCCTTGTCCCTTGTCACCTGACGGCTTCTCGTACTACTATTCGTCCTCAAGCACAGCAGGCACACTCCTGACTGACAGATTTCTCTCTTTCTCTGGAATTTACTTTCCCAAAATGTTTCTTCCCTCGCCTCCTTCAAATCTTTACTCAAATGCACTCTGTAGAAAAATCCGACCCCTAACACGAACTAGTCCCTTTCCCTGTTTAATTTTATTTATGGCTATTATCTAATATGTTATATAACATTCCACTTATTTTTGTTTCTCATCTGTACCCCACCCCTCAATCCTAGGTTGTAAGTTCCACATGGGTAGGGATTTTTATCTGGTTTTTGTCACTGCTGTGTATCTCCAGTGCCTGGAATGGTGTTTGATACATAGTAGGTGCTCAGTAGATATTTATTAAATGAATAAACCTCAGGGAAGTAAGATCGACAGGACTTGCTGATTAAATGTAAGGATTAGAAAAAGGGAAGAGCCTAGCCTACCTTAAAGGGTTCCAGTTTGTAAGACTAGGAAGAGGGACCATGTAGTGAGGGAGGAACCAGAGGGAAATGTAATTAGTTCCATTTTTGACAGACCGACTTGAAGCTACAAGTGTACCATTTGTGCCAGTTATCAACGTTTTGTCTCTAAGCCCCCAAAGCCACTCTGCTTCACTGTGGGTACTGGAGCCAGACCCTGGAGACATGTCTCCTTTGCCAGCTGACTTAAGGTTAGGCTTTGTTGACAGAGAGCACAGGAGCAAGTCTGTGAGGCCACAGCAGCAGGAAGCGAATCAGTCCTGAGAAGGGCCAAGGGCACTCACTTCAGAATCACCGTGCCCTCCGGCAAGGTTGACCACCCCTGTGGTTCCTCTTCCTCTGCAGCCAAAATGTCTGGACTTCAGCCCTCAGAGGGGGAAAGAGGAAAGAGGGGAGCTCTTCAAAATTCTTAATGTCTTCCTTTTTCACTCTTCCCCAATCCTAGAGGTAATAGTTGTTTCCTACGATGACTAATTTTATAACTTTAGAGCTCTCTATGCCCCTTTTAGCAGTTAGTCACCTTTTACGTATTAATGTTCTTTAAATTACTAAAATGTCGACTATCTCCTAACTAGACCCTGATCCAGACAACATCCAAATGGAGCTGCTTCTTAAGGAATGACAGATGCAGCTTTAGAGAGAGATTTAAACAAGAGATTCATATTTGGAAGTCTCCAGGATATTGTTGGCATTTAAACCCAAGAGCAGGCGGTTAATCATGAAGCGTGTCAATAGTAAAAGCATAAGGGGGCCAAGGAGGGAGCCCCAGAACACCATCACTCAGAGGTCAGTTAGGAAAAGAGCAAAACTAGAAACCAAGGGAATGGGGGGGCTGGAGAGAATCAAGTGTGGAATTATGAAGAGGCTGAGAATTTGTCTTAGAGTTAAAATCAGAAGAAGCCAGAGGCAGAGAGAGTTGCGAGGAGAGTTTCATCAATAATGCAAATGTTCTAGGAAACTCGATTAAATGAACTGGAAACTTAAAATGAAGTTAGAAGTAATCTTTTCAAGAACAATTTTAGTACAGTGGTTTGAGAAGTCAATAAGAGAGGAAGTAGGCATGACAAATATAAACCATTCTTTTGCTAAACTTGAAAGATTAGGCTGCTGGAGGGGGAGCTGCAGGCCCAGGGGCTCCTCAGAATCATCAGTGTCTCCAGCTTTTCTGGCTTTCTGCTGCCCTGTCCTTCCCATGTTGCCTCATAAGTCATGGTGGCAAACATGGCTACAGCCCTAAATACCACATTCATGATCCAGGAAGGAATGGGAAAAAGAGGCAGAAGAGCAAGACCCAAAGATTTTGTCTTGTGCTTAATTGGAAAAAAAAAATTGTATCACTTGGCCACCTAGCTATAAGGGAGACTAAAAAATCAAGTTTGTACATGTTTATTACCTGTATAGTAGGGTCTGGCAAGATAGAAAGGAGTTGAAAATGGAGATTAAGATGTAATATTGTATGACAATAGTACTGGATGTAATTAGAAATTTTTTTAAGTATCTTTTTAACGGAGACCGAGATAGCTAACCTCAGGGGTCTATCAGGATCTTAACCGTGCAAGAGACCTTAGGAAGAGGGACGAGGTTAGTATAGTATCTGAAGGAAACTAAAATGAGAACTTGCAAAAAAAAAAAAAAAAAAGGCATGAGCATTTACCTCTGGGTGGCAAAGAAAACAAAGCTGAGATTAAGGACACTCACTGTCAACTTGAGGGATGATTTTCACAGAAAACTACAGAAATAAGGTGATTAATGTCATCAGAATGTAAAAGTTTGTAGAGAGGGTATGATGAAGGTAAATATGGTAAATGAGTCACAAATATGTACAAAACTGTGTTATGATACAGACCACAGGCTCTTTAGAAAGAGAGAAAGGAAGCCAGGATGGGCTGGCATTTGGGGAGCAAAAGGAAGTCTATAGAGACTGGAGAACTTGAGGAGGTCAGATAATAGGTATGAGCACAGTAAGGAACAGAAAAACCTAGAAGGGTAGGTTGTGGACACAAATGGGAACTTGAGGAGTTAGGGGAAAGGCAGCTCTGGAAGAGGACAGAGGAATGTAAGTCAAATACAGGTGACACTCTTGGTATTAAGTCAAGGAACTACAAGAATGCATGTAACTATCATCATCTGCATGAGCGCTGCCCAGGATGATGCAAGAATTGGGGTACTTGGGTCAAGTGACAAATTTGTAGATGTTTTGGGGGTATGTGGCCAGGATATGAATTGGATGACTGTCCAGACAGGAGTAGAGAGTGATATATGTACACTGTGTCCCCTGAAAGGAAACGTTAGCAAAGATGGAGAATTTTATTAAACTTGTCAAAGGCCAACAACGAAACGAAGCTAAAATTTTTAACTATAGTGTAAAGAAAAACATTTTAAGTATTTGTAAAAAAACTTATATTGCAGTCTATTTGCTTCCATTTTATATTCCGATAATCTAAACGCTACCTACAAATATAAAATCAATTCCCAACTACCCATTCATCAACTCCCTCTGAGTATCTGCTGCATAGAAGCTACTACAGAAGAACGAGACTGGAGAGGAAGGAGCAGTGAGGTGGGCTTTCAGAAGTCCCGGATTTAGAATTGACCTGCTTTTAACTAGGCATATTTCAATTCTATGCACATCAGTTTGTATTTACGGTAAATTGAGTTAATTTAGGTTAAATTATCTGTAGGGCTCTTTGCCTTAACATTCTCTTCAGATGCTTGTTTTATATCTATCCATCACCTTGTTTTTGATCTCTTCATTACTCATTTAAATCATTGTTAAAAGGTGATCAATAAAAATAGAAAGGATGACAAGGAAAGGGCAAATTTTATTTACTTTACCAGCTCCAGGAGATAATACCAGCTAAACTTGTCTTGCACTGAACCATCTCAAAACTTTTGGGTTCAATATGAAACATGATTTCTCTCTAGGCTTCATTCGGCTGTTCCATGTGTACCTAACACCCCTAAGAGCTTACCAGTTACTTCATTTATTATCCACCATAGTTACAGTGGTGCTACATAGAAGATATTTAATAAATCCTGTGGACTAGTGAGAGCTGTCTATATCTGTTGTTTAAATTAGTAAAACATTCTTTTCAGTATGAATTTGATGATGAAGTATACAAAATGGTTTCAATTATAATTCCATGTTCACATGTTCATAACTTGATGAAAAAAAAAGTCTTTGGGGCTAAAACTTTCCATTCCATGTTCTATCTCCACCCAAATACAGTTATTTTTTTCTCCACTGGAAAATTTGAGGAAATCGTATGATCACTTATGAATGTGGAAAAAATGCACTTTCAAATGTTTAATTAAATAAAAGGACCAACAATTCCAAAATCTTTAATATAAACCTCCCATACATATTTATAAAAACCAAAATATAAATATAGCAGGCCTAAGAAAAGAGATCTGGTTTTTTACCCATTTAGAGAAAATCCAAACTCCGAGTGCTTACTAATTTGAAGTTTACAAATAGCTATATTTTGGAAGCACAATAGTAATTTTACAAATTAAATGTGATACATTCAACATGCTTTTATGATATGATTACTTTATTAATTTTTGTCAAATAACACATGAGGGTCGAGAAACAGAACTAAGGGTAGAGATTGTTTTCTGAATTTTTAATGCTCTGTACACATTATGCACTCAATAAATCAAATAAAATGTGTGAAATATATCAAATAATTTGTTAGTGCTTAAAGTTAGCTTCGGAAGTGACTTAAAAGAATAAAAATTGCTTTTCTTATATATAATAATATAATATATTATATTATATATAATATATTCTTATATATAATATATTCTTATATATAATAATAATAAATAATATATATTATATATAATAATAATAATAACACTATTACATTATAATAGCTACTGATTTTTGACGTCTTACACTGAGCCAGGCATTCCACTAAGCACTTTACATAAACTATCCTCACAACAATCCTATGTAGTAGGTATTATTGCCATATTATAAATGAGGAAAACGAGGGCCAGTGAGTCACACAGCTAATAACAGTCCCGGCTAAGATGTAGACCAGAGTCTGTCTGCCTCTCAAGCTGATCCTCTGACCCACAGGATATGGCTCCAGGGTCCTTCATCTGCAATTCAGAAACCCATGGGCACTGAAAACCCAAAGTCATCATTCTGGAATCAGGGTATTTCCATCTGGTGGCCAAATTTGACCTAACCTGATGTGGAGCTCCTTAGAACTTCTGCCCACTTGATGCAAATATTTATACTTTTCATTGCAGACACATGAATGTCTTTGACTTCAAGTTGCTGTCTTAGATGCCGCTTGGGGGCACAACGTGATAATATAGTAGTATATGCAAAATACTACTTCCCTACAATCTGAAATATTCCAAATTCCAAAAGACACCTGACTGCAAGGATGTCAGAGAAAAGATTGTGGACCTGTATATGCAAATGTTAATCTTTTTAAAGTATTTCAGAAGTCACTGGATCAAACTTGGGAAGACAAACACTCAACAAATAAAATAAAAACAACTGGGCAAAATCTATATTGACTTACGTAATACAGCTAGAAATAGACTTTTTAAAATATAAAGAACTTTCATCGAATGCTTAATTTTCATTTATCTCCTCATAAAACCAGATCTGTGAATATGATAAAAAATGTTTTTAATATTCTGGTAGTTTGGACTGCAGATTAATGGGGGGAAACTCTGCAAATATATTTACCTCCTACATGTGAACTTTTGAAAAGTGAAAATTTGTCTTTTCACAAAGTTCAAATGAGACAGAACAAGTGATTATGACCTTTCTCTGGTGTGAAAGTGACATGCTGATTTTGCTCAAGCCAGGAAGTGTTTATGTTTTGAATTAACCAATAAAACAAAAAATGCTAAAAATAAATGTGGCACTACAACACATTAAAATAATTATACAAGCGTTATTTCTAGTAAACAAACAGACTTAGATGATATTATTGCCTTTCTAGTTTTTTTTTCCAAAAAGCACTAACACATGAAAAGTAAACAGCGCAATTTTGTGGCTTAAAATGACACTTCCGTGTAAATTGCTTGGTGCTACTAAGCTGTTCTGTATGTACCACATTCATTTGTCACATATTGATGTTGGCATTACCACTGGGCTCTTGTGAACTTAAGTGAACTGATTCTTTTTTCCAATTTTTATTATGAAACTATTAAATATACGCCATGTAGAGAGAATAGCAAAATAAACTACCATATACCCATCACTGAGATTCAATGATTGTCAGCATTTTGCCATACTTGATTCTCTCTCTCTCTCTCTCTTTCCCTCATTAACTATTTAAAAGTAAATCCAAGGTACCATGATATTTCACTTAAAATGCTTCAGTGTGAATTTCTAAAAAATAAGGACATTTTCTTAGATAACAATACATTAAAACACCAAAATAAAAAATCTTTTAATTTCATCTAGTACCCAGTCCATGTTCCAATTTTATCATCTCAAAAATGTGTCAACAGTTTTCCTCTTTTTCATTCTACTGACTTGCTAATGACCATTTGTGGATAACCTGTTCTGTTTGAACATATTAAAATGAAATAACATACCCTAGGCGCATGAAACCCAAGTGAATCGACATCTTGGTTAAGTAAGGACTCACTGACGCTGGAAAACTTTGGTTCAAATCCCAGCTCCTCCACTTACACACTGTGTGTCTGGGACAGGTCATACAACTCCCACATGCCTCACTTTCCTACTCTGTAAAATGGGAAAATGATAACAGCAACCTCTTAGGATTGTTGCAAGGAATGGGTGAATTACCACATATAAAGTGCTTACTACATTACCTGCACACAGGAAGCACTGAATAAATTGAGTTTATTTTTCTATACTGTGCTTACTTTCTGGATTTCTACAATTTGCTCAGTATTTCCAGGACTTTGAATCTATATGTTTATATATTTAAGGAGAAATATCTACAACATAGGCACAAAAACAAAGGCAGAAATTCCTGTACAAACAAGAAATTGTACAGACCCAGCCCCAAAACATCAATCAGAACCTACAGAGATTCTCATTCAATTGTAAATATTTATATTTATAGAAATATATATTTACATAAATATAAACATACATGACACTATATTTACCATGTCAAATATATATATTTATATGAACATAGGTGTATTTGAATATATGCTTATACTTCTACAGTACTTTATAATACGAAATCATTTTTCACATGTCAAATCTGATGCAGTTCACAAGCCTGTGAACAAGATATCATCTCTCACTTTACAGTTACAGGAGCCGAGGAGAAGAGACTTGTCTGGGGGGGGCCAGAAAAAATGTTCCTATTGGTATTCTTACCAGTATTAGCCACATCTCAATTAATAATGTAAAATTATGAATTTTCATTTGTTTCTTCTACCTTGAAAATGATCTGGAGGATTAGGGAGAACCACTTTGTGGCTCCCTGTCAGTTTTTTCTTTTCCAGTTTTATTGAGATGTAATGGAGATAGCACTATATAAGTTTTTAGGTGTATGTATCACGATTTGCTTACATATTTCAAAAAATGATTACCACAGTAAATTTAGCTAACATCCATTGTCTAATACAAATAGATACAAAACTTTCCTGTGATGATAATTCCTAGGCTCTACTCTCTTAACGCCCATATAAGTCAATATGTCCATTATACCTCCAGTACTTATTTATCTAATAACTGGATGTTTGTCCTTTTCGACTACTTTCATTCAATTCTCCCTCCCCACACCCAGAGCCTCTGGTAACCACAAATCAGATCTCTTTTTCTATGAGTTTGGTTTTGGTGAGGTTGTTTTATTTTTATTTTTAATTTTTTTGGGGGGGAGAGGTTAGATTCCACATATAAATGAAATCAGACAGTATTTGTCTAGAGTTTCTTTTTAACTGTTGGTAAAAATATCTTAACTTTGAAAGACTATTACACCCTTTAGAAAACCTTTTCTAATTTAAACATATTTGGCTGCTCCAAATTTCATCTCAGAAGCTGATTTTAAAAGAAGCTATTGCTGAAGCAATTGCGGCATTCTATTCCAGTTTATACAAGGCCTGCTAAGGCAGTGAAGCCTAGGGACAGAAGCAAAAATAGCCGTAGTTTGTATGTGATAATCTCTCTGTTCCTGTGAAAGATGATGGAGAGAACAGGGACTTCGGAAAGCAAATGAAATTCCTACTCTGGTGATTAGTAAGGAGCTGTCAAGAGTTCACCTTCACTAAAGGGGGGACTCACTTGAGAAAAGCTGCCCACAGGGACTTCGCTATGTAACCTGAATCCATAACACTCCCTGGAATGGACTTTTTGACTCTTACTTAATAAGAAGCACAGTATACTCCCCCAAAATAATAGTAAAATCATATTTTTTATCATTTTAATGATTTATTAGAGATTAGTATAACATATACTGTTACAGAATGTTGAGAAAGATATTTAATTAGGATAACTTGCTTTTTATGCTATACTCTATAACTCTCACACCAAAATTACCCTTAGAAGAATCTTTTTCTATTGTGTAAATCCTTTAAATAATACCTTCTCTAGTTGCTCCTTTATATATATTTAAAAAAAAGAAATCCCCAGTGGGAAATTTTGGATAAAAGTTATTGTAGAAACTAGCCAAATATTTATGACAATACATATCGAATATCAAACTCAGATTTTTTCTCACTCTCTTCTCAAGGATAACGTAGTTCAAGACATGATAAATGACAGTGGAGGATTAAAATGTTTGTAATAACAAAACCTCTGAGAGTGCCATATTTTTAAAAAAAAAAAAAAGGATTGAAGAAAAAAATACAGAGGAAAAGGATATGAGAAAGAAAACAATTAAAACGCCAGCCAAAAGAGAGTAGCTCTGGAAGAAGGACAGAAATGGAAGCGAGGTTTTAAAAGAAAGCAAATACTATTGTTATTATTGTTTAACAAGTATTTACTTGTTAGAAATGTCAAAGTGCTCTAGAAACCGTCGAACCAGACAAAATCTTTGCCCAGGAAAATAAATCAAAGACCCAAGAATGCTAATGCATAGAAACTCAATACCGTGACTGCATTCGTTCATTAAACAGAGAAAACTGGGGAGCTGGAGTTGGTTTTTATCCTCTCAATGTATTATAGCTACTGTTGTGATTCAGTGGCGTTTTGTGTTTTAGCTTTATTCATACTGCTGTGGTTTGAATGTTTGTGTGCTCCCCAAAAGACCTATGTCGAAATCCTAATGCCTGAGGTGTTGAGATTAGGAAGTGGGGCCTGAGGGAGGTGCTTGGGTCACGAGGGTGGAGCTCTCACAATGGGATTAGTGCCCTTATGAGAGACCCCACAGAGCTCCCTCGCCCCTTCCGCCCTGTGAGGACACAACGAGAGGTCTGTGACCCGGGAAAGGGCCCTCTCCAGACCATGCAGGTACCCTGATCTCAGACTTCCAGACTCCAGAACCGTGAGAAACAAATTTCTGTTGTTTGTAAGCCACCTAGTCTGTGATATTTTCTTATAGCAGCTCACATGGACTGAGACACCTGCTCTACTGAAATAATTTGCTCACATCCTGCCACCTCCCCTCCATCATACCTTCCTTCAAGGCAGGGATTGTAATTCACTCATTTCTGCACCCTTTGCCCCTAGCAGTGCCTCCATATCCATATTCCCCACACAGAGAGAGCTCCGCTCAGAAGTGTCTCAAATACAATTTACCACCATGCTCACTCTTTTCCCTGTTTTCTCTCCAAATTAATGATGTCACACTCCAGTGGCTCTCAACACAGAAATATTGTGGCCATCTTGATTTTGTCCTTTCCATGTACATCAAATTATTAACAATAACAAAAAAAATCAATTAATTTTGCCTTTAATCCATTTCCTGCCTGCCCCGAGAATACTTGCCAGTGATACTTGTGGCTGCAGCTTTTACCCCGACTTAACTTTTACCTGAGATGACTCACGGATTATAGGCCTAACCTTACCTCCAAATTTCGCCACGAAATTTTCGCTTCTATTATTATTGTTTTCGCATGCCTCTAGTAGATTGACATCTTTGGAAACAGATGACTTCATTCTATTTATAACATTCCATTTTCAGTAGTAGTATTTCCATTAACAAATTATAGTAATTCTCAATTGCCAAAAATGTCAAATCCTAGAAAACACAGCATTCCTACTTGTGATGTTAACATCGTTCTCGAACAGTTGTTAGACAAAGGTTCATGTGATGAATACGATTTATGTATACATTTGTTACATTAGGATTAGAGATAAGTTCTGTTTAGAAAGAACTCCAAGAACACTTTTTATATTTTATTTGCACATTGAAAACCAGTCAGATTTGCTTCAGCCTCAAAGAATGTGTTTATGTAAAATTAAATTAACTCTGGCAGTGAGCTGCATGTTTTTTCTGAATGGGAAATGGGTTCAAATGCTTCTCAAATCTATTCTTCATCCTCCCTAATTTTGTTTTCTCATCATTTCTCACTTGAAGTGTTTTAACAGCCTCATAACTGGCTTCCAAGCCACACGTTTACCGCCACTCCCATGCATCTTCAATGAAAGGAAAACCTGAAAAATTCAAGTATGTTGCTAAATAAATAAATAAATAATAAAATTCAGAGGTTTCCCATCACCAATGAGAAATTTCAGCCTGTTCTGCAGCACACACAGATGCTCCATGATCAGTTTCCAGTGCTTCTCCTCAAGCTCATTGCTCACCCCTCCATTTCATCCCCTCCCGCACTCCCCCAAGCTGAATTTCTTCATCTCTTTTAAATAGGTTGTACCTCCATTTTTTATACATGCTATTCCTTCTGCCTAGAATGCAGCCCTCTTTTATTTAAGGCAAAGTTCTGTTTATTTTGCAAGAATTGCTATAATTATCTCCTCTGAAAAAAATGTTCTGAACCTCCAGAGAGATTGCTGGTCCAACGTCATGTTCTTACAATATATTGGTCATGTTTACTTTTGAGCATTATTCATATGGCATCATCATTACTTACTCGTATGATAATCCTCCCTACTGGATTCTGAACTTCCTGAGGTCCAGGACTATGCTATACAATCTGTACAATTGGCCTTCGATAAAAGTTCTATCAATGCTTGAATGAAAGAATGAACTGACTAATTAATTAATGGAAAAATGAATATAATATTAGAAAAAATGTTTAAGTAACGAGAGAAAAACGTTTTCTCAATCAATTTTAAGCATCATTTACATGAATACTTGCTATAATCTGTTTTGATCAATAAAGCTTGGGTAGGTCTTCACTCCAATAATTTAAGAGCATTAAGGTTATGTGGCATTACTTAAAAGTTATTATTCCAATATTTCTTGCTAATTCAGGTAGGTTGTCCTTCCTCTCAGGTTCTATAGGTTTAATTTACTTGTTTAAGATATAGCTTCCTTGCAAGATTTTAAAATCCATCAGAAAGGAGACTATAGCTATGAGTTCAACACTGTAAGCTGAATCCCTATGCATAATGTCTGGCCTAAAGTAGGTGTTCAGTAAATATTTTGGAATGAAATGAATAGGTGGATGGATGCTTGCCAATTGCTACTGATAAAAGTGTGCATTTTTTAAATATTTAATTTAAAGGATTATTCTTACATGTTTAGATGACTTATGAAAAGATGCCATAGGATTCCTTTGCACAGAAAACTCCTTAGTTCTTTTAAAATAATTCTTGATTTACAACAATTTAAACATGTCAGCTGTGAAAGAGGCAGTATTTTATGACAAAAAAAAGCATGAATTTTCAAGTGGGTCAAGTGGGTCTAGTATGAATCTGGACGAATTAATAAAACTTATTAAACTTCAGTTTCCTCACATATAACATGCAACTAAAAATAACTCCAATATTTACTATAAACATTCAGTGCCATAAAACATGTGAAGCTCTAATCTCAGTGACAGGCAAGTAAAAAGTACTCAGTAAACAGTTGCTTTAAAATAATGAATATTTAGACCCTTCAGCCAAACACCTGCCTCAATGGTCTAGAAAAATTCCACATATTAGACCGCGTGATTTATATAAATGTTGAGAAAAATACGAGATTTTTCTTTCCTAAATAAAAACTCTGATTTAAACCCATTTCTGGAATATATGGTTAGCTGACACCAACGAGTGAATTTAACCTGTGCCTTAATGAGGCTGTAATTTTCTGAATTGAAGATTGATTTTTGTTTCCTAATTAAAAGAAAAAAATGTTTGATGTAGATTTTTAAAATCTTGTATCTATAAAATTTTGTATTTGCATGGCTTACATTTGATGGTATCCTTTTTTAACAGAAATAATTATTAAATAAGATTAATTATAATTAAAGGGAAAACTAATTATTAAATGAAAGGGATTGATCTGTACTAAGAAAGAAAGTTCACAAAAAGCAGTATTAATCCCCCAAAAAAACTGCAATCTTCTAGGCCACGATGATGACATTTATGTTTCCAAGTATTGCCAATATTTATAAATCGAAGATGTAAACCAAAAAATTAAACTGTTAATTGGGCAGAGCGCTATCAATTAGTGTCCAAAACGAACCCTTTATCCTCAGAAACGGTGTTTTCATCTGGATGACTTCACTCTACATTTCCCAGATATAATCTGCATCTTGTACACTCATTTATTCTTTTCTTGTCTGTCTGTCTGTCTGTCTGTCTGTCTGTGAGATTGAGGATCCTGTGCCAGGCACTGTATTAAGCTCCAGGAAAAGATGACATCTTGGGAATGATTTCTATCCCCAGAAGTTCACCATCGACATGGAAGAACAATGTCTAAGACCGTAAGGAATACAACAGAGTAAGAAAGTAACTCTGAGATAGATAAAAGCTGGGTCAGGGGCCAGGCGTAGGCGCAAGGAGGAAAGAGCCAGTTTGCCCTGAGTGCTGAGAGGATGGCCAGAACAGCATCAAGGAACTGGGGATGCTCGACCCGAGCGTGCAGAGCAGAGACAGGCTTCATTTCCAGCAGGAGAGGTAGCGTGATGGAAGGCAGACAGGCACAAAACAGCCTGGCCCCAGCCAGGCATTATGACTGACTAGACTGCAAGATGCTAAGCCAGCAAGTCATAGCCAGAGACTCAATTAAGAGCCACGCCTTGGATTTATTTAGTAGTGATGCTCAGGAGCTTGGACTTCATTCTGCAATAAGAGGACATCAAATGGTTGGAGGCGGGGGTGGGAATGATCAGCTTTTGCGTATTGAAAAGATTATTTGCCTGAAGTTTAAGGCCTGGATGAGAGGAGGAGACGCAGGTGACAAGGAGACATGTTAGGAGATCACTGCAGGAACCTAGACAAGCTATGATGAAAGGCCAATGCAACACAGCCACAGAGAGGGACACAGGGGCAGGAAACAGGAAAGGCATCAAGTAGATGAGCAGCAAGAAAAATGACTGCTGGAGAAGACGCGTAAGTCCAGATTTCTATAAGATAACCGGAAAGATACCTGGGCATCTACCCATCATAACAGGGAAACAGGAAGAAGCTCTTCAGAGAGAGAAAACAATCCTTTGTAGACACTTCCAGAGACTCCTCTCACGTGGCATGCTTCACTTCAGCAAGTCCATCTTGGTCAAGTTCAGCGTAACAGGGCTTGATCAGTTTGTCCTTTCATGAAAAGCTCAGTAGAAGAAATAGACATGTTTTTTTAACGCTTTGTGTGCGTTTCCAGCCCTACACTGGAATGATCATACCAGTGTATTGTTTGATGCTTGTTCTCTAACAGAACACCTTGAGTTCGTGATCCAATGTTCCCAAAGCAGCCATAAACTCCCTACAGAAAAATCATTTGCCTGAGCTGCAAACTCCATGCCCCTTTTTGATGGTTCAATGATGAAAATACATCGAGTTCCTCTTCATCTCGAGCAGTCGTCGGCTGTTACCTGGTCAGTCCTCTGACCCCACTTTCAGCCTCTTTTTATCACAGATTTCACCATCATGAACAACAGTCTCTCAGTGCAGCTGCAAGCACTCCATCTGCCCTTAACTTTGTTCAAAGCAGACAGGAAGAGGCAAGGTTTCTCACCTCAACAGCTTTTTCCTTTTTTTAGGATGTTTATGAGTAAATTTTATTATTTGCATCCTCTAAACTCAATCACATCATAAAGTTAAATGAGTTAATTTACTAAACTCCACACTTATTTCACTAAGCTTTAGAGGGTAGATGAGAGTCAACTAACATTTGCCCTCCTTATGGGCTAATAAAACAGGCTTTAGTGAGTCAGAATAAATACATTCTGAGGTGGTCTGACTCAGTACCTTTTATCACTGAGCCATTTTTATAATTAATCTCCACATGTTATTCATGGCTGAAACTACAGTGTACATCAAATATAATCTTTCTCATTGTCAACAGCTTTTTTTATTAGGGAGCAAAATCCTTCCCAGAAAGCCTCCTTACTCAGCAGTCTTCCCTTTATGACTCATTAAATAGAACTGGGTCACATGTTCACTCCTAAACCACTAGCAGCAAAGGCCAATAGAATTGCCACGCCCTGGCTTAGAGGAAATTTGGCTCATTTCATAGGACTGTGGGGATTGGGGTCATCTTTCATTTTTATGAAATAAAATAACAATAATAATCAGTGTACTCATTTCCTGTTGCTGCTATAACAAATTAACACACACTTAGTGCCTTAAAACAACACAAACTTGTTATCTTACAGTTTGAGGGTTAGAAATCCAAAATGGGTTTCATAGGGCTGAAATCAGGGCTGAGCGTCCTCTGGTGGCTCAAGAGAAGAGTCTGTTTCCCCACCTGCCTTTTCTAAAAGCCATCTATATTCCTTAGCTGATGGCTACATCCTCCATCTTCAAAGCCAGTAGTGTAGCATCTTCTTCTGTCGCCTCGATTTTCCTGAATCTAACCCTCCTGCATTTCTTTCATAAGGACTCTTGTGAACACACTGGGCCCACCCAGAAAATCCAGGGTAATCTCCCTACCTCTAGATCCTTAATTTAATCACATTTGCAAAGTTCCTTTTGCCATGTAACATAACTCATTCCCAGTTTTCAGGTATTGTGATATACGTATCTTCGGGGGGCCATTACGCAGCCTATCACAGCCAAGCTTCAAAAGGACAATAAATGATTGCCACAACAGCAGTCACTTAGTGACTACCATGTGTAGAGCCCTCTACTGGGCATTTCACAACTGTTACCCAATATAAGCCTAACACTAACACTTTGAGAAAGGCGATGTCCCCATGTTACAGAAGAGAATGATACGCAGAATGCTCATGATCATGATGCGAGGAATGAGCCTCAGTGTAAACCCAGGTGTACCAACATCCCTAACCTGTGCTTCACCATGCTCTCTCTTGCGTGTAAAAGTCCATTAAAAGCTACCAACTGGAGTGTTTTGAATCCCCAGAGTTACATAATTTCTTCAAGTGCACACATTTTCAGTGGTAAATATATACTTGGATTTTAATTCTCTGAATTCCCAGTAAAATGTAGAATGTTGCCTTTTTTTAAAAGAAAGTGAATCACGATTTAATTTCAATTTATTTTTGATGACTTGGTACTACAGAAATAATCAATCCCTACCCATTTACTTCTACTTCCTGTCTATTCCTTTCAAGGTCATTAAAGCAAAAATATTTAGAAAATGAACATTTTAAAATAATGTTGATAATACCTACTGGATTTATTGTTTTACTTCCTTTTTTTAAGTCTCAGGGTAGTTTTTGTTGAGTTTCAATAATTCTAATACGTTGTCTCCATGGGAAGAATTCACCTATCTAATCAAAGGTAGACAGGCAATAAAAACAAATAAAATAAAATTTGTGGTAAACAAAGTATTAAATTGAGTTTTTAGAGTTTTGAAAATTGGCAAGATAGATGCATGGATGTTAACACAAATCATGATAAGTAACTGTACTAGTGTATTACGGAACAAAAATGTGTCCATTTGTGAAAAGGCAGAAAAGTGAAAGGGGTAGAGAGACAATTTTCTAGTTTTATGTAAAATGAACACGTAAGAAAACATTAAAATCAAACAGGAAAATTGAACAACACCTTTAAGTACTACAAGGGGAAGACCTCATCTAAAAAGGCTGAGGAATCAAGTAAAACCCCTAATTACATCTTGTCTTTTAGACTGTCTTCAACAACACATTCCCTATTTAATTTTTCTCTTCCTTTAAAATTGAACATTGCCATCAACTCTCGGGTCTGATGAGTATTCAACTTATGCTAAAAAATTAAATACCTTGGGGTGGGGGGACCATCGTCTTGATCTCAGTAGTTTCAACACTAGTGTCAACACGCTGGTTTTCCTCCTTTCCATTCATGTTTAAATATTAAGGATGAAGTGTAATAAAATATTTATTCAAATAATTACAGAAACAAACACTACACCGCCAACACTGAGCTACTGGCTGGCAAGCAATAGCGATAGCCAGTGGAAGTCATGCCAAATTCAACATAAGAAAGGCAATTTGGGTATATTATTGTATAATGTATGAAAAAGAATTAAAATACCAAACAGAAGAGAAGTAATGCCTATAGTCCTAGTCTCAAATGTTAAGTCCCCAGCATCCTTACTGGTACATACAATGGTTTCACGTGTGTGTGGCGTGAAGGGTGTCTGGAGAGAGGTCTGTCTGTCTATCTTTGTCTCTGCATCTGTCTGGGAAGCAAGTCTTGTCCGATGTTCAATTTTTTCAATTAAAATGCTTCCGGGACAATGCAGGCCCAAAACTCTCGTACCCTTCCTCGATATCCCTACAGGTCCATGTCCTTCCTTACTCCCTCCAGAGTCAGAACTCAGGGCCCAGTCAATTTTAGGTGCATGGGGTATGTGGCATCCGGTGTAAGCCTTTCCGGAAGCTATCGGCACGGCTGCTTGCCAGATGCACCCATTCACTGCGTGCCAGTGTTGCTGCTGCAAATTTGGAAGTTTACAAGTGAGTCATGAAATAAAAATGACTAGGAAGCTCCAGCACAAATCATTACATAAAAGCCCAAATGTGCACCATCCATTGATTCCCCCTTTAAAAGTATTGATGAAGAGGACTGCCTTATCACCAGAGCCACATTCAATATTGGGCAGAAACTCATGGATAGTCTTTCTCAGGCCCTGGGGAACATCTGAAGGTTCTTATTAAAATGAACACTGAGTAATAAACTTTAATAGTCTCCAGAGGTACGTAATGCCAGAGAATAATACATAAAAAATGCTGATTTAATAAGAATACTTATAAACTCCTCATAAATCATTTATTGCAAAGCATAATTTTGAATTACTCAAAAGATGCTAAAACCATAATAAATTATAACTCATGCTGAACTAAGCCTTATGTTTCCAGTATCAAACAAATAGATAAATTAATGTCCTTAATTAGCAGCTGATGAGGAGAAACCGTGCGTAGCTTTAAAAGAATCCTATAACGTCTGTGAAATTTCCACGTCTGTTGGCTAAAATAAGCTTTTCTCTTTCACAGCTTCACCCTCCCCCTCCCCCGCCCCGATCTCCCTGCAAGCTGTCAACCCAATAAAATATATATCATGCAGGATTACGAGGCTGCCCATCACAGGAAATTGCTGTCTGACAAAGGTATTTCCAATCTGTAATGATTACTGTATCTGTCAAGCAGATAGTTAAAGTAATACAAAACCGAGAAAAATCTGATGCTTCCCCATATGTCTGGATAACCAGTATTCTTTCTCTCACACATGCACTTAACAGATGCACTGTATTTGTTAGCAGAATACAAAATAAAACATAACAAAGCTCATTTTCTCCCATTTGCATAAGCAACACCAATGCAGGAGGGGAGAGTTGGAATTAAAGATTCTAGGCTTCTTTCACTTGTATCTTCCAGTTTTCAAAATCTGAAAAGGTATAATCTCACTGACAAGAAACGAGTCAGTGGTTTCTATGGCAATGTTGAAAAGGAATGCCAAAGAACGCCAAAGGAGGTAGCAAAAGGGTCAAGATTATTACCACAAACTCCTTCCTCTCCGAATATTATTTTTGACATTTTGACTGAAAAAAATATCCAATTTTACTGACTTTTTTTTGATGTTTCAGAGGTAAGTGTCAAACTGTAAGTGATAGAAAAGATGTCTGAGGAGAAGGGAGTAGGAAGGAGATTCTCATAATGAAATCAGAGCTCTGAGGTTTCAGCTGATAAGCTTGCCCTGTCTGCAGGTGGTAGGGCCCATGAAGTTCAGAAAAGAAACTTGGGATAGGGGAGGAGGATGCACGAAAGATGAGCCCCATGCTCCCCTCTGCCCTATCCTTTCAGTTATCACTTTTGCTTCACTCTTCAGCTCCAGACTGCCCAAGCTCTGTCCACAGAGGGGACAGGCGGCTTGTGCCTCAGTTCCGTGAGTGGATCCCCACTTTCCACAGACCTCTGATTCTTTCTTTACCCTGAAAATTAATTAGCTGGTATTTGTGAAGAGCTTTTGCCCCCCTGGATCCCTCAAGGAGTCACTTTAAAAACTGAACCGTTTATCAGCCTAGTAAAAAGTCCAGATGCCATCAGGTGGGGGCCCCAGCCAGCTTGAGAATAACAATAAGAGGGGTTTTGCTGTCCTCCTAGACATAAACTTCCCCTGTTCCTCTCGGAGAGACATTCTTCAATAGTTCAAACTGTTTACTTTGTCTGATTTAAGAAACTTCAGTATTTTCAATATCATATACCATTCGTGGAAAATTTTTCATTTTTCAGGTAGTGACCCCGAAAAGCTAGCTGCAAATTATAGCTACACATCATCAAACACTGTCTAAGATGACACAAAAGATCAGGAAACCAGCAGTTCCTTCTAATCACTCATTCATTCATTTGTTCATTCTACTAATATTTATTGAGTCATCTAACAAATATTTTAAAAGTTCCTTTCAATAGTCTAGGCTCTGGGTAGACAGCTTTGAACGAGACAAGTTATCTGCCCTGAGTGTGTACAGTCCTGTAGGGAAGACCCTAAAACAAATAAGTACCCATTCTGGGAAGTGCTATAAAGGAAGTAAATGGGGTGACAGCAGAGAGTACCTGAGAATGGCTGTTCGCGACCAAGTGGTCAGGGAAGGCTTGAGCTTCTAGCTGAGAATGGGACCCGCTAAGCAAAGAACTGAAGAAAGAATGTCCCAGGCAGATGGAACAGCGAGGACAGAGGCTGGGACTGGAGAAAGGTTTTGCATGTTGTTGAGCAGAAGGGTTGCCCAGGAATATCACGAGGAAGTAGGCAAATGTTCTGTGGAGACGCAGGCAGAAGCCCTGTGAGTCCGAGGCCTCATGAGCTAAGATAAGAAGGTTGGGTTTTATTCTAAGAGCAAAAGAAATCTCTGGATGTCTTAAGCAGGGAATGACAAAATCGATTCATTATAAAAAGATCACTCTGGCCACACTGTGGAAACAAACCAATATAGAAGCAAGAGACTGCAGTCAAGAGATTGCTATGGGGGTCGGGGAAGAAAAGGAAAACGGGGCCCCAACACACGGGAGATGGAAAAACGTGCCAATGCTTAGAAAGTTGAGGCCGGGGGTGGAGAGTGCAGACAAGAAAGAACTGCTACTCTGCACAAGGCAAACGCTTTCCCTTTTCTTTTCTGTACAGACTTTTGATTCCACCCCTACCGATGGCCTGTGGAAACTATTCTTAGGTGGAATCACAATTTAGCAAATATCATTGGATTTGGTTCTACTTAAGTCTAATGTTCGTGTGCTGGCCTGTGTGTCAGGTGTATTTCAGGTCACAAAGGAAGGGCTCTGCACCCGGTGATGGGCAAGGTTCTCACTGCTTGGCCCATCTTACCTTCTTTTTCCCTCAGCCACACCCTTCTGGAAAGCACTGCACTTGCACAGCTGGAAAAGATGAGTGTTGGGGGCCAGGGTGCCACTACTGCCCAGAGGGCCAAGGAATCACTTTAAAAATAGAACACTGAACCGTTTAGCAGCCTAGTAAAAAGTCCAGATGCCATTAGGTGGGGGCCCCAGCTGACTGCAGAATAACAAGAGGGGTTTTGCTGCCCTTCTAGACATACACTTCCCCGGTTCCTCCTTAATCTCCGGCTCAAGTTACACTAATAAAGACAACTAGTTCATCGCTGCCTTCTGTACACTAACTTTGGATACCACAAATACTCATTTCTACACGAGGGCATCACCACAAATTTCATAGGCTCATCTAAGTGGATAAAACACAGCATCTATCTTAGCCTCTAAAAAAGCTCTTTTCATAAAAACAGCAATTGAGGTCCACTTCTTCTTCCTCCCCATATAGATCTACCTTTTTTTCCTATAACATTTGCATCACATGATGGCACAATGCCTGCTGAATGTCATTCCTGCTTTTGGGGTTCCCTGCTGGTCTCACCACTCTCCTGGAGAGAGACCCAGAGCGGCTTAGGGCAAGGAAGGGAATTACTTGAGGATTTTCAATATGCGTGTTCAAGTGTAGAACTTTCGTACCTTGTCCCTGGAAAGAAATTGATGGGGAGTAACTGGCGACAGGGAAAGAGAATGCAGTGATCTCCATCTGGTGATCTGAGCAGACTGCAGCTTTATTTTGTTCAGATGCTGCTTCTTTTCATTCTTTTGTAGGATTTCAGCTGTCTCATTAGATTGCTCCTTGGCACCATATAGTTCTTCCAAATCAATTTCATGTCTAATAACAAAAATAGCCCAGTATTTCTAAATCGTTTACATATAAAAACATTTTATGTACATTTCTTAGTTCAGAGAGATTTCTGGGGGGAGGGGGAGAGTTTATATCCCTATGTTATCCCCATAACTATTACAGTGAAATCCAACTGGCATATGAACTTTTATGTACTGGAAAGAAAAGAAGCTAAACATATAGCTTAACTTGCCGTCAGTTCTGATTCTCTTCAAATGTATTTAGTAGATATTAAGGCGCAGAAAAAATACACCAAAATTCAACTTCTCAGACTATTCTGTTCCCTGCATTGCCTTCCTAACACAAGTACTTCTTTTTTATTAAAAAAAAAAAAAAAAAATAGGAACCAGACTATGTGTCCAGGAAGGAAAATAAAGTTATCTGCTATCTGAACTACCACACTGAATTTCAGGAATCAAAATGATTTTATTTTCCTACATTGGGTTTTTTTTTTTTTTAATAAAAGGGACAGAATCATACTGATCATTTTTCCAGACTAGTTTTCCTATTTTTAATTAATTCATTTCTTCATTTGCATACTATAAATTTTACTACATGATGCACAGTTTTACAAGTTTTGACAAATGCATAGAGTTGTATATCTACCACAATCATGACTCAGAACAGTTCCACCGCCCCCTAAAATTTTCTCATGCTCTCCCTTTGTAATCAATCCATCCCTCACCTTTATCTCTACTCTTCTCTCTTCCATCCCTACTATTTTGCCTTTTCTAGAAGATCATATAAATGAAATTATACAATACATAGCCTTTTGTGTCTGGCTTTTTCACTTAGCAAAATGCATTTGAGATTCATGCAAGTTGTAGCATGTATCAATAGTTCACCTTTTTGTATGTGGTTATGGAGTATGCACCACAGTTTGTTTATCCATTCACCCACTAAAGGATATTTGGGTTGATTTCAGTTGTTGGTGATGACATATAAAGCTTCTGTAAACATTGGCATACAGATTTTTATACAAACCTAAGCTTTTATTTTTCTTGGGTAAATACCTAGGAATGAGATAGCTAGATCATATATTAAGGTAAAATTTCTAAGAAAACTTTTAAAGTTTTCAATAAAGTTGCATATTTTACATTTCCATCTAAAATGTATGAGAGTTCAAGTTGCTCCACATCCTCACCAGCACTTAGTACTATAGTTTTTCTTAAGTTGTAACCTTTCTAGTAGATGTGAGAAGGTATATCAATGTGCTTTTAAATTGCATGTCCTCAATGATGACCCTTTGGTTCCACTCTCATTTACACACTTTAGGCAGGAAAAAGGGAAAAACAGGCAAAAAGCACGTGCTAGCAGAGGTGGCCCCCTTCTTCAGTGTCATTCATGGAAACTCCCCCCAACAACTTCCGATTGCATATCACTGGCCAGAACTAGTCACAATGCCTCTCCTAGATGCAAGCAAGATTGGGTAATGTCTTTAGTTTTTTTTTAATTTTTTGCTTTTTGTTTTGTGTTCTTCTCTGAGTGTATTACCACCTAGGTGAAATTAGAGATTTCTAAGTAAGAAAGAGGAGACTGGACCTTGAGTCGGCAGCTCACGGACTCTTCTCACACCGGACTCCCTTCTCCTCTCTCATGCCTCTGTACAGTCTATTTTCCACCTGCAGCCAGTGTGATTCTCATTAAAATTCATCAGATCGTGTTAGTCCTGTGCTCAAAATAGCTTCCCATTTCCCTCAGAGTGAAATGAAAAGTCCTTTGAATTGTGGATAATCTCTCAGATCTGCAGCCGCCCTGCCTCTCAGAACTCACCTCCTACGGACGTTGCCTGTGGTCACTGGGCTGCAGACACATGGCTGTCCCTCCTCTCTGTGAGCGACCTGGGCACGTGCTCACTGCTGGGCCTTTGTGCAGACTGCTCCCTCAGCGTGGATAGTTCTTCCCCCAAACAGCCTCACAGCTTTACTCTCAATTCCCATAAGTTCACATACAAATGTTTCTGTATCACAGAGGCCTCCGTCTCATCCGAAATCGCCTTAGATAAAACAGAACTACCAACTCCTCCCATATTGTTTTTTATTGTTCTTAGCACCTGACAACATCTGACGTGTCATGCGTTTTGTTTCCCTGTTCGTAGCTTCTGTCCTCGCTGCTGACTATCTTTTTGGTTCACTCCTGTGTCTGGCATGGGGCCCAGCACTCAACAAAGAGTTGCCAGCGAAATGAATGGAGAGAGGAAGGCGAATGAAAGCGGGTGAATGAAGGGAGTTGCAGAGGACTCACAGAAGAGAGAGCACTGTGGTGCTTCCTCTTCCCTTTCTGAGGGTTCTTTTGCCTCCCCTTCCCAGCTAGGTGAGCGGGACCCCAAGAGAGCTTGGAGTTTTGCAAAAGGAGAGCTTGGCATCACGTCCTGGCTATATGTTTGCTGAATTAGAGAATCCGAGGAGAGGAGTTAGATGAAGTTCCCTGATACTACAGGGCATGGAAATAGAGGGTGAGATTGGAAGTTTGGAAGAAAAGGGAGGCAGAAATCTTCCTGTCTACCGAGTAGACACTGTGAAGACAGCCAGGCTAGGGCCATATTGAAAGAGTCCCAACCAAGTGCCTTCTGGAGTGTATGAGTCTGGCAGGGCTGCCACAGCAAAGTACCGCAGACTGTGTGGCTTAAACAGCAGAAATTTATTTTCTCACAATTCTGGAGGCTGGAAGTCTCAGACCAAGGTGTTGGCAGGGTTGGTTTCTTCTGAGGCCTGTCTCCTTGGCTCGTAGATGGTCATCTTTTCCCCTGTGTCTTCACATGCTCTTCCCTCTGTGTGAGTCTATAATTTCCTCTCCTTATAAAGAAAAAATACCAGTCATACTGGATTGGGGCCCATTCTCGTGACCTCATTTTAACTTAATTACTTCTTAAAGACCCTGTCTCCTAATACAGTCACTTTCTGAGGCACTAGGGGTTAGGACTTCAATACATGAATTTTGCAAAGACACGATTCGGTTCATTCCTAGCCCAGCACTAAGGACTCCCTGCAGAAAGAACCCGTGAAGCATGTCCCTCCAGAGCACAAGATCTGGAAGCATACTGAGGCCTGTGAGAGAGAACATCACTGAGGCCTGGAATGGTATGGGACAGGAAGAGCCTCGTGAGAGAATTTTCAGTTGGACACCTGACATTCAACAGCCAAGAGAACTATATAACAAGAGAGAAGAGCTAAAGAAAAAGACCTTTATTCTCCTCTCCTCTCTTTCTCTCCTGCGTGGTCCAAAGACGACCCTGGAGGGTGAGGAAGAAGGTGGAGGGAATAGAGTGAGATGACAAACCACTAGCTTCTTTCCCACTGTGAGATGCAGAGCTGTGGGTCACACCCAATCTAGGGAAAGGAGAAAAGGTTGAATTGGATGAGAGATGAAAGTTAGATTTCTGAATTTGGCCTGCTGTGGGCCAGGGCTGCTGGAGAGCAAGCCAGTTCGGAGATGTGAAGACAATGGGGTTTCGCCAGCAGGAGACACGAGCCTGCTTTGGAAAAGTATCAAATCAGAGTCTCTTGAAGAACTCATGGCTTTCTGAGAGGGGAAGCACTGCCTGCACCATCCAAACTGTCCTCAAAATCAAGTCCATTGCTCCATAATTGGGAATGAGTCCTTCACACCCCAGTCTTTTCGCAGTGATCCTGCCAGGAAAGTTAATTTCACAGTAGCCACTCACAAGGCCTTTGCTCCCTGGTAGACGTGAGTCTGAGGCCTTCCCATTGTGTGATCCACTCTCTGATTTCCCCCAATCACTTCTCATGAACATACCAGGCCCCAAAGCACAAGGTCGGGCCTGATGCCAGCATCTAACATCACAGAAACCCAGAACCCCAGAGGACTCTTCCGCCCATGGACCAGCACCCTAGGGATGGGGCAGGTGGTCATTTCTAACTTCAAAGTACAAAATGTCTTATGCACCCTTTTCGCAGAACAATCTGGTTTACTTGTCCTGTAGGCACCCTACAAAAGGAGGTCAAGTTCAGCAATTCCACGATGATAACTCTGTCTCGACCTATATACGAGACAAGGTCTCCGCACTAGTTTGCTAGGGCCGCTACAGCAAAGTACCACAGACTGGGTGGCTTAAACTACACACATGTACTGTCTTGCAGTTCTGGAGGCTAGAAGCTCTAAATCAAGATGTCAGCAAGGTTTGTTCCTTCTGAGAACTTTAAGCGAGAATCTGTTCTGTGAATCTCTTCTAGCTTCGGCCAGTTTGCTGGCAATCGTTGGCATTTCTCGGCTTGTAAAAGCCTTACCCCAACCTCTGCCTTTATGTGGTGTGCCCTATGTGTGTGTCTCTGTGTCCAAGTCTCCCCATTTTACGAGGACACCTGTCATATTGTATTTAGGGCTTACCTTAATGCACCCATCTTAACTA